>CAWUFW010012590.1:0-531434 GCA_963921515.1 Calotriton arnoldi
GGACGGAGGACAAGCCGTACGACCGACACGCATACAAAACCGAGCCGAAGCAACACAATACACCGCGACCGACGCGTACGCAGCATACAAAACTGCACAAACACAGCGTGAACGAAGCGGAAAACACCGTACGAGACCAATGCAGGGTCCGACTCGGTCACAAGAACGTTTCCAACATACACAAACAGCACAAAGGAAAAATCAACCAAAAAAAGGCCAAACAAGCAATTACCAAGCCAATAAATACTGGGGGGTGGGGACAGAGAACAAAGACACACCAACAACTCCACCTATATAAAGGACACAAATCACTACCATGAGCCTTTGCAAATGCCATTCCACTGCCAGCACCCAAGAGAAAGCAACCACACACCCACAGCTCATCCCTCACACAAGCCACACACCAGCAGCACACCAACAAATACCTACCTCACATACACCCAGCACAACACACACCCACACACCCTCACCTGCACACCAACACACACATCACCCACTATCACCACCCATCACCATGCCCCCCAAGAAGAATCCCAAGTTCCTAGATAGTGAATTGGAAGTCATGGTAGACGAGATCCTCAGGGTGGAGCCACAGCTGTTTGGCACTCTGGTCCAACAGACCCCCATGTCGCAGAAAACCAAGATGTGGGAGAGGATCATCAACAGGGTGAACGCCCAATCACCATGTCGGCGCACAAAGACCGACATCCAGAACAGGTGGTATGACGTGCGCAGGAGGGTCCGGGAGCTGCTCAAGAAAGACTACCACCTGAGCCAATACACCGGCAGTGGCCCTCCTGCCAAGCCAGTATACCTCAGGCCCTGGGAGGAGAAGGTGCGGGCCATCCTTCCGCCAGTGAGCGTATATGGACTAGAGGACATCCCAGAGCCTGGTGAGTACACAACAAATGTACACAATAAACTGCCACAAAACACACACATCACTGTCAAGGGAGAGTCAAACCATGCACTCATAGCAATTACACAGCAACTAGAACAGAATCATCCCAAAATGTGTATGTCAGTCAGATAAACACAACACATGCCATCAAAAAAGTCACATCCAACTGTGCCAACACATGTACAAACACAACCACAACTACAGCTAGGCAGTGGCACAAATAGAACTAACACACACATCCACACATGTAGCCACCACAACAACACCAACACACAGTGAAGACCACTCAAAGGAAGGAATTCTGTGTATGCTGGCCAAGTCAGTGTAGCCAATAGCATCATGGGAGTCGCACTCACACATATTGCCCCCCCCCACAACTGTCCCATCAACACCACCCTGAACCATGCTCACATCACAGGGAGTGGAGAAGGACTCACAAGATGGCTGACACTGGCTACTGCTGTGGGGAGCACAAGGCCCTGCTGCCAACTGTGCACCAACAAACAGCAGGACACCACTGACTGACATCCTGAGAGACAACTTACACTCCCTGCAATGCAAGCACGTTCCATGGTGGGATATCCGGCTGGCTGGGTGGGAAGGGGGACTTGCAGCACTGACCATAGTCACCAGCACCTCCCCTCACACCCCCCCAACACAAACTCCACAGTACCCACCTGGTAGAATGCAATGCCCTCCATCCTAACACAAGATCCCACAAAGCACCACCACCCTGGGTTATGTTGTGTGAAGCACAGGGACACTCTTGGGACTCTTAGCCAAACAACTGCCAGGACAACACTCCCAGCCATCCTGTCAGCACAGCCAGCCCACCCCACAGGGAAGCAGAGTCAAAAGGAAGGAAGCATGGGCATGCTGGGAAGGGGGTGGAGGCAATAGCATGATGGGAGTCGTAGTCACAGACATTGCTCAGCCTCACAACTGGCCCATCAACACCACCCTGAACCATGCTCACATCACAGGGAGTGGAGAAGGACTCACAAGATGGCTGACACTGGCTACTGCTGTGGGGAGCACAAGGCCCTGCTGCCAACTGTGCACCAACAAACAGCAGGACACCACTGACTGACATCCTGAGAGACAACTTACACTCCCTGCAATGCAAGCACGTTCCATGGTGGGATATCCGGCTGGCTGGGTGGGAAGGGGGACTTGCAGCACTGACCATAGTCACCAGCACCTCCCCTCACACCCCCCCCAACACAAACTCCACAGTACCCACCTGGTAGAATGCAATGCCCTCCATCCTAACACAAGATCCCACAAAGCACCACCACCCTGGGTTATGTTGTGTGAAGCACAGGGACACTCTTGGGACTCTTAGCCAAACAACTGCCAGGACAACACTCCCAGCCATCCTGTCAGCACAGCCAGCCCACCCCACAGGGAAGCAGAGTCAAAAGGAAGGAAGCATGGGCATGCTGGGAAGGGGGTGGAGGCAATAGCATGATGGGAGTCGTAGTCACAGACATTGCTCAGCCTCACAACTGGCCCATCAACACCACCCTGAACCATGCTCACATCACAGGGAGTGGAGAAGGACTCACAAGATGGCTGACACTGGCTACTGCTGTGGGGAGCACAAGGCCCTGCTGCCAACTGTGCACCAACAAACAGCAGGACACCACTGACTGACATCCTGAGAGACAACTTACACTCCCTGCAATGCAAGCACGTTCCATGGTGGGATATCCGGCTGGCTGGGTGGGAAGGGGGACTTGCAGCACTGACCATAGTCACCAGCACCTCCCCTCACACCCCCCCCAACACAAACTCCACAGTACCCACCTGGTAGAATGCAATGCCCTCCATCCTAACACAAGATCCCACAAAGCACCACCACCCTGGGTTATGTTGTGTGAAGCACAGGGACACTCTTGGGACTCTTAGCCAAACAACTGCCAGGACAACACTCCCAGCCATCCTGTCAGCACAGCCAGCCCACCCCACAGGGAAGCAGAGTCAAAAGGAAGGAAGCATGGGCATGCTGGGAAGGGGGGTGGAGGCAATAGCATGATGGGAGTCGTAGTCACAGACATTGCTCAGCCTCACAACTGGCCCATCAACACCACCCTGAACCATGCTCACATCACAGGGAGTGGAGAAGGACTCACAAGATGGCTGACACTGGCTACTGCTGCGGGGAGCACAAGGCCCTGCTGCCAACTGTGCACCAACAAACAGCAGGACACCTCTGACTGACATCCTGAGAGACAACTTACACTCCCTGCAATGCAAGCACGTTCCATGGTGGGATAACTGACTGGGTGGGTGGGTGGGTGGGAAGGAGGTCTGGCTGTCAACCAAACACAATCAATGCAGACCATGTTCACACCCCAGAGAATACATAGAAATGCCCAAATAATGCAGGACAATGTGCCACACCAATATCAACCCCTGACTGTGACGACTTAGGACAATACAATGTACAGGCCCGCACCCCGAGGCACAGTCACAACTGTCAGGTGTGTCAACCACTGATGCCTGCAGAAACATGACATACATTGTTTGTGTCTCCCAAAAACAGGTGATGATAGGGACACAGCAGCAGACGCTGAGGAGTCCCAGTCCCAGGCTCAAGAGGATGCCGAGCTCACTGGCGTCGTACAGCCTCTGTCCTCCTCGGACGATGAAGAACAACCTGGCACATCCGGTGCAAGTCAACATGCTGCACCAGCAGGACCACCAGCTGCAGCACCAGCAGGTCCACCAGCTGCACCCCCTGCACCCACCCCTCCAACGACTGTCACCACGAATACCATCCCTGCCGACATGGACAGAATAAGGAACAACACCAGCGCAGTGACCCTGGACCAACCTGGGGCCATGGACACCACCACCACCACCAACCCCAAGGTGGACCAGGGTTATCTGTGCGTGCAACTGCACACACTGCACATGTCAGCAGGGGTGGTGGGAGGGGTGGGAGACAGAGGTCGCTGCTTGCAGACGTTGCTGGTGTGCATGAAGACCCACAACTGGTACGCATAGCTGATGCGTACCAGTCCAGCACCGGAGAGCTCAGCCAGGTAGTGGGGCTCCTCAGAGACATCAAACAGCAGCAGGCTGCCCATCATGCCCGCTTGGACTCCCACATGTCCCATGTGGAGTCACACATGTCACGTGTGGACTCCCACATGTCACGTGTGGACTCCCACATGACCCGCGTGGAGTCCAAGTGGGATGTACTACATGAGATGACGGCGGTGCACAGGGACATTTTACAATGCCTCCGCCAGATGAACAGCAACCAGTCCACACCTCCCTGTGTGCCAACAACATCTGGTACCGAACAAACTGCAACTGCCACAGGGAGGGAGGAGGACTCTGGCGGAGAGTCCCCTGCACCGCAGCAGCCTGCACTTGAGGGCCCCCCCCAAGAAGAGGGGTCGTCCGAGGAGGGGAAAGTGAGAGGCTGATGGCCAAGCGCAACTCCCAGGAAGCCTGAACCTGTTCTGGATTTTCGCCTTTGTGCACAGACTGTTCACCCTGTTGATGGCAACACTACTCCCACACATTGCATGGGGAGTACAAGTTGGAACAATGTGTCAGACAACTGTGGCCCCGATACTGGGGATCCTGTCTACCTGGACTTTCTATTCATCTAGGAACTTGGGATTGCAAGATTCATGTACAGCACAATCCATCCTATGCACTATTATCACAGATGTATCACAATAAACACAATAATACACCATACTTGCCTCTGTCGTGATTCCAACGTGGGTACTGTTATGGGGATGATGAACAACAAAATTACACTGTGTATGCGAACTGCAACAGCAAGGACAACACAGGCATGTGAGTACAGGCAACGTGACACATATGAGGGAGACACACCACCAGGGCTACACAACACATACACACCTAGGCCATCTGACTCATTGCCTACACTGATGTTGCCAGGGAAGACGGTGCAATGCACAGACACCACACCCATTCCCAGTTGTAGTCAAGTAGCCCACAGGTGCAGTAAGCAAATGGCAGTCAAATGTGTGACCACAGACAACGCACATCACTAAGTGAAGCACAGGTTTATTACACAGTAGCAACATGCCGTAACCACTACAGATGCAAGGTAACCCCACCTGGTAGCGGGCACACAGTCAACAACTGTAGACAGAAGGAAGTCCATGGGTGTGGCGCACATCACCTGTAGGGACACAACAGCTACCAGCCTGGATGTGCAATCACGTTGTCGGTGGACACAGTTGACCAAACGAATCTGAAAGTACCCTGTGAAGGACAGAAATGACACACAGTCAAAAGCAATGGAGTACAGGACAGAACAGCAAAACTCATGCACAATACATGTTACAAGATACCCACCCAGAACCAAGTTAGCATGTCAACACTGTTGGGGAGTACAGCCCACCTGTCACCACACATCGCAACACACATCCAGTCAAGTAGCCCATGGACACACTCCAACAGCACCAGAGCACCACCCACACATCATGCCAACTCACATCATTGACATGACACCTCAGGATACTCACATTCAGCTAAAGAAGTTGGTGATGAGCTGTGTGCGGACATCACCATCACCATCATCATCATCATCGTCACTGGCATCGTGTTCCAGGCCAGGATCCTCCACAGGTGGCGGATGTTGGTCATCGTCATCCTGGATGAGAGGCAACTCCTTCCGCACTGCCAGGTTGTGGAGCATGCAGCAGACGATGATAATCTTGCACACTTTCGCAGGGGCATATGGGAGGGACCCTCCGGTCTTGTCCAGGCAGCGGAAGCGGCTCTTCAGGAGACCAAAGGTCCGCTCAATCACTCTCCTGGTCCGACCATGTGCCTCATTGTAGCGCATCTGGGCAGGTGTCACAGGGTTCCTGAGGGGTGTCAGCAACCACGGCATGTTGGGGTATCCCGAGTCACCTACGGACAGACAAGTGCACATCAGCTGACTTGGAAAAGTGGGCGGAATACTACAGATCAGATCACACACAATGGCACAAAGTCAGTACACACCGACAAGCCAGGCACGCTGGTTCTGCATCTGTGCCATCAACCTGGGGATGCGACTACTCCTCATCACAAAGGCATCGTGTGCTGAACCAGGGAAACGGGCACACACGTGTGTGATGGTCATGTCTGCAAGACACACCACCAGTGCATTGACCGAGTGGTAGTGCTTGCGGTTCCTGTAGGCCTGCTCCTGGGCCTGTGGTGGTACCAAAGCCACATGTGTCCCATCAATGGAGCCAATGACATGCGGCATCCTCCCCAGGGCATAAAAGTCACTCTTCACGTCAGTGAGTCGTCGCAGTCTAGGGAAATAGATGTACCGGTTCAGGAAGAGCAACATTGCCGCCAAGAAATCGCGGAGCACACGGCTGAACATGGTCTGTGACATCCCACCAGCAGACGCCACAGTATGTTGGAAGGTACCGGTGGCAAAGAAGTGTAGGGCTGCCATCACCTTCACCTTGGGGGTCAGCGCTGTAGGATACGGCCGGCCAGGCTGCAAATGTGGGGACAACTGCACTGCAAAATCCTCAATCAGCTGCCTGGTGAAGCGGTACCGTCGGATGCTGTCCCGTTCCACCATCGTTGCCAGGTCTGGGAATGGCCGATGGACAGCAGGAGCCCTGCAGTGCAGAGGAGAAGTAAGCAAGATCGTCAGTCACCCCACATATGCGGCATTGAACACACTCAAGATCCCAACATACATCATCATGAGGCACAACTACATGAAGTGTGCAGTACCGGAACGACATGTATGGTACATACATGGCCAACATCTGTCAACACGGTCCTACAGGTGGCATCAATTTGTCCCAGGTTGGCCCATTGGATATCATGATGCTGTGTCACAGTCACCCCCCAGTGACATGTGAGGACAGATGTGCCCCAGGCACCACAGCTCAACGACAGGCACATTCCCAGGGACCCTGTAATGCCACATGGACACTGGCATCACCTGGAGTATCATGTGTACACCACAACAAAACAAACATGACCCCCACAGGTAGTGGCCACACTTGCCATGGCAGGAGAGCCATGGACGTCTGTGACACACACGCACAACATCAGAGTCCATGCACACACAACGTGGATGTGGAGACTGTCTCCCATTGTGCACATGAAATCAGAGACATTGTAAACACTACATGCACAAAGACTGTGGAGGGCCATCACTATTGTGCCACTGGGACACCCTGGCTCAAACATACCGTCCCACATGGGACTCACGGGGTATGTGACATGACATACACAAACACCACTGTGAAATGTGACCATGGCACATGCACAGATATGAACAGTTGCACATCACAGTGGTCACGTACACGTAACACCCAGGATCCTGTCCCCATTAACACGTGCACAGCCTGGGGGTGGCTGCCCACAGGTGACACCCACAGGACAACATGTACACCAACATACACACAATAGGAAATGCAGCCTTACATGCCTTATGATAAGGTTTGGACAGGCTGTCGTGATGTAGGTGTGCCCCTCACTCCCTGGGAGCTATCTGTGGCTGGCATATGTCCATCTGAGACAGGCATGCTGACATATGCCAGTCACATGTACAGTGATGCGTTGAACAGCAATGGACCGATCGGTGCCTCCGGCCGGCCCATTGCTTTCAATGTGTGCGGGTACGCGTTGTACCCCTGTGCGCGTTGTACTGCAATGGACCGATCGGTGCCTCCGGCCGGCCCATTGCTTTCAATGTGTGCGGGTACGCGTTGTACCCCTGTGCGCGTTGTACTGCAATGGACCGATCGGTGCCTCCGGCCGGCCCATTGCATTCAATGTGTGCGGGTACGCGTTGTACCCCTGTGCGCGTTGTACTGCAATGGACCGATCGGTGCCTCCGGCCGGCCCATTGCATTCAATGTGTGCGGGTACGCGTTGTACCCCTGTGCGCGTTGTACTGCAATGGACCGATCGGTGCCTCCGGCCGGCCCATTGCATTCAATGTGTGCGGGTACGCGTTGTACCCCTGTGCGCGTTGTACTGCAATGGACCGATCGGTGCCTCCGGCCGGCCCATTGCATTCAATGTGTGCGGGTACGCGTTGTACCCCTGTGCGCGTTGTACTGCAATGGACCGATCGGTGCCTCCGGCCGGCCCATTGCATTCAATGTGTGCGGGTACGCGTTGTACCCCTGTGCGCGTTGTACTGCAATGGACCGATCGGTGCCTCCGGCCGGCCCATTGCATTCAATGTGTGCGGGTACGCGTTGTACCCCTGTGCGCGTTGTACTGCAATGGACCGATCGGTGCCTCCGGCCGGCCCATTGCTTTCAATGTGTGCGGGTACGCGTTGTACCCCTGTGCGCGTTGTACCTCAATGGACCGATCGGTGCGCACCCATTGACAATGGGCTTGCCTGGCAACGGACGCGTTTTCGAATATTCGAACGAGTCGGTTGCTGGAAAATCAGTTGGTCACCCACAACAATGTTGCAAAATCATGTATGTCATGAAGTTGAAATTTTGAAGGATGCTGTGGGCGTGTTTTGGTGCTGCTATTCCATGGATTGGCCAGATTCAGAAGATGCAAACGACTTGGACCTATCACTTTGGACACAAGGGACAGTATCTGCCTCTCCAGCACATATATATTGCTGCATGTTCCCCTGAGAGCCCACTTGCCTGCACTACATGCTCCAGGACGACATCTGCCACTGCACTGCTGCTGTCTCTGCCCCTCTGGACCCTGCAATGGCACGTACTGTGGAGAGAGCCCCAGCCTTCAGCCTTGAAGAGAACCAGGCCCTGCTGGACAGCCTACTTCCACAGTACAGCAAGCTGTATGGGACACCAGGGGAGCAGGTGAGTGTTCTGTGCACTGCCTTTCTGAATGTGCATTTTGTCTGACTAGCAAGGCTGAGAGTCAGCACACCACTGGCTAGCAGGCTCACTGAGTAGTTGTCACCCCCATAGTGTGTAGTGACTTGCACTGGACAGGTATGGTGCAGTGACAGTGCTTCTGAACAGGGTTTTACTCCCCATGCTATGATACCATGTAGTGACTTCTGGAAAACTGTCCATGGGCAGCCGTGCACTGCCTGGGTACACCATGTGCCCCTGTGATTGCGACATGTATATGCAACTGTGTCATGCACGGATATGTTGCATGTGTAGTAATGGCCTTATCACTTTGTCATCCTGACAGGCTTCTGCCCATCGGAAGCATGAGATATGGAAGGACATCGTCCGGGCTGTCCGGTCCGTGGGGGTCTACAAGCGCCGGATCCGCAACTGCCAAAAGAGGTGGCAGGACCTTCGGGGCTGGACCCGGAGGATTGCACGGGTCCAGCTGAAGCTGTCGCCTCCTCGCAGGAGGGGCGGAACACGGACCCTGACCCCCCACATGCTCAGGATCCTGGCGGTGGTCTTTCCAGACCTGGATGGGCAGCTGAAGGCCAGAGAGCAGCAAGGAGGGGTGAGTCAAAGACTGCACTGTGTACTCTGTCTAACATGTTATGTGCCCTCCTCGGGCCAGGTTGAACTGCCACAGTACAGCAGTCATGTTGTCCAGGAGCCATGTCCCTCTATTGTGCACTGCCCACTCCTCATCTGATACCCAGGTGTGGCCCTTACATGCAGGGAATTCTGTCACTTAGGACTGTGTCCTTGCAGTTTGCTTGACTCAAGGTGGGAGACAGCATCTGTTTCCCTGACTCTGTGGTGGGCATCATGGGTGGGTCCATTGCTTACACAATGCCTGTATTCTGACATGTATTCAGCGTGTTACTTTGATCTGTGGTCCAATTGCTGAGCTGATCCACCACATGTGGCTGGGGTACCTGGCACACACCCATGCTGCGGGTGGGAACAATGTTTGGGCCCCAGGAGTATGTATATGACGTGTGTCACACATACTTAGCCAGCTGCCTACAGTCCAGGGCTCATCCCTCATTCATGTGGGGCTGGACAGTCATGCCTACTCCAGGCCATACAATACACTCTGTACTCCCACTCCCGTGTATCAGAGGACACATTGTGCACAGTGATTTGACCCCTCAGGTGTCTGCCTCTGTGTCAGTGTGCTGTGGATTAGTCGCCAGGACTGCTGTGGAGTTTCTTGGTAGGGGCTCAGCATGCCACTGGAGATGTGACCATAGGAGACGATACTTGTGTGACACATAGGTGTCTGATCAGCTGCCCATGCAGACTGGGGCATGTAAATGTGAAGTTCAGGCAGCTGTTCCCCATGCACAGCAGAGTGTGAGGGGCTCAGGTTCAGAGGGTAGTGTCACAGGTCTCCCATATGTCCAATAGGTATGACCTGGACAGATGAGGGTTAAGAGGATGTGTTGTGGGGGGATGTACATGTGCACTTGTGCAGCTCCAGGACTTGCATTCCCCATGACCTACTATTGTGACACAGTGCAGAGTGTTGTTGTCTGGCTGCAAAGTCATACATCACTGAGACAGTGATGTATGACTTTGCAGTCATGCCTCCGCCATGGCATGTGTCTACTGATTGGTGATCCTGCAGGGGAGTGACATGTGCTACATGCACACCATAGTGGCGCTGGCTATCAGGACATGGGTGCATCATGGTGTCTGTCGCTGGAATGCATCACATGCATTTCCTATTTGACTCTGGGCATCCCTTACATCCGTAAACCTGTACTGACTCAGTGGCAAGAGCTGTGATGTGTCCACACCGTGTCCTCTGCACTGTCCAACTACTGTGTACTTGGTGCATGTGTCAACACTGGGGTGTTGCAATCCAACAGACACCAGACAGATGGGTGCAAGGCCATGTGGGATGTGAGTGCCATGCTTGGCATCAGACTGACAATTGACTTCTCCTGTTCAATTAGGGCACTTTTAGCAATGTACAACTAATGATGCCAGGGCTTGCTCTGTAATGTGCTGTGCTCACAGTGGTGTGTGCGTTTGGTGCAGGTGACTGATGTCTGTCTGTTTCCCCATTGTTTGCAGATACATCCACGGCCACGGAAGGGGACAGCTCCACGGACCAGGAGGAGCCGGAGAGCCAGACTGGGTCAGCAGCCGAGGAGTGGTCGGAGGGACCCAGTGGCACGGAGGGCGAGGGGAGCCACACCGAGGAGTCCTCAGCAGCATCCACCTCAGCTGAGGACCAGAGCAACTCGGAGGATGACTCCCTTGTGGAGGCGGGTGTCAGCAGCCACCACACCCCAGCTAGTGTTGCTGTCCCCGCCACCACCAGCACCACCACCGCCCTCCCATCGGCTCCCATTCCCCAGGTCCGTGGAGGCTCCCATGTCCGGGAGCGTGTCTCCTTTGGGCCAGGCACCGCACCCCTGCCCCTGTGTCCCCTGCTGCCCTGAGTGAGGAGTCTGTGTACCTCCTTCGCCAGCTCCATGTAGGGCAGACAGCCATGCTGAGTGTCCTCCATGCGCACACCGCGCTGTTGACTCAGCTGGTGTCGTTCATGGAGGGCATCTCATCGGGCATGTCTGACCTACAGAGGGGCAATAGGTCCATGGACTCCTCCCTGACGGCAGCAGTGTCCCTCCTCAAACGGTCCCTCACCCCTCCTGCCTCTGCTCCATCCACACTCCCCAGCACCTTACCCATCCCAGGCACACACACACTGGCACAGGCACACACCAGCACACACACATCCAGCACACTGACACACACGCCAATGACAAAACGCACACGCACGCACATTCAGGGGACTGAAGCCAGACTCACAGGGGATGGGGCCCTGGAACACACACACGCATCCACATGCACTGCGCAGTCCTCAGTTCCCTCTCCCTCCAAAGCACCCTCCCTTGCCTCACCTGCAACCCCAAAGTCACAGCAGCTCTTCCTCTGTGACCTCGGCCTCTTCCCCACCGATGAAGCTGCTCCAGCATCCCGGGGGAAGAGGAAGCCCACCCACACGGAGCAGAGTGCCCCTCGCCCCCGGACACCCTCCCCCAGGCGCAGACGGACTGAGGCCCCCACCCGCAAGTCCCCCCGGAGTGCTAAGAGCAAGACCCCGCCACCACCCTGCAGCTCAGGCACAAGGTCTCCGTCCTCCATCCCTCAGGCCCCCACTGCACAGGTGCCCCCACCACACCCTGCCCCAGGTTCCCCCACCCACAGATATACCATCCCCAAGATGCTCCGGCCTTCTCCCCCTGCCACTTGCTCTCCCAGCACCACACCCCCCGCTGCGCTTGTCTGTGCCACTGATGTGGTGAGGGTGTCCCCCCCTCTGTCCAACCCACCTTGCCTGTTCCCCATTCTCCTCCCCTGGAGGTAGGCACTGCAGTGGAGTCCACTACCGCCCTGTCTGACTTGGGCACTGCAGTGGCGGACCTGTCCACCCCATCTGCAGGGTCCACTGCAGTTGTGCCGGCACCCACGACATCTGTGTCATGCCCCCCAGTTGTGCCGGCACACACCATGTCAGACACCTCCACTGCAGTTGTCAGTGGCTCTCCTGCACCCACCACCCCTTCCCTGACTCCCCCTGGTGAGCCCTGATCCTGTCCCTGCGGTGCCTGGCCTGCCCCCCGGTTGCCCCTCCTAGTGGATTGTCCCTGGTATTGTGCAGGCATGCGTAGGGTGACATCTGCCAGTGTCACCCTGTTTGAACTTTGACAATGGACTGGCCATTGGCCTTTGCTCTTTTTCAGGACTTCGTTTGGCCTCAACACATATGCTGAATAAAGCAACTTTCTTTCTCTAGTGCTCATGCTTCAGATGTACATGTTGTTGGTGCAGCTAACCATGCCCTTGCTGCAGTGATGGTGATATCTGGTCTCATGATTATGAAGTGTTACTGTGCAGGAACCCATGTGGTCCAGGGGGAATGTGTCCTATCATGTGGTGTATCCATGTCATCAATAGCAGCATCTGAGGGTGTCATGTGTTCAGTATTTGGCAATGGGTTTCCTACTTACATTGGCAATTTCATATCTGTGGCTTCCACCCCTGCACATCTGTTGTGCCTGCCATCGTTGCATTTGTCTACTTCCCTGACCGTGTTGCCATCTCCAGTGGACATGCAGGTTTGGGCATCAATGGGGAGGGACTCATCCGTGTAGTCAGTGCAACATTGCTATACAAGTGTGTTGGATCTGTGCTGATGATTCCGTTGGCACATCCATGACCAGGCTGATGTGATGGGAGCCCTCATTTGGTGCTAATTGTTGATTGTGTGACCAAGTGCTCAGCTGACATGATGGGGCCCTACTGAGGCAACATATGGCACAGCTTTCCTCACACAGGAGTGGAGTCCCCTCATGGCAGTGTGTACACGTGTGACATTGCCTGCACCCAAGGTGTGTGTTGTATGTGCATGTCTGTGTGTTCACTTCCATTCATCTGCGCATGCTGTGATCCCTAGTGTTGTACCTGTTTGTGATGCTTGCTGACTTGAGCTATGTTCCCCCAAAGTCTTCTCCCTGTGTTCTCTGTGATGTGGGTGCATGGCACATTACTGGTCATCAGGGTGTCACCCATAGGTGTGTTTGCTGTCAGGGCTGAGTTTGTGTGCAGACGCAGATGGGTCACAGTCAGGTTTCCCCTTGGCACTTGTTGTTTGCCCCTGTCATGTGATTTCCAGTTTGTGTTATCTTTCAGTGATTGTGACATGTTGTGTGTGTGACTGCTGCCACTCCTCAGGGTCAGAGCTGCAATGTTGGAAGTTGTCTATGTGTGTTCTTTGTGGGTGACCTTGGCTTCTTCATTGGTGTGTGACTGTGGCTGGGATCCCATTGGTCGGTGTGGTATTGCCGTCATGTCCATGTACAGCGTAGTGTGCAGTGTGTCAGACATTCAGGAGTCTTGTTGAGTGTCCATGTGTGATGTGTTTCTACACCTTGGTTCCCACCCACCACCCTGGAATAGTCATGGGTGCATGTGCAATGTCACCAGTGCATGTGTACTTCACTGCTGCACATTGTTGGAGGTCGAGGGGTGTGGTGTTGAGTGTGTGCAGATGAGAGTTGTTGCCCGGCTAGGCCCCTGCCTCCATGTTGGCCTTGGCTTACTGGCCATGCTGATTGATTTGTGCTTGTGTAGGTGTGATGGTAGTTTGTTGCTCAGGACACCTGACTGTGGTTCATAGTGTGAACGACATTTAGCTTTGTCATCACAGTGGTATTTTTATTCAGCCCAGGGTCACCACATTGTGGGGGCCCTGGGGGTGGTGCTGTGGTGTGTCTGTGACTTGCTGTGTCAGTTGTTGTTCCTACGTGCCTGTGTGACATGTGTGTTTTGTGCTCCCTCTCACCTGACAATGCCTGCTTGCCCACATAGGGGATTTGGATCCATGAGTTACCTTAGTGTGGCAGTGTATGCACATCTGTATGATTGGTATTCAGCTCTCCTCATGTGTTGTGTGGTTGCCTGGGGACACTGGCACCCCCACCCCTCACCTGCTGTGTATGATGACAGTGTTGGTCTGCCTGTTTGTGTTTGTGCATCTGCACCACTGCATTGGCATATCTTGGGTGTGCCATTGGCTGTATGTTGTTTGGTGTGTTTCCCCTGCTGTCCCTGGGACTCCTAGGTCATCGGTCAGCACAGTGATCATGGTTTGTGTGTCCCATTGCTGCCATGGTATGGTATCTGTTCACCTCACATCTGCTGTCTCCACAGGGTATCTGCATTTGTGTGCCCATTGGTGCAAATATGTGGTTCTGCATTCTGATGGTCACTTCTGTCATTGTGTCATTGATGACTGTTGACGGTCTCAGCCCCCATGGGTGTTGTTTGTCTGCACATGGCCAAAGGAATGTTTCATTTGCACTGCAGTATTTGGCTCCCCCAATTTATGTTGCAATGGGACACATACACTACTTTGCCACAGATGAGTTTTTGGTTCTGTGAGCAGGAATGATCCATGCAGTTTGGCAGTTGCAGCTCTTTCTTTGTCAACAATTACCTTTTGGTCACTGTGATGATGAGGGTGTAGACCCCATTGCCACAATGGTCAAAATGTGCTTCAGCTATGGACCCCACACTTGCCTTTTGGTCACTGTGATGATGGGGGTTTAGACCCCATTGCCACAATGGTCAAAATGTGCTTCAGCTATGGACCCCACACTTACCTTTTGGTCACTGTGATGATGGGGGTTTAGGCCCCATTGCCACAATGGTCATGGGCTGCTTGCATTGTGGGTGCCACACACATATATGTGTGGCACATGTGCTAGGGGGTCACATTGTATGTTGAAAGTCATGTTCGGTGTTGTAGGCATTTGACACAGCCTACACACGCTTGTCATGGTGGTGGGGGGATGTCTTAATCTTGCATTCCCTAGGTTGTGGTGTGCTTGTTGTGTCATGCATTGTCCATCCTATGAGTGGGGGTGGTAGTAGTGGTAGGCATCCAGCCCCCCTGGGTGAGGGTGGTAGTAGTGGTAGGCATCCTGCCCCCCTGGGTGAGGGTGGTAGTAGTGGTGGGCATCCTGCCCCCGTGGGTGAGGGTGGTAGTAGTGGTGGGCATCCTGCCCCCTGGCTAAGGGTGGTAGTAGTGGTGGGCATCCTGCCCCCCTGGCTAAGGGTGGTAGTAGTGGTAGGCATCCTGCCCCCCGTGGGTGAGGGTGGTAGTAGTGGTGGGCATCCTGCCCCCTGGCTAAGGGTGGTAGTAGTGGTAGGCATCCAGCCCCCCTGGGTTGGGGTGGTAGTAGTGGTAGGCATCCAGCCCCCCTGGCTAAGGGTGGTAGTAGTGGTAGGCATCCTGCCCCCCTGGGTGAGGGTGGTAGTAGTGGTAGGCATCCAGCCCCCCTGGCTAAGGGTGGTAGTAGTGGTAGGCATCCTGCCCCCCTGGGTGAGGGTGGTAGTAGTGGTAGGCATCCTGCCCCCCTGGGTGAGGGTGGTAGTAGTGGTAGGCATCCAGCCCCCCTGGGTGAGGGTGGTAGTAGTGGTGGGCATCCTGCCCCCTGGCTAAGGGTGGTAGTAGTGGTAGGCATCCAGCCCCCCTGGCTAAGGGTGGTAGTAGTGGTGGGCATCCTGCCCCCTGGCTAAGGGTGGTAGTAGTGGTAGGCATCCTGCCCCCTGGCTAAGGGTGGTAGTAGTGGTAGGCATCCTGCCACCCTGGCTAAGGGTGGTAGTAGTGGTAGGCATCCTGCCACCCCTGGGTGAGGGTGGTAGTAGTGGTAGGCATCCAGCCCCCCTGGGTGAGGGTGGTAGTAGTGGTGGGCATCCTGCCCCCTGGCTAAGGGTGGTAGTAGTGGTAGGCATCCAGCCCCCCTGGCTAAGGGTGGTAGTAGTGGTGGGCATCCTGCCCCCTGGCTAAGGGTGGTAGTAGTGGTAGGCATCCTGCCCCCTGGCTAAGGGTGGTAGTAGTGGTAGGCATCCTGCCACCCTGGCTAAGGGTGGTAGTAGTGGTAGGCATCCTGCCACCCCTGGGTGAGGGTGGTAGTAGTGGTAGGCATCCAGCCCCCCTGGGTGAGGGTGGTAGTAGTGGTGGGCATCCTGCCCCCTGGCTAAGGGTGGTAGTAGTGGTAGGCATCCAGCCCCCCTGGCTAAGGGTGGTAGTAGTGGTAGGCATCCAGCCCCCCTGGGTTGGGGTGGTAGTAGTGGTAGGCATCCTGCCCCCTGGCTAAGGGTGGTAGTAGTGGTAGGCATCCTGCCACCCTGGCTAAGGGTGGTAGTAGTGGTAGGCATCCTGCCCCCCGTGGGTGAGGGTGGTAGTAGTGGTGGGCATCCTGCCCCCTGGCTAAGGGTGGTAGTAGTGGTAGGCATCCAGCCCCCCTGGGTTGGGGTGGTAGTAGTGGTAGGCATCCTGCCCCCTGGCTAAGGGTGGTAGTAGTGGTAGGCATCCTGCCCCCTGGCTAAGGGTGGTAGTAGTGGTAGGCATCCTGCCCCCTGGCTAAGGGTGGTAGTAGTGGTAGGCATCCTGCCACCCTGGCTAAGGGTGGTAGTAGTGGTAGGCATCCTGCCACCCTGGCTAAGGGTGGTAGTAGTGGTAGGCATCCTGCCCCCTGGCTAAGGGTGGTAGTAGTGGTAGGCATCCTGCCACCCTGGCTAAGGGTGGTAGTAGTGGTGGGCATCCTGCCCCCCTGGGTGAGGGTGGTAGTAGTGGTAGGCATCCTGCCCCCTGGCTAAGGGTGGTAGTAGTGGTAGGCATCCAGCCCCCCTGGGTGAGGGTGGTAGTAGTGGTGGGCATCCTGCCCCCTGGCTAAGGGTGGTAGTAGTGGTAGGCATCCAGCCCCCCTGGCTAAGGGTGGTAGTAGTGGTAGGCATCCTGCCACCCCTGGGTGAGGGTGGTAGTAGTGGTAGGCATCCTGCCACCCTGGCTAAGGGTGGTAGTAGTGGTAGGCATCCAGCCCCCCTGGGTGAGGGTGGTAGTAGTGGTGGGCATCCTGCCCCCTGGCTAAGGGTGGTAGTAGTGGTAGGCATCCAGCCCCCTGGCTAAGGGTGGTAGTAGTGGTAGGCATCCTGCCCCCTGGCTAAGGGTGGTAGTAGTGGTAGGCATCCTGCCACCCTGGCTAAGGGTGGTAGTAGTGGTAGGCATCCTGCCACCCCTGGGTGAGGGTGGTAGTAGTGGTAGGCATCCAGCCCCCCTGGGTGAGGGTGGTAGTAGTGGTGGGCATCCTGCCCCCCTGGCTAAGGGTGGTAGTAGTGGTAGGCATCCAGCCCCCCTGGCTAAGGGTGGTAGTAGTGGTGGGCATCCTGCCCCCTGGCTAAGGGTGGTAGTAGTGGTAGGCATCCTGCCCCCTGGCTAAGGGTGGTAGTAGTGGTAGGCATCCTGCCACCCTGGCTAAGGGTGGTAGTAGTGGTAGGCATCCTGCCACCCCTGGGTGAGGGTGGTAGTAGTGGTAGGCATCCAGCCCCCTGGGTGAGGGTGGTAGTAGTGGTGGGCATCCAGCCCCCTGGGTTGGGGTGGTGGCGCGCATTCAGGCCCCTGTGTGCATATGTGGCATTGGTGATGGGCATCCCGCCCCTATGGTGCTGCTGTTGCAAGTATATTCAGATTCCCAGTGTATGTGTGTGATGTGTCGTGTACGTGTTGTATGTGTTTTGTGGTTGGTGTCTGACTTACCTTCTGCGCCGTACGCGTCCGTGCCTGTTCCGGTAGTAGATGTAGAATATTGGTATGATCGGGACGAAGGGATTCATGGTTGGTTCGTGTCGTTCGTCCTTCTCGTTGCTTCGCGTCGTCCTCGTCGCTTGGCTTCGTCCTCGTCGCTTCGCTTCGTCCTCGTCGCTTCGCGTCGTCCTCGTCTGTGCTGTGTTCGTCTCGTAGCCGTGGATCGTGTTGTGGCGCGATTCGGAGCTTATGTGCGCCTCTCCCGGATGCTTTGACGTGCCGTGCGTAGCGACGGGTTCGGCGCGTACGGAAAGCGCATCGTACTTGTCCGGCCGGACGGGGCTGCATTTTCCCTTCCGTGCGACTCGATTCGGCGTTTCCGGATTCGCCTCGGTCGGAGAACAGGACCTGGTTTGGGTGAGTACGGCTCGGCCGGAATTTTTGCTGTTGTGCGCATCGTACTTGCTCGTTCGGTGTGCTGTACGGATCGGTCGGGAAGCTGGCTTTCGCATGGCTTTTTTCCCGACCGAATGGTATTGGGTGCGCCTCCGACCGAGATCGGAATCGGCCCCTAAGTGTATTACAAATTATTTTTATTTTTTATTTTTTTATAAATTAAGTTTCTTTTAATACTATAGATATTCTTATTTTACAAATAAACGTTTTATCCATTTAAAAATATAAAAATCACTTATGCAGTTATTGGAAGGTAAAAGAATTTTTTTTAATGTAATTAAGCAATTCATAAAAAAAAATATTTTTGAAGTACCGCAGTACTTTGCGGGTCCAAAAATGTAGACGCTCTTCTACTCTATGGTTGTTACACCCGTTTACGTGATCGAAATGAATCCGCTATTCTGAATCCGCAGATTCAACGAAAATCTAAAAAATTACTGCACATGTGTACCCCTCCCTTGTCATTAATAACATCATTGTGAACATAGTTACAAGTATATATAAACCATCTCATATCTGTTTTTCTAAAAATGTACTTATTTTACCAGTTTCGCTGATTCACAAATTCACGCACCTGAACCGCAAAATCACGCGATAAAACACCAAAACCTTGCCTTCTGATTGGATGCATTAGGACTCCACCCTTTAACATGGAAAACCACACCCAAAGACAGTTACTTCTTCAGTGAAGTCTCTTGTAGGAGGATTGAGAATCAACTATTCTGGGCTTTAGACAATGGCTGAAGCTACATCGTCTATCCAAGATAAGGATCCACAACCTCTTGAGAATGAAAAAGAAGACACACCACCTTGCAGAAAAGAAAGTGAGTTGTGGAAGCACTTCACTATACTTTCTGGGAAAAAGAAGGTATCAGCAAAATTTGTCAAGTGCACAATTTGTGGCAAGCAGTTATCCAGAGGCACTGCAAAGAAATTTTAGCATAAGAAAAGTTCTATGTGGAAGAACCTAAAACAATTCATGAGAGGGTGTACAACCAGATGTTGCGAGAGAAAGCAGGTGCAACAGGGCAGTCAACCTCTACAGCAGCTTTGAGAGAACCATCTTCAGCTGCACTCCTTACAAAACCAGCTGCCTGTGAGGAATTAACTGACATGGTTACTCAACGCACAAAATGCCACATGCTTGTCACTGTAAAAATGCCTTCTGTGGGTGCATTCTTTGTTTTTTTTTTACAGAGTTTTATATAGCGCAAACTTGACCCGAAGGTATCGGGTATCAGAGCGCTTTACATAGCACCAGTTGCATTACATGAGGACACATTTGCTTTTTTTTTTTGTTAGGCATGGGGAGATTAAGTGATCTGCCCAGAATCACAGGATGTTCAGCGTCATTGCCGAGACTCGAACCCAGTTCCCCAGATTCAAGGTCGACCGCCCTAGCCGTTAGGCCAACCCCTCTCCCTTGGATACAATGAAGAAGCATCACTGTTAGTTTTTATTTTTTTGCATTTAAAGACTACGCACCTCAGAGGTGCGGACAACATTGCACTACAGAACTCACCCTGGACACCAGCATCCAGGGGGATGTGGAAGTCTCTCGACACATACCTAGATTTCTACGAACCCACATGAATCCCCCCATGAAACCAAGTCTTCCCGGCGACAAACCCCCTGATCCCCCTGACCCCCGGTAAGTGCGGTAAAAGGAACGTAATTGAGCGCAATCACGATGGTCCTTCGTATTGGTTGGACTGACTCGCCTGCCCATATCGCCAAAAGCAATCCAGTGATGTGGCGGCCTGGTCAGGTGATTATAAGTCTCACAGATACAGAGCCTCTCTTGTGCCCTTCTCTTCTGCTTTTTCTTTCTATCACTTTCTTTCCTTCTTTCTTTCTCTCACTAAGCCACGTCAGGTGGGGTTAGTCAAGCATATGTTTTGAAGCGATTGTAAACACCGTCATACAAGCCACAAATAGCTAACCTTGTAACAGAAATGCTAATGTCTTTGAATATAAAAATCAATAAAATACTTTGAAATCAAATAAAAAAAAAAAAGACTACAAAATGTTTGTTGAAGAGTGAAGCCAGTTGCTTCTTTGCATCTCCACATTCTTACCTTTTTCACTGCCTTCTTTAATTTTTGTTAAAAGAAAACCAAAATAAAATTAAAAAACTGTTAAAAGTTCCTTCTAGAAAAAAAACGGTTCTTGTTATAACCACCATCTACTCCAACAAAGAGCTAACTCTGTGTTTTTAATGTGTCAGTGACTGTATTGGTGTGAGAGTGGGTGTATCAGTATGTGCATGAGTGTATGCCTAGCTATGTTAGTGTATGTGTGAGAATATGCATTAGTGAGTATCTGAGTGTGTTAGTGTATGCGTGAGTATGTGCCTCGGTGTGTTACCATATGCATCAGTGTGTGCCTGTGTCTGAATTCCTGTGTGCCTGGGTGTGCCAGTGTATGCATAGGTATGTTCCTGGGGGTGTCAGTGTATGCATCAGTGTATGCCTGGGTGTGTTATTGGGTGCATTAATGTTTGTCTGGCTGTGTCAGTTTCTGAATTGCTCTATGCCTGGGTGTGTCAATGTCTGTATTGCTAAGTCCCTGGGTGTGTCAGCATATGCATCAGTGTATGCTTGGGTTTGTTATTGAACAATTGAATCATGTATGGAAAACTAAGTGCTGCAGAATATTCCACCACTTGAGCACCCTTGGTAGAACTTTCACCAGCAGCGGTCATCAGAATACCAGCAGCCTGTGAATATTTGAGTGAGATGATTACTCACTGTGCGGAATGCCACATGTTTGCCGCTGTAAAAATGTCTTATGTGGCTCCATTTTCCCTACTACTGTACCTGTGTGAATGACTGAATAAGTGTGTTAATACATGTATGAATACCTGTATAGGTGTGTTTGTGACCCTACATTAACTTAATAATAAATATATTTATAACTTTTAAGTATATTTTTTAACATATTACAATACAATTTAAACCAAACAATTAACAAACAAATATAGCATGACTTATTTAACTATTTACAAATACAGAAACACACTGACTTCTACAACTAAAGGTAGCAGCATTGGAAAAGAAGAAATGATTCCTAGAAATGTAGAAAAAAGAAATAGATGAAGGGGTACAAGGGAAGTGTAGCCATGCTCCTGTGTATAAATGAGTGTGTAGTAGTATTTGTAGGATTTGCCAGGATTACATTGATACAGTAGGACCCCACCCATGTACTTGCAGTGCTGTTGTCATATTTGTTTATTGTTATACCACTTTTAAATGGCATTATTACTTTAACCCTTTCCATGCCTCCTGTGAAGGAGCCCAATTTGGTTGTTTTTTTCCGGAATCCTCTGATCCTCCGTGATGCTCAGCGTGTCCCCCCATGTAACTTTGTGGCACCGTTCGTGCATTTATATGGAGTGCCTCACTGAGCCCCGCGGATCTCGTGAGTGACCAAAAAACAAGTTTTTTACATTTTGCTGCCCATTAAACATGCTTTTGCCTCATTTTTAACACACCCATAGCGTCAGGGCACCTCTACCCTGACCCCTTCATGTGCTTTACATGCTTATTTTTAGCCCCGGTGAACCATTTTCCAGCACATAAAATGGCAGCTGCAACTTTTCGCTCAGGGTGTCGCCAGCCAATCAGGGCCCTGGTGTGGCGTGTGGACCCGCATAGTCACCGCGGGTGGATCCGCAAAGTGTTCGCGCCCCTAGATATACAAATTTAGATATCGGTTAATATCTCTAAAACTGCTGAATGGATTTACACAAAACTACAAAAAGGCACCTCTCCAGACCAAGGTCTACCTTTTTGCTAAATTTGATGTAATTCCGTTCAGTGGGTCCGGCTATAGTCGTGTTAAAAATCCCTATGGGAATTAACATGGGGAAACCACGTTTTGGGATCCCCTGTTTCTCGGCCCCCTGCTTGGCAGATCACCTTGAAACTTTCCAGACACCAGCTGAAGTGAGCGTTGTATTAGTTTTGAGAATTTTGTAAAGATTCGTCACACGGCGCTAAAGATATTGGCAAAACAAAAAACACTTTTCCTATGGAAACTAGGTCCTAACTATCACTACCTACTGGTGACTAACTGCAGTTCTTCTGACCACTTCCACCTAGCAGGGTTGGTGCTGGGGCAAAAAGGTGCAGGATCCAAAAAATATTACAATGGCACACGCGCAGCAGTGCAAGTAACAGCCCGCACTCCAGAGGGATGTTTCAACATCAATTTATTCCAGCTGGTACGTTTCGACCTGCCCGGTCTTTGTCAAAGCCAATATTACAATAGTGAAAGTGCCCTACTTCCTTTAAACAGAATTCACCGACATGAGTAAACACAGTAAACAGACTCATGGGATCTAAGCAAGTTACATTCTCTGAAAGCAAAAGAAGACTGGGTGAATGTTACTTAAGCAAAATAAGGCAATGCAAATCAAATAAGCACATGTGTTTATAAATTAAATTAATGCATATACAAATTTTGTCTATAATGTTAAAAAACACCATATTCTGAGTACCTATGCAACTGACTTGAACTGCAAATCAGTCACGATCTTAACACAAATTATTGCAATGCTGCTCCAGTGTACTTGCAGTTTATATAAACTTAGCAGTATCTGATATTTGAGTCAAAAAATGGAAAAGTAAAAAGAAACAAAAAAATAGTACATGGTAACTCGATAAAGAAGTACATTCAATTGAACTTCATGCACAGTATTTAGCACATACTGGCTGTACATCGCCATGCTGTAAATAATCACCCTTTCGGAAACATTGTTTCAACATAATGATACAGTTACACTTGCAAATAAATAGGTAATATTCAATTTGTTCATCAAAAGTCAAGTGACTCAGCAAATAATCATAATAATACCAAACAATTGGTGAACCAAGATTAACATACAATGTAACTGGAAAAATCTGCCATAAGGTCCTAGGACTCTAAAAATAAAAAACCCAATAATAAAAGAACTGTGAATGAGAGTGAAAACCCCCCCATAAACTAGACACTACCCTTAACATGCAACCCCTATAGAAATCAGCTTGACCTAAAATTCATATGTGTAACATGTTAGAGACTCATCAAACAGTAAACAGACTAGTGACAAGAGCAGAGACCACCTGTAGTGCAGAGCAGACAGGAAATCTTGCCTAAAGGTATGTGTAGTTCCTCATCCTGGTTGAGGCCACCAGGATGTTTGCTGTTGAGACAAATTATGTACTCCTTTGATTCCAGCTTCCACAAAGCTCGTTCCCTGTCTCCTCCTCTCACATTTACTGGGATCCTGAAATAAATATATATAAGTAAGTATATATAAGTATATATTCATGTATATATGTATGTGTGTGTGTATATATATATATTTCACAAAGATTAGATGTAAGTTATAGTTAGGGACACTTTCTTTAGGTTTGGTATACAAACATAAATCAAGCTCCTCAAACATTAGAAATTCTACAGTTATAGTTATCTCTTAATTTTATTATTTATGCACCACTTACGTACTTATTTGTAATGAATTTCTGACAAACACACCTTGCACTGCACAACTATAACAAATTCATAACTTAGAGTTATCTGCTGAAATTGTCATTTACGCACAGCTTTCATATCACTGTAACTAATATGTATCGCTCACATTTATACTTAGGTACCACCTTTCAATTAATATGACTTGTGCACTTCTTTACACAGTCTTGTCACCTCACTTGCCACACCACATTAACTATAACTCGCCCCTTCTCCATGCGCTACCTATACCCTTCGATATTACCTTAGTTATAGGCTGTGAATTTATTGCACTAAATATATCACTTATGGCATGAGAAATAATATTAATAGCCAGCACAAAGTGCATGGTAGAGTGGCGATTTATACGTAATTTAGTGTTGCAAGTGAGGTGACAAGACTGTGTATGGAAGTGTGCACGCACTACAGTTTAGGGGCGTCCAGTAAATTGGCACACACAAAAGTGTAATAGAATACAGTGGTGAACAGTATGATAGTGTAGAGTATAGTGGTGTACATTGCAATGGTGGGCAGCCCAGTTGGGTTGAGTACAGCGGAGTGATGTACAGTGGATTGCGTAGAAGGTAGTGGTGTATACTGTAGGGTTGTAAAGTGAAGTAGCATACTGTAAAATCCTTACAGTGCAGTGACGTAAAGTAAACAGTTAGACAGTGGAGTGGCACAAAGCGGAGTGTGTAAATTACAAGAAATGTAGCATTAAAGAGCAAAGATGGAGATATTTTTTCACCAAAATCTATACTATAATTTGTAAATGTTGTGGGTGTCCCAAAAGATGGTTAAATTCAATGCATGTGGCTTAATGTATTTCAATGAGTGTATTGCGAAATCCTTCATCCTGATTTGGTGAAAACTTAGCTGGATTAGATATTATGGTGTACATATGCCTAATTTGTGTTGTGCAGGTAAGTAGTGTAACTGTTTTATAACTTATAATTTGGTCAAAAGCATTGAGGGTTGCCAACATCCAGACATCATGATCGTGCACTGTAGTGGAAATGGCCTAGGCAGAATTAATGGGGTAGGACGGGAAATCCTAATGAAGAATACCTTTGATAAATTAATGTCACTTTTCCCACATATTGCCTTGGTGTTCTCCAAAATTTGCCGAAGACAGAAGTGGAAGTGGTCAACCCAATTTTGCCCGCAGATAGAGAATACCAGGAAACATGTCAATAAAGCTGTTTCTGCAATATTCATTGTCAACAATATTATCTCAATAAAGCATTTAAAATGAGCAAAGCATGTGTCTGTGTATTTTTTATAAACTTTCCAACCATGAAAATGCAATCATAAAAGCAACCCCTATAAGACATTACATTTAGATAAAACACTCCTGTAACAATAGGCTTAGCCCCTACATGGCACATCGATAAATGTACCTTTTTTGACACACTTTCAGATCCCAATAATTGTAATCATTCATTCAGCCCCTAGAGAATGCAACACTCCCAGCTGTAGAGCGAAAGCTCCAGCCTTGGGAGTTCTTGAAAACATTGAGAAAATCCTGGAGAGATCCGTGAATCTATGATCCTGCAAACATAGGGTCATTACTTTAATAACAATTCCTTGGGCGGGTAGGCTGATGCGCTCCTGCATACCCCATGCCTTGTTTTTAACATTGGTGATGTCCCCTGCCCGTTTTGGGGCCCACCACAAGGGGAGAAACACCAGTACTGAAGAGTCCCGCAGGGCATTATGGGACGGTATTCCAGGAGCAGTGAATATTTTATGAGCAGCTCTCCTGCTGTGCTGGGGAGAGCTGCTGCTTTGTTTTTGCCACACGGCCTTGAGTGTGGCCATGGGAACCAGCAGCGTTTATCCCCCTGCCTTCTCCTGTGGGCAGGGTGCAGCCTGCCCTGCTCCCGGCAGACATGGCCATGGGAAGTGGGGGCGAGGCCACTGACATTGGGGGGCACGACAGGGCTCCCCCTTCATGTTTGTCATTCAGGAGTTCAGGGGTGGGATCCCAGCCCCCTCCTGATAAATATGACCAAGGGATGGCGTGGTGATACAGAGTTCGGGGAGGGGGCATGCCACCTCCTTGATAAAATTAATCAATATAATCCTGCACAGACCCCCGGGTCCTGGCGCACCCCGGGGGTAAATTGAGAAACGGTGGCGGGGTCCCCTGCTCATCGTCACTGGTAAAACGTCGCCAATCTTTAAAATCTTATTACTTGGTTCCCATTGGGCCTAATTTTGATGATCTTGGGCTCATTTTGCTCCTGGTGGCAGACCTCCTCACCTGAAAAGCAATGCATTCCTCAGAGAGAATGTTCTCCTGGCTCTCTTCGCCAGCCTTCCTCCTGGTCTTAGTTTCTGAGTGCAGAAGTCCAGGGCCGCCAACTGGTCCTGAGGGGGTGTAAGGGGGCCAGCCTTACTGGCCCTTGGGGAGGCCCACCTGTCCTGGGGTCAACTGGGCAGACTCCTTGGTCTTTTCTGGGCATCATGGTGTTCTTCCTTACAGTCCATTGCTGCCCCAGGGTCCAGCAGAGAAGTGTAGAAAAATCACCAGGCAAGACAGAATCTTCCCCTACTGCAAGAGTTTTTAAAGGGGAGAGAAAAGTTTCAAAAGCCAGGCACGCCTGGCCAATCCTAGGGTGCCATGTCACCTCCACCCCTTCTCAACCCTCCTGTACATCATGCTGGGACAGTTCAAAATGGTGTCATCCAGGAATTACGGGTCACATGTCCTCTGGGGTCCTCAGATCCACCCCTCGCTGACATCACTGTCAGGGCCTTCCTCTCTAGATTTTCAAAGGGGAGCCCCCTTCTGTGTTGGTTCCAGAGGTCGGACTCCCTCCTTTGTTCAGTGGGTTCAGCAGGCCCATCTCTGGTACGGTGTGACAGCTGATTGATTAATGCAGAACTTTCCGCCCCACCCCTTTCCTTCTCCGAAGCTGGGTGAAGCACTGTGTGTGGGGAGGGATTTGTTCCTGCTGCTGGAGATAAATGTAATTAACCTGATACAGCAGCCCCACTGAGACTCCCCTTGTTACAAAAAGGAATCATTTTACCTTGGATCACTTTCCAGCCATTAATACCCAGTCCTTCCTGGACTTGTTGTCTAGAGTCAAATCTGGCTCCCCCAGGGACTGCTGCCCACCTCATATCTTAAAAGATATCCTCTCTGCCCTGCTGTGTACCATCATGACCTTCTTGAATGAGTCCCTCTTGCAGGGCCGTGTCCCTAAAGCATTCAAGGATGCAATTGTGGTCCCCCTTTTAAAGAAACTGGGAGCAGATCCCTAGAATCTATCAAATTATCGCCCCATCTCCTTGCTCCCCTACTTGGCCAAAGTCCTGGAAGCCCACGTGGCATAGTGTTTGTCCAACTTCATGGAACATTCTGAATATCTAGACCCTCACCAAGTGGGATTCCGTCCCGCTCACTCTACGGAGACAGTGATTTTAGCAGTACTGGACGACTTACGAGATAAAGCTGACAGAGGCACTCTTCAGGCCCTGGTGCTTTTAGATCTTTCGGCCGCATTTGACACGGTCGATCACGAAATTTTGATGGACCGTGTCAGGCTGGCCGGCATCCAGGGCCCAGCCTTCAGCTGGATTAGCTCCTTTTTAGAAGGCCGTACTCAAGCGGTTCGCTTGGCTTCATTCACTGCTCCCAAGCTATCAACTGCATGTGGGGTCCCACAGGGATCATAACTATCCCCCCACTTGTTTAATCTATACCTTTTACCCTTGATTCAGTCCCTGAAGGTACGGAAGGTGACTACCTTCAATTATGCTGATGACCTACAGTTAACTTTCACAATAGATAACTCCCCTAACTCAGTCCTGGAATTCCAGGCCACCATGCTCCACATTCGCCATTGGATGGACCAAAATCATTTAAAACTCAATCCAGGCAAGACCGAACTAGTTCTGACAGGGGGCAGTAAGATCTTCTGGGGCCCACACTATTGGCCGGCGGAACTTGGATTTCCACCCGAACCCTCTACCTCCGTCAAGAGCCTAGGTGTCATCATAAACAACGACCTGTCGTTAAGATCCCAAGTTGGTGCTGTGGTCTCAACCTGTTTCTTTCAGTTACGTAAAATCAGAAAGATCAGCTGTCTGCTCACTCACGCAGCGTTGATACAGGTCGTAATAGCCATGGTATTATCACACTTAGACTACGCCAACTCAATCTACCTAGGCATGCCACTTTTCCTAATCAAGCGGCTTCAGATGGTTCAGAACCAAGCAGCGAGACTGATCCACCAGCAACCAAGATGGCAATCAGCCAGACCTCTTTTAAAAAAACTACACTGGCTCCCTATTTCCCAACGCATGGCCTTTAAGACGGGATGCCTAATCTTTAAGTCTCTTCACAGTCGGAGTCCCAAACTTATTAACTGCCTCTTATCAAGGTATACTCCCTCCCGCAACCTGCGCTCAGTCCACCTCCAGCTATTGACCACCCCCGCCTTCAAGTTAAAACGTCAGGGAGACTGTAGGTTTGCATCCTTGGCCCCAAGACTGTGGAATTCTTTTCCACTGGAGATTCGGTCATGTACTGATCTTCTGAGTTTCAGAAAAATGCTTAAGACATGGCTGTTTGTGCAGGCTTATGAATAACTATCCCCATCGGTCCCGGCATATTCTAGAGTAGCGCCATAAAACCTTTTGGTGTACGTGCGCTGTATAAATTTTTTATAACATAACATAACAGCAGGGTGAAAAAGAGTCATTTACTTGGATCCTGAGATGAGCCAACGAAATATGACAATTGTGGATGACCCATATGTTGCTCAAATATCTTTTTGGAACTTGCAGAATTAATTTTCTCACCCAGGTTACACCCAATTCGATATGTCACTGGTCTCTGCAGTCCAAAGTGAAGCTAAACTGCACTCTAAGGCAGTTTTCTCCCTAGGAGTATAATAAAGTGTCACTACAGGCAAAACAGTAAATCACACTGACATTCCCTGTTAGTGTACACTAACATAAGGCTTATCCCAGGTCAATATCTAATCCTGCAGAGCCTCCCCTGCTCCAGGCTACCTGTGCACAGTTCCTGGGCTGCGCATAACACTAGTCTCCCATGCGCAGTCTGCACAGGTGTGCACACATGTGTGCACTTATGTTCACGTGTAACCAGCCAAGTGCCCCTTACCCTTTCTGCGTTGCTTCTGCCTTATCTTTGAAGAAGGATACTGCTGGTAAACATGTGCAGTCCGTTTGCCATGTGGTTATCGTGGGTGAGACACCTACAGTGAGGTTCCCCCATAGTAAAAAGACCAAAACTGGGTAAACCAAACAGCAATAAATCCGGGTGTACTGAGTGGGTGGAACCCAGTTGAAACAGTTATTATAGGCTGTTTTATGAGGAACACTAGAACATGCTTTATACCTACACAGTAACTTAACCAGGGATTTGTGTACACTGCTATGGTATGGTTTAAGTGACCTGACTGTGGATGTGAGGAACAGGGTAGTGTGGAGGCTTCCAATTCAGTCATAACTTGCTGACTTATTTAGTTCCTATTCTTCAATGTTCCACCAAACCCTTACCCCTGCCAACATCAACAGATCCAGTCACACCCTACCATCCTCTCCTAGACCTAGTTAGATAATTGTATTGCCTGCCCTATGTGCTGATATCTATCAAGTCCTGAATGTAGACTAAGGATTTGTGTCAGAACATTTCTGGAAACAATTTGAGAGGTATTCTTATGTTTTGCACGTACAGATTATCCCTCATTTTTTCTTCATGTTATTTTATATAGCTCGTCTACATTCCATATTCATCGCTGGGACAATGCTTTGTATTCCACTTGGTTGCTCTCTTCCTCTTCCTCATTTTTTACCTTCCCTCTTGGCCTCTCTACTATGGCTTGTTCACTTTGTACACTGTCTCACATCATACATGCTTTCCTCTATGTTATTTCTGCCATCCATCTGCTGTCGCTCGGATACACTGGCATGACAAATTGTTCTGCATCACATTCAACTGTGTATCTTTGTTTATTACACTCATACAGTGAGCGGGCATGGTGTGTGAAAGGCTGCATATGTCAGTGGTTTCGAATTTATGAAAGTCACACTTGACATACATGTAGGCATTCAAATATGACACACCCATAGAACTCCTTACTATAATTACCTCATGCTATATAGACCGGCAAGCCTCTACATTTACACGCTGAAGAGACAAGTATCTAAAATATTTAACTACTAACATTTCTCCAGCAGTGGCTGTTGCTAGAAGCGATGGGTGCTGCATGTTGTTTTCTATTATAGGAATTAGATTGCACCTGCCTTGTGAATTGCTTGTCATTAATTGTTGGTCATATTTATAAAAGTGGTGTTCTGGGCTCTACTTTTTGAGTTATTTTCCATTATGTAACCTTTTGTGAAGTCATATGGCCTTTTTTCTATGGGCGGAGATAAGACAGGTTGGTCCAACTCAGTGGCGGCTCCTCTGCAAAGGCGGAGGAGCATCGCCCCACTACCTGGCTCAGAGCCAGCAAATGTAAAATAAAAAGATGTTCTTGCATCATTTTATTTTACATTTGCCAGCTCTTAGCCAGCGGTGTTGGGAGGGGTGGGGCTGAAGTATGGGAGGGGGGAGGAGTGCTGTGCACTCCACTCCCTAAGTGCTCATGCGTGTTTGGTCCGCCGTCTATATGCAATTTCCTTGCTAGTGCAGGCTCAGTGAAATTTGTTTTGTTAGCTATTGTTGCGATTTGTAGAATGTCATAGTGTTCCAAACAATGTCATGATGTCAAGGTGCTCCTACAGCATGTGCATGCTCAGCTGCAGATGGGTCCTGAGTTTTGCCTCCATCAAGGAGTGGAACTCTCCATGTGCACTTTCAGGAATGCACAGTCTCCTCAATATTGGTCACAATCTTTCAGTGTGTCATCCAAAGAGCCTGCACTTTCCTGGGAGGGATATCTCTTACACATGGATAGTCCCTTCACATTTGTTTTCTGTTTGTAGCAACACTGCCTAAAGGCTGAACCCCTACACAAATCACTATGCATTTGAGACCTAGCACACATTTTTGGCACTGGAGCTTCCAATATTCAGCTTGAAGATGGATTTCTTAGTATTTCTATTCCTGCCCAAAGTTCGGAGTTTCTATCATACGTAATTGGTCTTGTTCAAAAAGATCACCTTGTTGTTAGCATATGTAGTTATACAACTGAAAAATATTCTTGGAAAAGCCAGTCTATAGAAGTAATTTGCTGAAATCTTCTGCATGAAGGGCTGCTTGAGGGAAGCTAGACAACATTTTGGCAAGCTATTCAGTGAAGCATCTGCATACTATATAAGTGAAATGTCTAAGACCTCGACAGTCAGCTTCAGTTCTTGCCTTAAAAGGAAGGGCTTTAGTCTGCTGACGCATTGTAAATTGGCACTTGCATTTTGCCCATCTTCTTTAAAATGCAGATTAAAGTGGATTAGCTTGTCAGGTTTGAAACCAAGGGAGCTTGTTCATGTTTTTCTTTTGGATGCAATGCTTTTGTCATATGTTTATTAGGCCACTCAGAGGGAAGATCCCGGTCTTTGTTGAGGAAAGTAAGAGGATTCCTGGGGGTTTAGTTTTAGCTTCATATTAGCCTTTCAGTTTTAGGTTTACTTGAAGAAAGAGATTACGCTCTTGACTCTAAATGTACAGCTCGGCATCTCAGCAAATTGAACAAAGGATATACCATATTCTGTTAGTACATTAGGAGTGGCACCACATAAAGAATGAAAAGTAAAGTTATGATGTAGAAGCCTCTATGAACTCCAAGTGGAGCAGTAAAAAGGTAGCTGGAGGAGGTTTCTTTGATACATTGTGATGTGCCTGAAAGAAAGTCCTCAGCCAGTTTAGCTCTGTCCCATATACACTTATTCTTTTGGACTTTGGGAGAATTTTGTTATGAACAGCATCAAAGGCTGCTGACAGTTCGAATAGGAGGAAGGAATGTCCTTCATTGATTAGCCAGATAGAATAATCTGCAGTTTTTAGGTCACAGGTTTCAGAGCTTTAACAGAAAACAACCTGACATGTAGGACATGGTTACTACTGATACTTATGTTGCACCTTTCCAAATGCTGCTCAGTTTTTAGAAATCCAAGGCACTCCGGTCAAATTAATTTACCAATTTCAGACAGTTAATCTGGAGAACTATAACCCAAGGACCACTGATGCATTACATGAGAATGGTGCGTTAAGGGCACTCATCAGTCCTATGAGGCAAGAGTATTATTAGTTATGTTAGTGAGTTCTGAAACTCCTTTCACGATGGATTGACACACATGCACTTTAAAGATTTTATTAAAACTAATGTTATAATCTGGTGCAGAGAATATGTATAGATGTACCCATAACAATGAACACAATAGTGGCAATGAAAAAGTAATAAGCACAATATTAAAAAGAATTACAACATTGTGATGGTACTTCAATAATTCATTCAGCAATGGAGCCTGTCATTGTTAACATCCCTTCTAGCCCCTAGTTAAGGTTTTAAGCACCAACAGTGCCCTTCTAAATTTCTTTTGGTGGCCTCTTGCCAGCATACCTTAGTAGAATCACAGGTTTGTTATTTATGCATCTCTGTGCTTGAAGACAGTCACTCTATCTCTCAGTTAGGGTGTTCCCAAACTGATAAGGGCCTCCTTGCTCTAAGCTGTCAACAGTCTTTAGTATGGATGTTTGCAGTTCAGCTCACATGAACCAATCTCCCAGGAAGTTGAAGATTCCTCTCTGCCTAATACTTTCCATACCATGCCTAAATATACATTTCAGATTAATTGGTAAAGGCAGTCATTGTTATGAATGAGGCAAGAAGAAATAATTTTCATATAAATTCTGTAACACCTTCACTAAATTCTATCACACCTTTTTGGAAATGGCCCTCTTTGTAGGTTCACCCACAAACGTTTTGCCTCCCTCCTCCCCTTTTTGCTAAATTAGTTTTTGTTGGCTTTAAGACTCTCCCTCCCCTAAACATGGTAATATTGGCTTATTCCCAATTGGAATATTTAATTTACTTATAAATCTCTAGTAAAGTGCACTACCTGTGCCCAGGGTCTGTAAATTGAATGCTACTAGTTGGATTGCAACACTGATTGTGCTACACACTGAAGTAGACCTGTAACCATGTCTCAGGCCTGCCATTGCAGAGCCTGTGGGTGCTGTTTTACACTGATAGGTCGACCTGGCAAGTTAAACCTCTTGCCAGGCCCAAACCTACAACTTACTTTTTAATACATATAGGTCACCCCTAGGGTAGGCCCTAGGCAGCCCAGAGGGCAGGGTACAATGTATTTAAAGAGCAGGACATGTACTTTTAAGTTATGCATGTCCTGGTAGTGAAAAACACTTAAATTCGTTTTTCACTATTGCAAGGCCTATATCTCCTAGAGGATGACATCGGGATTATCTAATTGCAATTTATAAATGTAATGTCCAAATGAGCAGATAGAATTGGTTCATGTCTGGTGTCTCTGGAATCCTAATTTAAAATCCTAATTTATGGTGCAGTCAAATTGTAAATTACAATTTTGAAAATGCCACTTTTAGAAACTGGGGATTTTCTTGCCTTAGCCATTTTTTGTCTGCAGACTGGCTCTGGTCACACAACTGGGTGTAGTTGGTAGTTGGGCTTTGTGTATTCCACCTAGACAACCACACATAATGGGAGCTTAGGTGTGACTGAGTGGGCATCCTGACAGGATGGGAGGGAGGAGCTGGACCCAACCTCAGTTACACCTGAATAGGCTTTGTCCTGTCCCCACACAAAGGACTGTAGTTAGTCTGGATCCAGGGCTGGCAGGGCATCTGTGCCCTTCAAAGGCTTGTCTTTGGAGTCTCCCCCACTTTAAAGGCACCACTGGGTATAAGTACTGGACCTTAGACACCACCACGTCTGTATACTTCTGGACCTGGGGATACTCTGCCAAGGAGAATGACTGCTGTGCTACTGAAGGACTACCACAATGCTGGACTGCTGCTCTGCAAGAACTGCTGCCCTGCCGTGCTGACCTGCAGCCTGGTACTCTCTTCCTGGGTGAGAAGGACTGGACTTGCATCACTTGAACCCAGAACCCAAAGTGACTCCAACGGCTAGTTGGCTGGCCTACTGATCTGAAGCCTCAGGGACATAACAGGCTTCCAACAACCTTGCATCTGCACCTGGACTCTGCCATCTGTGAGTCTACCCTTCCAAGTGTTGCCACCCCAGTCCTAGTCCCTTGGAAATGGGCCTAAGGTGCTTATTAGCAGAACAGATAAATATTCTCTGCGGATCTGCGCATCCTCCAGCCGAACCGACGCATCTCCTTGACTGAGCAGTGCATCCTTGAGCAGAACCAATGCATCACTGCTATTGCATGGATTGCGCCCGGGGTAGAAGGTCTGCATCGCCCTCGCAGTCTTCAGAAACAACACATCGCCGGTGGTGCTTCTCTGAACCAGATCCTTGCATCTCTCGTCGAAGGTAGCTTAACGACAATGCCGGCTTCTGAATCGCAGCCTCGCAGGTCATTGCAACCGATGCATCACCTCGGGTGCGCGCTGCATGCTCGACGTCCGGACTTCACATCACAAGTACCGCTGTTGAGATCCTCATGACGAAGTAACAGGTCCTCGCACAACAGCGTTGCCACATCTCAGACCTGACGCACCGCTTCAACTGCGCAAAGCTTCTTCGCCTGGGATCCACGCAACGCTCTGCATCCAGGATTTAAGGTACTTTGTTCAGCTGGCCTAACCTTGCCCCTGTAGCCAGCCGATGCTGCATCGCGGTCAGCCTGAACTTGTGACTTTGTCCCAGTCCGGAGCAGCCATATATCCCTTGTTGACACTGTGAGCTTTTTGGCGCTATGTTACCTTAACAACTTTAAAATTCAATATCTTCAGTTCCCCTGGTTGGATTTTTGCTGTTTGGACTTTTTATTTTTTTATTAAAATATACTCTATTTTTCTAAGCCAGATGTAGGATCTTTTTGTGTTGTATTTTCGCTGTTTTACTGTTTGAAGTGTTGCACAAATACTTTATACATTACCTTCAAGTTAAGCCTGGCTGCTCTATGCAAAGCTACCATAGGGTGAGCCCAGGTTAATTTGGGGTTTGCTTGTTGTTAGACCTGGCATCCTTGGCGTGGTTTTCCCTGATACTTTGCCTCTACCTCCTGTGTTTTTGATGCTGTGCTGGATTTCGATTTTGCTGGCTTAGATGCTTTGGGCACTTTGCCACTGCTGATCAGTGTCAAAGTGCAAGTGCTCACTGTGTAAATTGATATTGTGTTTGGTTCTCCCTGATTTGTTTTACCAGTAGTTCCCTAGTAAAGTGCACTGAGTGTGCCAGGGCTGGTAAATCAAATGCTACTAGTGGGCTTGCAGCGCTGATTGTGACACCCACATGAGTAGCCCTGAAAAGAGGTCTCAGGCCTGCCACCACAGTGCCTGTGCGCAGTTCAACTGCCATGTTGACTTGGCAAGTGCACCCACTTGCCAGGCCCTACCCTTCCCTTTTCTTACACATAGGACACCCCTATGGTAGGCCCAAGGTATCCCTCTGGGCAGGGTGCAGTGTATGTAAAAGGTAGGACATGTACTGGTGTGTGTAACATGTCCTGATAGTGAAATACTGCCCATTTCGTTTTTCACTTTTGAAAGGCTATCTTGCCCATAGGACAGAATGGGGAATGCTTTGTAACATTTTACAAGCATATCTTCCCATAGGGATAAGATAGAAAAATGGAGTTCAGTATCCCTGAACTCAGGATTTAATAACACATCTTTTAGTAAAGATGGTTTTTAAATTGTGTGTTTGAAAATACCACTTTTTAGAAAGTGGCTATTTTCTTGTTCAACCTTCCTGTGTGCCTCTGCCTGTTTGTGGATTGACTGTCTGGCTCTGGAGAGACAGGGGCTGGAGAGGTGCAGTGGCTCCAGGAGTCTGGATGAGTCAGCACTAGGCTGAATAGGCCTGATCTGCATTTGGAGTGGTGGGAGGAGTAGCACCTGTACCTGAATAGGGCTGTGCCTGCCTTCCACAATGCTGGCTCCGCCCCCCTGTGGTGTGTCTGGAGCCAAGGCTCACACTGACAATGGATGTTGTTCTGCACTTGCAGAGTGCCCCTCAGAACTGGTTTGAACTGGGCTCAGAGCCCCTTGCACAAAGAGAACAAAGACATTTTGGGGTATAAGTATCAGACCCAAAACCCCAGACTTTTTGGTCATTCCTGGAGTTCAAGAGGAACCTTTGCCAAGGAGAAGAGCTGTAGAGAGTGAGGAGAAGTACTGCCCTTGCTGTTTGTCTGGGGTTGGCCTGCAGTTGCTGTTTCTGCCAAGAAAAGGAGAAGGACTTTGCTGTGTGCTGTGTCCCCTGCTTGAAGGAGATCTCCAAGGGCCTGAAGTGTGCTGGCCTCCTGTTCTGAAGTCTCAGGGACATAAAGACTTCACCCCCAGCTCCCCTGAACTCTGCTGCTGTGAGTTCTGACCTGCCAAGAGGTGCCTATGCCAGTTTTGGGCCTCTGGAGGTTGTTGCTGCTGTTTGGGAGCTGGAAGAAAGAAGAAACTCAAAGAACTACAGAAATCGATGCATCGAGGGTTCGCGGCTGAAGAGGACCGATGCCGCGCTGCTCGACGATGCCGCATCGATCGCTGACGCATCCTGGATTTCCACGCATCGTGCCTGTGCGGCAAGTTTGTCCGACGCATCACCTGCGGACCGGAATCGTCACGAAGAATCGATGCATCACTCCCCTTACAGACCGGAATCGACGCAACCCTTCCTCTGTGTGCAGCTGGACTGTCGCATCGCCTCCCCAAGGTCTCAGGAGTGTTGCATCTCTTTGTTTTCCGACTCTGCGGCTGTTTGGCTTTTGGAACTTTCACGCATCTACAGGTACTTTGGTGAAAAGTCACGCATCCATAGTTTTCTATGGTACAAGTTCTTTAAACCTTTTGAAAGTCATATTTTTAACGGTGTATGTTGGATTTTGGTTGTTTTGGTCTTGTTTAGTTTAGATAAAGATACTTTATTTTTCTAAACTGGTGTGGTGTCCTTTTGTGGTGTTTTTACTGTGTTACTGTGAGTGTTGGTACAAATACTTTACACATTGCCTTTGGGATAAGCCTGTCTGCTGGTGCCAAGCTACCGAGGGGGTGAGCAGGGGTTATCTAAAGTGTGTATCCCCCTTACCCAGACTAGAAGCAAGGGTCCCTATTTGGACAAAGGTACCTACCTCTGCCAACTAGAGACCCCCATTTCTAACACTTGTTCCTTACCCTGACTAGGACTGTTGTTGCTGCTTGACTAGGGCTCACACCCCAGTCAACCCACAATCCAATTTCTAAAACACATTATAAACCACATTAGTGCATATATATTAAGAAATGATGCACAATCAATCTATAATAAAGCAAATGGTATATGTTGTACATGTTTAATCAATACTAAATACAATACAAATTTATAAATGAAGAAGGTGCATTTGTATAAATGAATATAAGAATATATAAAATTCAATGGGGTACATAAGCAGAAAACACAAAGATCACATCACTGCAAGTGCAGTCAGTTGATAGGAAACACATCTTTCTACGAACACGGAGAAGAAGAGAAGCAGGTGATTGGTCAGTAGTTTTCAAGTGCTTTCAAGTCAGTGCTGGATTTGTTGAGGACAGGTCATGGCCCTGAGGGGGGAAGGCAAACAAGGCCTTCATTAAGCGAATCAGGAACAAGCAAATGTTCAAAAGGAAATTTATGGTTTTCAGTCAGTGAGGGCATTTGGGGTTTCCTTAAATAGAGACGGTGTTAAGGGGTACAAAGAGATGACTTTCTTGGAGAAATGGAAGACAAGGACAAATCATTTAGATTCTTTGAGAGAAAGTAGGACAAGCTCTGTAGAGTGTTAATGTAATATCTGGAAATGTTCCTTGGAGGGTTTAGGCACTTGTACAACTCTTGATCTTAAGAAGAAGGATTTAGTACAGAAAATAGTTTATAAGATTTCCTGGTAGTTTTGAGCCATGGGGGGTGGTGGATGTAGGGAATTTTTCCCACCTTCTTTTCAGGGGCTCACAAATACTAACATCATTGTTAAACAAATTTGAGATGTTCTTTGATTATTTTCAGTTTGCAATTGATGGAACATATTCATATTGTTTTAATAATTTGGAGGAGTAAGCATGTTGGCTGGCTGATGTGAGGCTGTTGTGACTACCAGAATAAAATGAAGTCTGGCTGAAAACAGGAGCAAGACGTGAAGACTTTTTTATTTGGACACTCATATGTATGTGCTCAGGGCTTAGGATTCTACCTTCAGCCATTGCCTAACTTCATTGCAACTGAGGGCATTCAGCCCTTTCACAAGGAGTGTGCCCACACACAAATTAGTTTCCTTAATTTACAGACACTGTTATGGCATTTGGCATTTTGAGACCGTTAGATTGATGAGGGCCCTACAGCTTCCTCAGTAACACAGTTTTGAAAAAGACATTACAAAACAGTCACTGATAACGGAAAAAGGCTTGCACCCAATTCTACAACTATTAGCTTTGCCAATGCTTGTTTCTGTATTTGTTTGGATAAACAAATACCAGTACACAAGACATGACATTCATTAAGACACATGGTCTAGTAAAGGATGAAAGTAATTTACATAATTACCTAATCACTGCTACAATATATCTACTTAATGCAAAATGCTCTGAGGTAATAAATTTTTATTATTACATAAAAACGTATTAATATTACGACTAGATGAAGAGATAAGTGCACCTCCTTAAACAAATACGGAGAAGAAAACTGTAAGGGGCAGGAAACCTAGGGCCATATTATCAAGAAGGGCGTTAAAATTATCGCCGCTTTAGCAGCAGGAAACTGCCGCTAAAGCGGCGATAATGGGCTTGATAATATGCCCTTGTGAATTCCCATAGAAGCCCATGTTCACACCAGAACATGGGCTTCTATGGGAATTCACAAGGGCATATTACCAAGCCCATTATCGCCGCTTTAGCGGCAGTTTCCTGCCGCTAAAGCGGCGATAATTCTAACACCCTTCTTGTTAATATGGCCCCTAGTGTTCACTATCCAAACTCCTTTAATCAGTAATCCACGTACACTTACATTTTTCAAGTAATTTCGAATATTCCTTAATCCCACGGTTTCGAAAATTCCTTCCAATGCTTTAATAGTTGTTAATGTAGATCGCTTGACAAACACAAGACCTCTTTTCCATACATAAATTGAAAAACTAAAGCATTAAACCTGGAACATCTGGTTTTGATGTCGATTTGCATTGGAAACTTGACAGAGTTTTCGGAAGTCAAATGATTTTTAATAAGCTGCTTTGAAGTGCCGTCTTCATTTGTATTCAACATGTAGTTTGCCGCGGTATGGCTGTTAGTCTAAATAAAACAAAGAATACTTTCTTAATAGTGTACATCTGCCAAATAATCTATAATTATTCTCTAGCTTGCTATTGCTTATATTTTCGGTTCATTGTTGTTTATATTATTATGATGTATTTGTTTCTCACAATAGGCATGCAGATAGCATGTAATCCACGGAAATGATTAGATCATGAATAATAATGACCCAATTATAAAATCGTGCATCAATGAAAGCAGCAGTCATGGAGGGTTGATATAATTTCAGGAATAAAAATCGTGTCCTTATAGTCTCAAAGGCCAAAATAATAGTGGCTCCACCCCAAAATGAGATTTTTCTTGGCTGTCGAAGCCTTACAGCTTGCCCATGAGTCTACTGAGCTTGGGAAACAAACAACGGTCTCGCCAACATATCACACACCCTCCCGTGGGCACAGTTCGCAGGGATGGACCTGTATGGGGACTACTTCAGAACTGCCAGAGACAATGGAGAATATATTTAGATATATGCAGGGGCGTAATGCAGACCCCTGCATCACCTGTGGCACTGAGGTCCCCCAACCCGCCAAGGGCCCCAACCCTTCAAGGGGGGGGCCCTGTTTAGCTGAGGGCCAATGAATATCACTAAGATATAGTAGTCTCAGGGGCTCCACATCACATTCTGCAGGGGACCACCGTCATTTTGTGTTATGCCACTGGACATGTAAAGTACTCTACTATTTTCTAAGAAGTCTAAAGCACAGCCGCGGCCAGTGCAGGTAAGAGCGGTGGTGTGGTGAGGCCGGGGGGGGGGGGGGGGAGAGAAAATTAATTATTTATTTAATTTTCCCTCTGCGTCGTCTGTCGAAATCCCCCCACCTGGCCCCACCGCTCTTACCTGCACGGGGGACGGCGGCAAAAGCAACCACAACTCTACATTGCCAGCCTTTGCATGACTCTTGCCTAGACTATAACAGATGTGCTGAAGCTATTCTAGTAAAAATAATTAAAATAATAGCATGATTGATGCGATCAGATTCTAACTATCTAACATTTTATTGAAACTAACATTTCATTTTCTGTCGAACTTCTAGAAAAGTAAACTCTCTCAGCCCCTCATACCTATCATTTGGTCAACGATAGCAAGCGCATATTTCTGAGTCGATGATCAGATTTCTTAAGCAGACCAGTATGTGTCCTGGAATCCAAAAAGTCCTCCTATAGTGCTACATCCATTCTCTGATAACCTGTTTACCAACAAAAATATGGGAATTGTCCATTTTAAAACTATCACCGGACATCAGGTCACATCATCAGAAGTATTACTTTCATTAAATAATAAGAAAAATAGTGTAAGTACTGTGCATATGACATAGATGAGTTGAGATAATATTGCTGAATATGAGCAATGCTTAACAAAAATTTGAATTATATTCATATATTGCACATGCAAGTGAGTGTGAATCATTATGAAGCAACAAAAAATATTTATCATATACATTTTTAGTACATAAACATTTCATTTCACTCTGCCCAAGAACATGCATGTAGATAATTGACAATATTTAATCCAATATCAACACTTTTGTATAAATTGAAAAATAGATTAGTAAGCATGGGCAAAAGGAAATGCTAACACTTATGGAAAGACTGGTGAGTAACAAAAGAATAATAATACATTTGGTATTGTAATTCAATGATGCATGTGTATCACAGCATGGTCTATCTCACATACATATAGCTCTACTTCTGTTCTTGATGGCTGCTCATTTATTGAAGTCATATAGTTTAATCCTTTATCTCTAAGTGCATACCTGTTCTCATCTGCACTGTAGTAGCAGCCCTTCTGTTTTAAACTGTATTTTTCTCCTTACTTTAACTTCTTCCTTTCATTTGCAGTTGTTTCCTTACACCCTTGTTTCATTTTTCATCCTTTCTTCCTCCGAAGTTATGTTCTAGGTCTCCCTGTGTACATTTTGCTTTAATCCCAAGTATTTTTTGTTTAAGAAGATGGTTTCTGTTGATTCTGTTCAATCCTGGTGATTATGATCTTTTTAGTCTATCACCCACCTTCATCTCCATATTATTTATCTTTCTATTTTACATTTCCATTTTTCTATGTTTACTTTGGAAATTCTTTTGAGGGTGTTCCACTTCTCTCTTTAACTTGCTATCTTTCCTTTCCCTCTCAAAAAGATCTTCCTTACCATATCCGGAATCTTATTACCATACAAATTATTATTTTCATGCCCTTACAAAATTTTGAAAAATGAATTCAAACCTCATTCCTCTTTTAATCATATTCTATATTCTCTCTTTTTCACTTAGTCTGCATTGTGAACAATTCACTGAATGGAATTTGTTCTCTTTATATAGTTAGCATTTTAATTTTTCTACAGTTAATGGGGGTGATCTTTTTATAAAAAAAAATGGGCTTCTTATTTCTTCTTTCACTTATTTTTTCACTTTGAGCAGTCTCTGAGCTATTATTTGTTTTTCACAATTTCTGTTACATTTCTTTATTCCATATCCTCCATCTCTTGTTGCAAGTTTATTACACATGCTAGATCTTACCAAGCATCAACATTATTTTGTCACAACTGTCAAGAACTCTAACATTACCCATTCTCATATATGAAGAACTGGCAAATTCTAGCATCTAGCCCTATTTGCATTTGTTTTACAGGTAACCAGAAGTATATAAAATAAAAGGGATCCATCCGATCAAGTTCATGTTTATGTCAATGGCGGGACAAACTCTGTATTAGTAGCAGTGTTAGACTATTTCTACTGACAAGTGATAATGGTAATAATAGTAGAGTAATGTTAGCTTTATCAATGGCATTGGTTAAATTGGATACTATCCACAGCATGTTGATCAATGATGTTAATCCACTAAGGATTAAAGGTGCCCTACTGCAGTAGCTTAGCCCATATCTGTCTGGGCCTTTAAAGCAGTGTCCTTGACCCTATTTGCCTCTCATACCAGCACTTCGATATTCAATGCCCCCTTAGCTCATCACTCTAAGATGTTCTTTCCAACACTCATGATCTTGGTTCTCCCAGATGAAAAAGCTACAAGAAATGTTGCTTGTCTGCCTCCTACTGGTTTAATTTATATAAGTACTTTTGGCATAAGACACAGCTATGAAAATCCATGGTATTTTGGTCTCACCAACAGAGCCTTGTCTTGGCTCCAGCTGACCGGATCTTTGCAACTAGGATGCTCATAATTATCCTTATATTTCTGCCTATTATACCACTGTTTTAAATTATACACTGGTGACATAGCCCATTGCAATCGTTTTATTCATATTTAGGCATGGATCAGGGATATTATTTGTCCCTGATTTTCAACTATATGCAAATAAATAGGAAACGTGAAATAACATTCAAGCAAAGGCAGGTAAAAGAGGTGAGAGTGTAATATACGCTCATCTTCTAATGTGAGCCAGTGCATATTTCAACACAATTTCATTTTTTTTTACATGATGTGATGTGTGCATGGTATACCACTTGGCATTTGGAACAGTCATCGCATTTGAGAAGTACAAATTCTTTAGGTACTTACCATTTGAAACCAGTTCCTTTACTACTTAGTTTCTTCTTTCCATTCCTTGAATCAGGAAACCGGCAAAAGAGGGATATTATTTTCCTTTATTATCTCTTACCAATTATACACACACCCCGAAGAGATGAGCCATTCCTGAAGGAGAAAGAACGTTGCCGCACCCATCCCGCATGGCACAAGGAGGCTTCCACCCGCTCACCGCTTGACACAAAAGCTCTCTTAGAGCAAGTCTCACCTGGTTTCCTGGCGACACATTGAATTGAGTGCATGGTTGCTTGCTGTACATGTGTAAGGCGTTAACATTATGTTAAGACTGGATTATGCCATGACTGATCAATATTGACTGACTTAATCCATAAATCTTGAATGGAATGTTTTACTCACTGTCACAGTGAACAGGCAGACCATAAATCACCACCATCTTTAACATCCTCACTGCAATTAATAAGGAGCACTCCCACCAACTTCTAAAACAACTATCCTGTACTAAAGAAAGACTACTGCTCCTTGAAACCAACACAGAAAAAAGACTACTGCTTTACAACAAATACAATAGAAAGAATATTATTGGCTCAGGAGAAAGACTACTACTTCTCCCCCTAAGGAAACATAAAGCAACCTCCACTCACTCTAAAAACAATTTGTACAGAGGAATGACTAATGCTCGTCCATCTAAGGACAGCCCCCACCCACTCTAAAACAATTTGTTTAAAAGATATAAGAAAGAGTAGTGCTCTTCAATTAAATAAACTAAGAAACACCTTACACTTATTCTAAAAAGGAAGTATAACTACTTAGGTAGCCTACCCCAAATCTTCCTATAGAGAATTCAGCAACTAGAAAATCACCATGAAAGAAGACCTATACACTTGCACTTCAAACGTTATGAGGAATACCCAGTAAAATCTACACACTCTTCTTGAGTTATATGAAATAGGAATATAACCCACAATATTTTACTTACGATGAATACTGTAATATACCAAAGATACAAGTCCAATGTAAGATCGGAGTGAAGAAAGATTTCCCACTTAATTTCCACTATGAAGCTGCTGAATGCCTAATCTCCTAATGTCATGTTAACCCACTATGATCTTCTTTTTACAAACCTGTAACTCCACAACAGACATGTTTTTGAGCAATGAGTTCTGACCATAGTCCAAGCTTTTCATAATGGTCTATTACAACAAGAACTCTCTTTTCAAACATTAAAGTAAAGCTGGACCTAACCCACACAAAACTCCTTCTCATTATTGAAGAATGCCCAAATAATTTCAAACACTAAGTTATGAATATGAAACAATTCACTGAAATGCTCACTGTAGATCAATACATCTGTTTTCAGATTGGGCACCTCAAGACTGACGTTCACTTCTTTACATGCATCAATAATGGTTGAAAACCTTTAATAATGTACTAAACATCTCAGAGTTGGCATACGTTCTTCATGGAGAATATCTAGCCATCAATCACTGAAAGAGATTCCTTGGAAACCTGATTGTCTCCATCTATAATAATGGCTAAATAAAGATTCATTACTCAGATAAGACTCTGGCCCAATTCGACCTTAATTTCAAGACCCTCCTGCTGTCACAGAAAACCATCTCTATATCAACATACTCCACCACTTTACCCTTTACCTCAACCCCCTAACATAGATTTCATTCCTTCTCACTCTCTTCTCCTCAAGTAACCATGCAAAGACCACTACAGCCTCACCCTCTCACAAAAGGATTAATGACCTCAATAGATTGTATTACCTCACTTATCCCATAGACAGATTCAACCCTACACACTCCCACATGGTATCCCCATGCTGTTTCATACTGTGCCACTGACACACCAGCTACTATTCCTTTAACCCTCTCCACAAGCCAAACCAAATCAGCCCAAACTGGAGGTCCTCATGATTTTTTTTATCAGTTTATGGCTAACTGACTCATTCCTCTGCACATCAGCTAATATGCCCTCAAACAGCATCCTTGCTTGCATCCAATGCTAGTGTCACCAGCCAAGAAGCATCTGCGAACCCTCGGCCCACGCACCTCAGAAGGAACACTCAATGACCAGGAGAAAAGCTTGACTTGCTTCACTCAGAACTGAATCCCTTAAGGTACACTTTCATAGATGGCCAGAAATATTTCTACCCTCAAACACATCATTATATCATACCTTCCAAGAGTCCCATACATCCTCTGCCCAGGCCACTACCACAGCTACATCCCTTACCACCCCATCTTTCTAACAATAATAATTAACCATGCCATGGAAGAGTGCCTCAACCTCTCACAAATATATCTGTTGAAGAACTGGTACTTTATTACAACACTGATATAAATACCCCTAATCACAGACATGATCACAACCATCTTGAAAAACAAATGCCTCATTTCCTGAAATAATAAAAACAACACTGTGAAACCTCATCCCAATCCTTATTTTAATGACAACTGTCTCCAAGACAGAGACCTTCTGTTTCAGGTGAGTACTCCGCAACTGCAGATCAGCGCCCAAGCACAATCACAAAATTTCATATGTGATAAAAACCCACAATCTGGGGTTACTCTTTTTGGATAAAACAAAGCTTGCCCTCTTATCTTAACCAGTTGTAGACCTCCTCATCCCTCCAGGCCATCAAACCACTGGTGCTGATCGAGAAGCAAAACCTGGGGGTGAAGTGGCAGCCATTCACAAATCCTCATTATATTATAAAACTCTGAGAACACTTCAGTTATCAACTTTTCAGTGCTTTTCTTTGGAAAGAGAAACTGAACTGAAACAAGCAGTACTACATCACATACCATAACATCTATAATTCTAGAGCAAAAAATACAGTATTTTTGGAACAAATGATATATTAAATCTCAGAAAATGTCAGTTTCACTGTACACTATATTGTCCTAGGGGACTTCAAACTCCACTGGGGAGATAAATTTGACTCAGCAGTCTCATAACACGAAACTTGCATACTCAATAGTGGCCTTGAATAATCATGCCTTAACCCTATACACATAAAAGACAACTTACTTCACATGATAATTTCGAAAATAGGAATAGTCAGGATTGGCTCACTCTTTCCTTTGTATAGGTCAGACAACCTCTTAATACCCTTCGATCTTCTATGATCTAAAACAATGTCATGGGGACAACCTAGACATCCAATGGCCTCAGTCAGAAGCTACAACGATGTCAGCCAATTTATCTTAGCAAACAAGTTTTCTATGAAACTGATGGCAATCCCAGATGATCCCAACCCTAAACTTTTAATGTTCAACCTTAAAATAGCCATGCTAGTAGTGGCAAATGAAATGACTCTACTAAAACAAAAACAAAAAGTCAAGATGAGTAAACTACAAGATGGTTTACAAAAAAACAGTTTGAAGAACATAAATTCTTTCAGCAAGTTGAGCATTTATGGAGCAAAATTCCTTCAAAATTGAATATATTATCTCTGTGTAACAAACACAGAGAATACAAAAACACATCATGGAATCCACTGCTAACTACATCAGATCAGAAATCAATGCTTCTAACAACAAGTTTGATGTTGTCAAGAACCTAACTGGCCCACAGATTGCCACAGTCATACCAAACACCAAAATCAAAACAGAAAACTTCTCAAATGTATCTGACAAAAAAATAAACAAATTGAGCTCTCTTTTGAACTAACAACTAAAATGACAACTACTGAATAACTCACCTGGAAATGTCCAACAAAATAGTCATCCTTTAAGGAAATAAGCCATTCTGATGCCCTGTCTACAATCATCAACTTAAAACTATCTATTAACTTTATTGAAAGCTTCCCAACCAGATATAAATGATATCAGTACCTCTTTCTCTCTACACCTTACTAAGGTGATCAGTGACTCCCTGTCACAAGGAATAGTTCCTGACATTTTTATAGTAGGACAGATATCCCGCCTCCTAAAAAATCAATGCTGACCCTCAAGACCTAAACAACTTCTGACCTCTATTCAATCATCCCTTTATTGCAAATGTCCAGGAAAGCTGTAAGGAGTAACAGCTAAAAAATCTTCATAAAATAAACCGCCCTGCTTGAATCCAACAAATCCAGATTCAGAACTAACTGTATAACAGAATCTGCAACACTGTGTATAATTGATGATGCACTCACCATCTTTGACAATGGTGAATACTGCCTTATGGTCCTTTTGGACTTGTCAGCAGCATTTGATAAAGTCAATCATTCCTCCCTATTAAAGAATGGAATGGATGGCCCTAGAAAGCCCAGTGCTGACTTAGTTTGAATCATACCTTACCAATGTTTCACACCAAATAAAACTGTCAACAAACATCTCAATCCCCGTGTCCTTTGAGCAAGGAGTCCCTTAGTTCTAAATCCTCTCCCCTGTACTTTTCAATTTACTCATGAAACCCATGACCGCCCTCCTTAGTAGGTCTAACTTCTCATTCCACTTATAAGGAGACAACACACAATTATTAATACCGGAAAATATCATTACCTGATGGCATAACTGCACTCAAAAAAACGTTGAGGGACCTACAATCCTGGATGACCCTACACAACTTCAAACATAACCCCCCACAACAAATTCCTTTTGATCTCTCCTCAACTTAGCAACATTTCTGTTCACGTATGGCTTGATGCAGCAAATATTCTTGTCTGTAAACCTACCTTTGCTGAAAAAGTGAAACCCCTGTGCTTTTCACTGTGTAAGAGTCTAAACCGGACACACACACACATCAATGCCTTAGAAAGGAGTGGCTAACACCAAATCAGATTACTACAGAAATTCAAATCAATATTTGTATCTCTAGAAATTCTTTGATATAGCAATCAGAGAAAACATGCATCTGAAGCAAAGTGACACACATCCATTTTGGTCTCCAGTTTTGAAACGCCTTTCAGATTTTGTTCATAAAGTTGATCTGAACCCAAAAACACACAGTTAACATTACCAGTATCAAACCCTTCCGTAAGATAATTGAGCTCCAAAAATTCTTCAAAATCCAAAGGCTACAAATCAATTAACATAAATATACACAAGCAGGCTGTCCAAGGCCTCTTGTGACCAGGGTTGCCAATAGATGCACCCTGGAAAACCATGCATTTTTTCACTTTCATGAAATGTAAATATTATTTGTCAAATATGTTGCCCCGCTAAACTTTGCACCCTATGCTACCCTTGGTTGTAGCGATGTCCTTACCTCCAATACCATTAAAACATTAGTAAAGACACTAAGATGTTGTTCTGAACACACTTTTGTTTCATTGATTGTAGGATCCCTACACCATGAACAAACATTTATTTTCGGATTTAAAGCACAACTGAATATGTTGATTCTACTGAATTTCATATTTCTCCAATTTTTCCTATCTTTCATACCTTTGTCTATACCTTATTTTATTATCTAGGGACGTTCCAAAATAACCCAGCACCCTTTTAGTGGTAAGTATTTAAGCTTAGCAAAGCTACCCAACAAAGGACCCAAATGGTCCCGTAGAGAACCTTTGGGTCTACCGCTCTCTGATTAACTCACTTGTGGTGTTCTACAAGCCTGGATAGTAATTATAAAATTACTAGTTTCTCATCTCTCATTATCCTGACAACAAAATGATTCAATTATACTGAACATCAAATGACAAATTTGCGCCATTTCATGATTTTGTTATCAATGATTTTGCATAATTTGTCTGCAATTCAGTTGACATCTTGTATGCATCACTGAATCAATAATACCTTTTTCTTTCACATAATGCAAGGGAGAGCAGGTAATGGATTAGTAACATGCTTTTGAGATCAAAACCGGGTGTTCAAACAGGGACCTAGAGAACACCACTGAGAGAAAACCACTGAATTAAACATGAATGGGAGAACTAGAAAAGTATTATTTTCAGTATTATTTTCAAAAGGAATGTAATATGTTCTAAGTGTTGAAGTTCAGAGCAATGCTCTCTCTGTCTCTCCCTCTCTTTCTTTGACGCTATCTCTCTTTCTCTCCCTGACTTACCCTGTCTCTTTTTTTCTCTCTCTCGCGCCCTTTTTTCTGATTCGCCATCTCCCTACATTACCTTGTCTTTCTTTGTGCCTAATTGCCACAGTCGGCTCCAGCATCTGCATGGATTTAAGGTCACACAAATTGCCCCAGACAGTGTGGAGACAGAAATACATTTTGGCCACAATCTGTACCTACAACTGTGGGGACAGAAGTGGATTGTAGTCACAATATGGCCCAGTATCTGCACGGACAGTGGCCTTGGCCTTTGGTTTAATGGCAGTGTCTAACAAAGCATTCAAGTCATTTAACCATGCATTTTTCACAACCATTCTCTGCTGTAGTCATTAATATATGGAGAACATGTTATAATTAAAAACTCTCTTCTGTTACAATTATATGCCAATTACCTTAAGAGATGTCATGAGATTTGACTATTCCTTCAAGCACCATTTGATACTAATTTTTAACAAGTTGTTACAGTCTTTTAAAAACCTGTAGTAATGTGTTTCAACTCATCCTGTTAAATCTTCTTCTACTGCTACTAATATATGTGCAATTGATTAGAAAATACAAGAATATATTGTAATGTACTGGGACAGAGAGATGCTTTCTACACAATTGGTTCGGACATCTGTCTTAAACTTACAGGTTGCAAATGAACTATTTGTAAATGAATTATAGGGCCTTTAAGCTGTATCACTGAGTAGAGTGTAATCAATTTGGGAATGATTTATTGGCACATTTAACTTTTGGTGGTCTGACTGGTGGTTTCGTGATGTCTATAGTGCATCAGCCATGAACTCCAAGCAGCAGCCCTGTTTTTAAATCACATTTTATTGTTTTTCGAGTCAGGCTTCAAAACAATTAAACAATGTCAAGGGCTGTATGACAGAACAACGCATGCCTAAACAACACTGTCTCAACCACGACCGAGTCTTTACCGCGCATGCCTACACCACGCATGCCTTTACAACGGATTTCATGTCAAGGCATAATTGGTAAAGGCATATGTTTGGTAAAGCTCACACCCCAGCCCCCCCACCCTGAGCCCTAAAACCCAGCCCCCAGCCCTGCAATCCACCCTGCCCCAGCCCAAAAAACTACCCAGACCCCAGACGTCCTGCCTAAAATTGGTCCCCAGCCCTGAAAACTGCCTCTTCCCCCCGGTCTGAGCCCTAAAACCCAACCCCAACCCAACTTACCAAGCCGCCTCCCGGTCCTTTCTGTCCCGATCCTTCCTGTTCGTCTCTCCGCCCATCCTCTCTGCAACTAGAGCGCTGGCTGCTTTAACCATGCATCTGCCTGGTTAAGGCATATGCGTGGTTAAGGCAAGCGTTGTTCCGCTTGTGTTGTAACGGCATGCGTGCCAAGGGCGTCCCCCTTGCTCTAGCAAGTCGCAGGAGCTTGTATGAATGTTTTGAAACCGGAATGCGGTTACAAAACATTTATATTTTAGCAAATCCGTGAAGGAGGTGGTAACCCATTTGCAAGCGGAAAGGGGCCCCCCAAGTGACCCCTTCCTGTTTGTGAATGTGGGCGCCAACATTTTTTAAGAGCAGGCAATGTTCCCACGGACCACTGCCTACTCTTAAAAAATGAAAAGGTACCTTTTCTTTTTAAGTTTTGAAATGCATCCCATTTTCCTTTAAGGAAAACGGGCTGCATTACAAAAAAAAATCACTTTATTTAAAATGCAATTGCAGACATGGTGGTCTGCTGACCCCAGCAGGCCACCATCCCTGTGAGTGCAGGCAATTCCCAATGGGTCACAAATTGCGACCTGCCTCATGAGTATTCATGAGGCAGGTACCTTGCGACCCATTTGAGAATTGCAAACAGTGTTAAACACACTGCAAAACATCACATTTTGTGATTTCCTAATAGCGAATCACAAAAATCCGCTATTAGGAAATCGCAAATCGGCGATTAGATACATCTGGCCCAAGATGTTGTTCCCTTGGCATATGAGCACTGTGGGATATCTATCTCACGAGGCTCCTTTTGATAAAGTTGAAATACATTCATCTAGTTTATCACCCCCCAAATGTTTGTGCTTCGTCAAACTGCCAACTGTTGGATTTTGCCCTTTCTGTAGGGTCACCACCAAACTTTTTGCTGTCACCCTTCTGTTTTCTAAATTTGTTTTTATTGGCTTTTAGGACTCTACCACTGCTAACCCATGCTAAAGTGCTTGTGCTCCCTCCTTTAAAGATGGAAAAAAAGGTTTACACCCAATTCGCATATTTAATGTACTTGCAAGTCCATAGTAAATTGGGACTTCCTGTGCCCAGGGCCGGTAAATTAAATGTCACTGGTGGACCTGCAGCACTGATTGTGCTACCCACTTAAGTATCTTTTTAAACATGCCTCAGTTCTGCCTTTGCAGTCTGTGTGCATTTTTAAACTGACATTTTGACCTGGCAAAAATAAACCTCTTGCCAGGTCCAAGCATTCCTTTTTTATACATGTGAGAAAGTCATTCTTTTTGCCCTGATCACCCCATATTTTTACTGATAATGGTGGTTACTGACTCTGATTGTGCCCTGGGCTCTGCTACCCAGGCCCAGTGCTCTGTTTAAATGGTATATGGAATTTAGGTGTAATTACATTTGGTACTGACAACCTACTTGTAAGTCCCTAGTATTTGGTAAGGCATGTAAGTTTAGAGGCCCAGTACATTTAATGTACTTAAGTGTGCACTGCTGTGGTGCCCGCTGTCATATTAAAGGCAGCCCTGCTTTAGCAGGCTGCTTTTAAAATAAAACTATGTCCAAATTCGACTTTAGAATTAAAGGTACTTCCAAAGTCTTAAACGACCTTATTTTTACATAAAATTCACCCCTAAGGTCTGCCCTAGGTGCCATGTTGAAATAAGCAGGGACATTATAAAAGATATGTTTTATGCCCTGGTGAGGGAAAAACTGCCAATTTCATTTTTCGCCCATTGTTGTACATTAGCTCCATAGGCTAATATGGGAAGGCTTTATTCAACATTAATAAAGTCTGCCTTTTGACAGGAGCAAGCTAAAATAATAATTCAAAGTGTCAAGTTAATAGCTGCCATGAATCCAACAGCTTGCCAAGGTTGGATTAATTATGACTAAGGGAAGGAGAGAAGTTATAGAACTGCTTTCCTAAAGATACCCAATTCAGCCCAGTAGCAGCCTCTTCTGTTTGGCCAGCCTTTGACAGGCTGAGCCAAGTTGCCTTAATGAGTGAAGTAGCCTCTGCTGAGACAAAGGAGACATCTGGTAGGAGGAGATCTGCAGCAGCAGATGCCAAGACAAGAAGGGGGCTGGGTAGCCAAACTGTTCTTCAAAGGGAGAAAGACAGTAAGGGCAGGAACCAGGCCCACCCGCAGCCCGGTGAGAGCATCTGTAATTGAATTAGGAGAGGGGCTGGAAGGAGAGTGTAGGGAAAAGTGAGCCACACCTGTGGGTTGGGTTAGCCAGACCTGAACCCCCAGCATAGAGTTTCTCCATTCTTGACAGTGCTTTCTGGGACAAGAAAATGCAACACTTCAGGGAAGGTGGTCATCACAGATGGTGGCACCCTGTACCCCATTGGTCAGGGGTACCCTCCTTTTTGCTAGCCCAGAAACCTGGATAAATATGGGAGAGCTGAACAACAACTCAGGTCCCTGCCTGGAAAGAACAAGAAGAAGGACAGCCCTGCTGAACCCCTGGTCTGCACCAAGAAGGACTGCACTCATAAGGACTGCACTCATAAGGACTGTACATGCTTCACACTCTGGGTTTCATAAAAGAGCACTTTGCCTTGCTTAAAATTTTAAAAGGTGGACTCCCTGAAAGCAACAGGTACAAAAGACCTTCAAGAAGTCACCTGCATCAACTCCACCGAGAAGAGCCAGTGGACTTTTAGGGATTTGACCAGGTGCATTGTGGGAATTGTAGTCCCAACCTTCCAAGGAGCAACTCAGAGATTCTCGAACCTTGACTGGTGTTGTGGACACTTCAAAACCCCAAACGGACCTTATGGAAGAAGATCCAGTAGTTTGGAATAATTTGGAGCATTTTTGGTAAAAAGCTCCATAAGCTGACCGACCCGTCGTCGAGAGTCAAGCCGGCGACGTCGAACCACGACTCGGCCTGAACTTCAGATTTGCCCCGCTGAAAGCTCCAGAGCCCTTCGCTGTCCCCGGTTGGAGCTTTATGCTCTTTAACTATAGAAAGTACATTTTTACATTTAACCTTTAAAAATTCATATCTCTGGTTCCCTACATTGGATTTTTGTTGTTTTGGTGTCATTTTAAAGATAAACGTAATTCCTATTTTTGAAAAATTGGTGTTGGATTTTTATTGTGTGTTGTGTTTTACTTATTTACTATATTTGGTGGTTTTAAATGCTTTACATGCCTGACTCCTAAATTAAGCCTGACTGCTCTTGAGTCAATCTAGCAAGGATTGAGAAATTGAGACTTTACTGAACCTTATTTGTGATTGTGGTGTTGTTACTATCTGTAGATACCTACCTGCACCTACTAACAAAACACCTTCCAACAATATATATATAAGGAGAGGATGAGAAAGACAGTGGGGGATGAAGTGAGAGACAGAGAATGCAGGTAGGGCTGGGGAAAGAGGAACTGAGAGAGAGAGAGACAGGGTGCGAGGCAGCAAGTGAGAGAGAGATAGACTGGGAACAAGAAAGAGACAGGGAAAGAAAGAAAGAAAGAAAGAAAGAAAGAAAGAAAGAAAGAAAGAAAGAAAAGCAAAGAAATAAACAATAGATTGAGAAACTTAGGGAAAGAGAAATTGAGAGAGAGCAATAAACAGCAAGAGTCCTTGAAAGACAAATAGATGCAGAGAAACACCGTAAAAAAGAACAGATGGCCCTGAAGGAGTAAGGCCTGGTGCTGGGAAGATGTGGTGGACAGAGAATAGAGAAGCAAGACCAGGGGACCAGGATGACTAGATTTCAGATGCCCAGGACAAAGAGAATCAGTACAAAGGAGAAGAACCAGAAGGAGCATAAGGGAGGAAACCACAAATAGCAAGACTTGGAGAGGGAGATTAGGACTGTGAGAACCAGAATGACTTGAAGAAACAAAATCATAGAAGAGCTAGAAAGAGCAGTGCAATAAGGACCAGGAGACACAGAAGGAAGAGAAACAGAAGGATGAAAATGCCCCAACTGGCCCCAGAGCCCCATTGGCTGGAAAATGTCCAGGTCTTAGTCTTTACCAACCAATGAAAGTCCTTGCAGATATGGGTGTAATTTAAGCCCCTGTATCACCTGTGGTGCTGGAGGGGCCATCCTTCAGGGGTCTCACATTGAGCCCAAGGCTTTTGAATATCCATGACGTATGGGAATCTCAGGGTCAAGCAGTGCATTTTGCAGAGGGGTCTCATTATTTTGTATGCCTCTGCCTGCAGCAATCCCCTCCAGGCATATCCTTCTAAAGCCAATCTCCAATTTCCAGGCTGAAGAATCAGCACAACCTGTCATTAGAATGATGATAATGAGCAAGAAAGAGGAAAGAGGATAGAGGACAAAGAAGGCCATGAGGAAGAAAAGGACCAAGGGGTGTAAAAGGGTTAACATCAATAGGGGGATAACAATCAGGACCACAAGGAAGACCTGGACCATGACCAGAGGACGTGGTGGGCTAGGACCTGGGGGATCAGCACCTGTGGGACCCTGAGGACGAGGAGGATCAAAATCAGGAGGACCCCGAGAACTAGCAGGATTTGAAGGACTGGCAGGAGGAGGCTGGGAGGTATATGGAGGAGGAGGGCCACCAGAAGCAGAACGGGGCGAGGAGGATTACCTAAAGGATCAGGACCAGGACCTCAGTCCACTCTCCCTTCCAATTTGTCAATTGTCTGAGCTGTTCACTCTCCCAAATCTGCCATTTCTACTCTTAACTTGCCCACTGTCTCCCAATCTATTTATTCTCTTCTAGTACAATAATTTCCTCTCTAAGCCTGTCCACTCTCCCTCTCATTCTGCTACCCCCCTCTCCCCTTATCCTGCTCGCTCTCTACAGGTGATATGCTCTCCCTCCCTGATTATCTATTTAACCCCACTCTACCTCCTTTCACCAACTCTTTCTGTTTTTTACCACTAAGTTTGTTCTGTCCTCAGCTTGCTCTTTCCCAAATCTGTCTACTTTCTCCTAGTTTATTCACTCTTCCCGCGACCTGTCTATTCGCCCCATGCCTGCCCACTCTCTCTCCTAGACTGTCAGCTTTCTTGAGGCTGACTGCTTTTCCCCCAGCTCTACCCTCTCCCAATGTCATACTTAGGGCCCAATTATGATGTCGGACGGACCTGAGTCCGTCCGACATCATTTGGGAATTGGGATCGATCGACCTCCTGTCGTCCGTCCCAACACAGCAAGTAGGATGCGACCGAACACTGTTCGGTCGCACTCCTATACTTTGCAATGGGAGCATGCATTCTGAACAGAATGCATGCTTTCAGTATAAAGAGCTGAGGTGCAGTTCATCCCTGCACCCCGTGGCAGGCACCTCAAGGTGCCTGCCACCGGGTGCAGGGATCAACAGGGAGGCACTACAGTTGACCCCTAGGCTGCCACCCGGAGGCCTTGCACCCATGGGGGCCCTGCTGGGGGCCCGCAAAGTCGAATTCCCACAGCCTTTCTGTGTCAGAAAGGCTGGCACAGAAAGGCTATGGGAATCTGCCATCGTAATCCCTCGGGCAGAAAGAGCCGCCCTTGGGATTACAGGCCCCTTTCCGAAAGGCAGACGGGCTCTCCGAGGCCGTCGTAAGCCATTCGGAAATCCGGTTTGGGTTAATATCTGATTGACTCCATCCAAATGGGTAGGCCGGAAATTAATCCAAACAGGAGATTACGATGCCGTAGGAATGGCTCCGGCCAAGGGTCAGAGCCGTTTCCTACGGCATCGTAATCGGCCCCTTAGTCTTTCTGCTTTCCTCTCAGCTTGCCCAAGATTGGAGCTCAGTGGGCAACCAGAAAGGCCACTTGACATGCTTGTCACATGGTCCTGTGTATTTCTAGAGATGTTAAAACTGATCACTACTTTAACAGAAATTAGAAGATGTTGCCGCATGACATGATGATCATGCTGCTATTGGTGACTGTTGTCCAGACCACATGTACTTTAGGGACACAAGTGTTTCTTGGGAGCATTCTTTCACTGCCTCTGGGAACGCAATCAATATATGACCTGACAGTGTGGAACTCAGCTGACTTTGAAATATGGCTTTCTTGATCAACTTAAAGGCCCGTATTATCTCAGGCTTTTTAATTTGTCAGCTATTTCCACCCCCAAAGATACCATTACTAGCTAGAACAATACCTCTGAGGGTTCGTTAAACTGATGTGCAACCTTAGGTTTCACTTGGGAAGGATGAATGACCAAGGGAATCAGATTAAACACATCCCATTTTGTGGGATATTCCTAATTCCTCGACAGATTTTCATTCCGGATTTCTGCCCCTTTAAAAAGGGGGAGTAACCAGGGAAATAGCACAGGCTCACTGTATTTCTGAGGTACTCATAATGCTTATGGGCTTGGTAGCCTCCATTAGAGAAACTTTATGAGTACCAAAGAGATGATAGTTCACCCACGCTTTTAGAAATGTGTTGCTTCCCTATCCCCTCCCTCCCCTTACACCCCCCCATTTTTTCCTCCTAAGGCAATGAATAACCACAGCTGACAGTAGGCTACATGCCATATTATACCCCCCTCCCCCCCTTTCTTCTCTCCTCCAGAGACACAACCCTGACTCCTGTCCGAACACCCCCAGACCCTCCAACCCTAGACTGTGTCATCCCTAGACATACCGTACATCCCCCTACCTTTCCCTTTCTCCTTATCCCACTCAGCTCTTTCTCCATGTCACTTCCCCAACCACCACCAATGACCGTCGTACCTAACGCCTGGCAAATACAAAATAAGTGCTGACCAGCGTCTCCTTCGCCTTTCCTGGCTTCGGACTTTTCTACTGGATGTTTCCTTGCTCCCTTACCAGAATGCCCTACTGTAATGCCTGCCGCTATTGTGTAATTGATCTACAACACACCATTGCAATGGTACATTCCAGAGACCTTTTTCTTTATATTGATATATTGTCACTGTGAAAGACACATTGGTTGTATGATGTATACCCTCTACACCCTCCCCCCGGCCCTCCCCCACTTGACCCTTCCATACCTCCACTCCTCACTCTTTTTCTCTCTATCTCCCCTATTCCTCCATAATTTGATTTCCTCCCCCTTTCACCCCCACCCCACCCTTCCCCCACCACTGAATAGCTGTGTACATTTACTGCCTTACTTTGTCCTTTTCTTAATGAATGTACAATGTTCAGCTTCATGTGCACAGTTATGTTACCACCCAGTTATTCAATAAAAATAATTATGACACAAAAAAAGAAATGTGTTGCTTCAGATTCACTTTGAAAAGAGTGTATATTTCTTTCAACTTTCATTACTTTTTGATCAGAGTATAAATATCTTTGAAATTCATATATGCCATTGGTGATGGTGATTTCTGCCAGAAAAATAGACATGCAGGTAAATGGTGCAAGAAACCTTAGAATAATTTGTGCACTAACATATTTCTCTTTGTTGCTTTACTTACTTCTTATGGGTAATCAGGTACCAAGACTTCCTCCTTCATCAGCTTCTTAAACAATGTGTGTCAGAGGAGATAAATGGGGATATGTCCAGAGCACTAATCATTAAAAACCAAAAGGAAGCTGGACTATAGATCTGGTGTAATGACTCCATTAATACATTATAAAGGGAAACAAACTCCAGGAAAAATGAAGTGAGCTGTGAAATGGAGTCAGGATGTAACAACAATCCTTTCTTAATTTCTGGGTCCTTGACTGCACTGCCCACAAGTTCAGACTGGAAACTAACAGTAGCCCTGGTAAACATGCTCAAACCTGCCCTTTTCCATTCCTTACCTTCTCTCCCCCAAAACAAAAAGCCCCTACCATGCGTTTAGCCTGCTGCCTTTAATCCTAGGTGTTTGAAAATATGACAAGTGAGCCATCCTAAGTACTCCGCCTTCAAAATATGGCTTCCAGTCACTCAAGCCTGCCGGGAAAATGCCCGATTGAATACATGGTCAGTCCGGCCCTGGCTGTCTGACTCCATGTCCTCTGCCAAAATCTGATTTTCTTCCCTGAATTAACAAAAATTGACTTGGGGGTGGTCGCAGTGGCGTAGCAAGGTCAGGTGGTACCCGGTGCGGAAAATTTCTTGTCACCTCCAGCTTAACGTACAAATGCAAACAAATAGCATGCATCATAACGTTTACGTTACTTACCAAACTCAATTTCATAGAGAAGAGGATGATCACAATGAGTGAATGAACTAAAAAATGTAACAAAAATAAATTCAGCACAGCACTTATAAGCTTCAGTAATAATGCACAACCAACTCAACAGGATGACGTGGGGTGACTGACCGGCACGGCAGCGGATAGGATTGGTTGTGGGTTGAGTGATGATGAGTCACCGGTTGTTTACATCTCGCTCGAGTACAAACTGCAGAGACAGACTTCGGTGGAAAGAAACACCCCCTCCCCTTCCTTCTCCATACGCTCTCCACTACACAGCGTTCAGTTCAGTTCAGCCACGTTTCATTGCGTTTGTTGACTGAACTAAAAAGTTTCAATACGTATTATGTTGACTTGTTGAGGTTAATTAATTGTCAGACGAAGTTATTAAACTCGTTTTAAATAATATTATTTTTTCCCCAAAAAGTGTTGTGAGCCCCAAATTTTATTTTTTATTTTAAAAACACATATTTTTGCCTTTTTGTCACCCCCCTCAGTGATGACACCTGGGGCGGCCCGCACCCACTGCACCCCCCTTCCTATGCCACTGGGTGGTCGCCAGACAGAAAAAAACGTTATACACTCAGTGGAGGGCGCTTGCAAAAATGCCTCTAAACATAGGAAAGGAATGCAGCTTCCTGCATAGAACAGAATATTTGCTCTCTAGATTATATAATGCAGGATTTGTGTAGTATCATATTGCATGTATGTAACCTAGTTTGCCATGACACAGTCTCAGCAAATCAGTCCCGAAAGTTATATATTGGTTATTTGGGTGGGGTGGAGGGGGGTGCGAGGGAGGTGCAAAGACACTGAACACTGCACCCCACAACAATTAGCACAACAGCCCTGGATACCTGCAACAAGCCGGTGTTTCACATCTCCCATGCTACTGGTCTCCAACCTCCTACTGTACACGTGCTTTCGCAATGAAGCAGCAGTCAGTCAGTCAGTCACCTGGGGGTACTGCACCCAAACTCTGAGGACAGAACCGAACCACCAATGCTTCATAAAACGTCTCAAAAGAGAATTATTTAAAAATGCATGTCTCAACTCAAATTCCTTCCGGGGCAGAGTTTGAAGAATAACAGACGGAGATGTACATGACTTCCGCCTGGTCTCCTACTGCTATAATTCGTGAACGTTATTTATTTCATTTGGCTGTGGTATTTTTACACCTTGAGGCAGCCACCAGGCCACTACGGCATCCGATAGTTTTCCTCGTTAAAAAATTGCGTTTTTAGAATTAAATCAAATACAGGGGCATATTAGCAAGGGCACTATCGCCGCTTTAGCGGCACTTTTTGCCGCTAAAGCGGCGATAGTTTTATCGCCCTATCAGCAAATTGTCTCTAACAGCAGTTAGTTTTACCGCTTTGCATGTCAGCGATATTTATCGCTAATGACATGCAAAGTGGGCGTTCCTCACTAAAAATACACGCAGACAGTCGCAAACACAACTTCACACTATTAGCAAGGCCCGCGAAGCGTAAAAAATGTGCGTTAACCCCGATTAGCGCTGGATTTTAACACCTGCTAGAAACCTGACTTAGCCATTATAGTCTATGGGAGGTGGATTCTACGGTTAAGTACCCACCTGCCTATTAGCGAGTTTTTCCTTAGCGATGGGAATTTATCGCAAGGAATTCTCGCGCTAATGCTGGGAATCGCCGCTATCGCTGGATTTGTTTCGCATTGGAGATAAAACGTTGCTAATAACGCGTTATCTCCGCAAACGAATCCAGCGATAAACATGACGCTAACTGTGGTTTGCGTTAATTAACGCACGCTGTTGGTAATAGGCCCCACAATTTTATAATGTTAACCATATAATAAATGGTGTTGTCATCTGCACTTTCAAATCAATTACTACATTTGAGTTGCTGTAAATGATGTAAGGATTGTTCGCGAACTCCTTCAGTGGCTTATCTGTGATTTTCCGGAGCTGGAAGGAGGCGTTGTTTCCTTTGCTTGAGAAAGAAGCCTGGAGCACTGTTGTTAAAAAAAAAAAAGAAGACTGTTCTGGTGGATTAGATTTCCCTGGGCAGTTCTTGCGCTTGACTTACTTAAAGGATGATTGAGTATTTTACCATATTTGCTCTCTATTTTCAGACATAGACATTTATTATCACTTTCTCCCGGTGAGAAAAATAAAATAAATAAGAAGCGAACATTGATAGATTCAGCATAACATGCCCCATTTCCTGTTTAATACAGTTTGACATCATGACTGCACAGTCAAAGCCATGGTTCAGTAATGCAGAGTGAGAAAATGCCATCATATTTCTATCATTTGCTTAATTTCATTCTGTAGCTGAATTTCATAATCTGTTTTTCGCGTTCGTGATTTTTGATAGTGAACTACACCTAAGTGTGTATTTCCAGTGATAATTACCCTGTTCCTGAAATGAACCTTAAGACTGATCCTGATATTATCAGTAGTTTGGCAGTGTAATGTTCGATAGAAGGATAATGAGTTTCACGTATAAAGATCACTTAAATGTCCCATAAACAGGTGGATGGAATCTTTTGCAGGCTGGTGCTGCTTCTAGGTCACAGTGTCCTTCTCTGCACAATTACGCAGAGCAAACAAGAAACATCTGTTCAAAATAAGTCCCTTCCAATTGTTCTAGAAGTTGTAACCTATTCAAATATGACACCGTAAACTTTTTTTTTCAGTTACAAAAAGTGCTATTTTAACGCGATTTGCTGACTCAACCAAAAGGGGTGGTGTTTTTTTTTAAAGAAACATTCCTGCAATCTATACATTTTGTTGTCAATTTTAATAGGAAGATGGTGCTGGCATGCCCCTAAACGGATTGGTGCTTCCTCATAACAATGAGGGGAACACTAAACAAGTGATTTTCAATAAAAAAGATGGAAACTGCAAGCCCAAGTTGCTGCATGTTTTTTTTTTTTGCATTATTGAGTTGTGAGTTATAGAATGATGAAAAGGAATGGCATTATCACAGAAACAAAGAGCTAGCATCTTTCAATGTTTTAAATGCAGGCTTTATTGATTTTCCATCATCGTTAAGCCATGAGCAATAGAAATAAGAAGATTAACATCACCATCTCACACAAGTCCAGCAATACATTGTAATTTGTAATAACTTGAAAAACCCACCCCTTATTGTTCACCCACCTCCTCTAGTAATGCCCGTAGATTACTACATTGAATGCTTGTGTCCCATTTGGAATCATCCAATTTCAATCAACAACAGGCATCTGGCAACCTTACTTCGTGGGCTGGTGTCGGCCTATTGGAGAACAGGCACCAGCAGTCAGTGGCTCAAGCATTCCAGCAGTGCTAAGAGGGAGTCACCCCTAATGGAATTCCTGGCGATGTTCCTTGCAACAGGGGATCCGGAACCCCTCGTTCAATCTACCAATGCCTCCCAGGGCCTGGTCCTATCAAATAGCTCACGGCCACGTCAAGCCTCTCGGAGCAGCAGTGCACTTTTATGCCCTGCCCACCTCTCAAGCACTCTGCGCCATCTTGCCGCGCGGGGTCCCCTAGGAGGCTTCCAATTCCTCGTGATTTCGCGCATCACAAGAATAAAATCCAAATCTTGAGACCCACTTGTGGCCTTGGTCTTAACAGTTTGTGGAAACCAACTTAATAAACAGTGTCCTGGGGTACAGGGGACCTCTCTCTCAATGATATCTGCAACCATCTGTGTGACTTCTACCCAGTAAGCAGTGAGCAACGGGCAACTCCAGAACATGTGTAGAAACTCCGCTCCCACCTCCCCACATCGCAGACCTGCTGCTCCCACGGTATGAAAATACCTAGTTATTTTTCTGGGAGTGAGGTACGCCCTGTGTAAAACATAGAAATTAAATAACTTTAAATGGGCATTTCTTGATTCTTTGGGAACCAGTTCTAATAGAGTCAACCAGTTGCCCTCGGGCATGGGGATCCACAGGTCATCCTCCCATCAGATTTGGAGGGTGGTTAGGGGCAACATCATGTCCTCTCTGACCATCCTATATAAGCAGGTGACAGCCTTGAAGGTGCCCGAGGACGTGACTATATATTGACAACTCTTGTGGTGTGGTGGTTCTCATAGGCCTACATCCCAATGCCTGTGGACCATGGCCATCACTGCTTCGTGGAGTAGAAAGTGGCCTGGGGTAGATCATCTTCCAAGCGGAACTCTTTGAATGGGAGGAGTTCCTCAGAACTGAACAAATCACCTTTCATTGATGCTACTGCAGTTATCCAATCCGTGAGAACCTCCCAGCCCCCCGTGGGGAAGAACCTTCAGTGTGCTCAAGGGTATGTCAGGCGAGTACAGGACCCTCACTCGTGTCTTTCGCAAACATCGGGCCCAACAGCACCGCAGCACTTGGAATTCAGTGGTATCATCTCTAAGAGGGCATTTTAGCTTTATCAGAACCCATTGCAGCTGGTGGAGATTGGGTACACAATGACCCATCTCCCGCTCTGGAGTCAGTCTGCCTGTCAAGCACTGTGTTAGCCATTGGAGCTATGCTTCAAGGTAGTAAGACTCGAATTCAGGGACTGCCAGTACTCCCTCTTCCACAGGTCTTTGCAACATGGTCAGAGCCACCCCTCTGCGGCCTGCTCCCCATATGAAACCAGTGATGAGCAAGTTGAGTTCTCAGAATAGCGCCCGTGAGATCAATATCGACAGCACCAGAAAGAAATACAGTATTTGGGGGAGCGCAATCATTTTGAGTAGTGCAACTTGGCCCGCAACAGAGAGGGGGGGCATCCTTCAAAAGTCAGTACTCGTTCTAAGAGCCCAAATCGCCTTCCCAACATTCCCTTCTAACAAATCTGTTTGATCATGGTATATTTTCACACCCAAGTTCTGCAAGCATCGGGGTTCCCACTGCAATATCTCGAGTCCCTCTGGGAGTGCCTTAATTCACAAGCGTCAGGAATAATCGCAACTTCTGCAACCCAAACTCCTCTAGTAGTCACCTAACTTCTGCCAGAGTCATCGTCGTATTTTGAAGGGAAATTAAAGAGTTCTTCCGCATACAAGACAAAGTGATGGGTCTGCCCTCCGACCTCTATGCCTGGATAGCTGTCCTCAGCTCTGGCATAGCCGGCCAGTGACTCCATTGCCAGCGCAAATAGCAGAGGTGACAAAGTGCACCTCTGCCGGATCCCACGCCGCACACTATAGCTCTCTGAGATAATCCGTCCCATCAGGACTCTGTGGGGTCCGTGTATAGCAATCTGGTCCAGGTTATAAACCCGTGCCCCAGTAGGAAGTGCTCCATTACGCCATAGAGAAAGTCCCACTCCAGGCTGTCTAAAGCCTTCTCTATGTCTACTGCAAAGATCACTGCTCTGCACAGCTTGTGAAGGCACCATTTAGCATCCAGGAATGTGGACTGCTGTTTATGTACAGTCCTAGTGAAGTCCGGAAATATCATGTTTTTGCTATTTTCAACTCTGCGGTCTCCCCTCTGCCTGGCTTGGCCCAGGATGTGTTCCCAGTCTTTATAGTGCAGCAGTCTGGCCACCACTGGCTGCGGTGGTGCCCCAAGCAGGGGGTCCATGCTAAAACCCTAAGTGCCCCTCCAGGGTGTAAAATGCGGAGAGACCCTCCGGTGCCACCTCACGCAACAATCATTCTAGGTAGTCCAGCATGTTGCTCCCCTCCAAACATTCAAGCAGTCTAATCGCATGGATGCTATTTCGTCGTGACCTGTTTTCAGCGTCTTCCGCCCTGAGCTCCAGTGTCTGAATCTTCCCCTGCATGTTGGTGAGTCACTCTTTCAGTGTCACTAGGTCTTAGGGGATCTCTGCCAGTACTCTCTCTACTGTTGTGACCCGTTCTGCCAGGCTTTGGTAGTCACCTTGCAGGATGCCCAGATCTGTTACCAGCTTGTTCATCTTCAACTCCAGCACCACTCTGGAGGTGGTGATGGCCTGCAGAATACCTTGAAGAGCAGGTCCTCTACGTGGTCCCACTTGTAGGGCAGGGGCTCCAGCATCCTGTGTGCCCTCAGCGGTGTCAGCCAGGGTCGGACCCCCAGTATCTGGGTCCTGTTCCTGGGACACCTTGCCCATGATGATGGTCAAGTCGTGGGAGGTAAAGCAAGAGAGGTAGTGTGCTCCTATCACTGTGGCTCAGTGCCAGGAGTGCGTTGTCTTGGTAAGAGGGAGGCCAATTGCCTGGGTCCAGGTTGGGGAAACCTGAGATGTTTCACAGGGTGACACCAGCAGCTGCCTCTAGGTATCTCTTGTGGTGGTCAATATGTTTAACCAGCAACACCTGTTCAGCCAAAGAACTCCCACTGCTAGAGTGGGGTTCAGTAGGTCGTCATGCAGGTTGTGACAACCCCCAAGGGCTTGTGAGTATGGTTCAGTAGACGAGGCAACTCAGGCTAATAACTAAATACAATGGATAGTACTTTATCCGATCAACAAGTCTCAGTAGGGGGATCCGCACCCAGCAAGGTTCAGTGGGAGTGTAAGAAGGCAAACACTAGCGGCCGAGACCCTCTGGCCACAGAAGTAATAATGTTGAAGAGCATGTCGTTCACCTCAAGGAACAGTTCTCAATGTCAGAAGCTACCAGCGCCAGGTCTCAGGAGCCGCAGGGCAGCCAGGCGCACCAGTGCAATCTGAAGTGCAGCCTCCTCCCAGCACTCAGGACAATGGGTCCTCCAACAGGAGAGAATGAGGGGAAGTCACAGCACTCAGCTATTAGTGAATGCCAAGTGACCAAGGAGTCTAGTGTACTGTAGGCGGAAGGTGGCTCTCTGTGACTCTCAGTCAGCACCCTCGTGAGCCACCGGTCAGGTTTGCGGGACTGAGTGGTTCAAGGCATTCGGTATCACTCACCACCTATCCGCAGCTCCAGAGTATCTCTGGGGTATCACTGTCAGGAGGCGCCCAAGGCCCAACTCTGACAGTGGCCCTCCAGAAAGGCAGCAGGTGCAGTCAGTAGTCCCCTCGGCAAGTTGTCTCGCCACCCAGGCACAGTCACCAATGCCTCAACTCTCATACCTTCCTCTGGTGTTTCACCAGTGAACAGTTCACTCCTCTCTTATCAACCCAGCAGCAGCCGCTATAGCATGAGCACTCACTGCTGGGTGTGCTTGATGGCGGTCTGTACCAGGGGGAAAATGGTAGGTCTTGTGGGACAGGGCAGAGCAGAGGATTTAGTACTGCTTACTGCCCGTCCGTTGTTCCAGCAGGTCTCAGAGCCCCAGCACCTCACATTGTTCAGAGCACAGTCCCCAGGGCAGATCCCCAGCAATGCGATAGGGGCAAGCGGTTTAGGTCTTCAGGCCTAGCAGTGCTCCCTGTGCCACTCACTGTCACCCGAGTAGGCCATCGTCCAGTACCACCCTCTTCTCCTCCTGGGTCTTTGGTAGCAGACTCAGCTGCAGGAGCCCCCACCGTCGAAGACCCATGGCAGCCATTTTATTGAAGGCTCTGGTGCTCTACTGCAGAGGAATAGTCAGCAGATCAAGCCGGGGCTGCGCCTCTGCCGCTCTCTATAAGTTTGGGCGGCCCTTGTCCACCATCTTAGAGTTACCCACTCGCTGCTCTCTCAGGGGGATGCCAGAGCTCCTGTGGTACCTCCCCATAGTATCGACGGGCAATTGAAGCATGCAATGGGGTCAGAGGGGAGTCACAATTTGGATTAGATGCTCCTCGGTTCAAGAAATTAAGCAGGATGGTGCCAGATGGAGGATCGCTGGACAGGAGTTCTGATTTGTGTTATGAGCACCATGCCCATCAAGAGCAAGTGTCCTTCAGATGCTTGCCCAACTATTTAACCCCTGAAATCCACCAGGCACTTACTTTCAAATGTTAAATGTGTTCCTAAATAGGGATATTGAGCCAATCCAAAAGAGCAAGTTTATTGTATTTATGTCTAGAAAGCTCACAATTCTCCTGACCTACTAGCAATATCCCCATAGAAGGTCTATCAGTTTGTATAAAAAGATTCATAAAAAGAGAAAGTCAAAAGAAAGAGATATGACCTTCAGTCCATATACTTGATTTGTAAGTTCAAAAAGATCATTTGATTAATACTATTTCTGAAAGGACAGAGTTTTTTCATACAGCTTGAATCCATTTTCTGTTGGTGCCATTTCATCCACAGCATCATGTTTACAAGTTCTTACATGAGCCCAGAGCTACCGCAATCAGTGGAAAATGCTAAAATTCACAGGGCCCAGATTCAATTGGGTATGAAGCTGTGACTTTTCACCTGAGTATGCTGTTATGCCCCTATAACTACCTGTATATTTGCCACCACATTGCGATATAGGTACAGAGATGGACAATGCAGATAGACCATGCATGCAGATTGTTTTTGGATAGCCCACAACTAGCAAAAAACTTTGGAGCACATATATGATTAAAGGAAAAGATAAGTCAACAAGTGATTTTATAGGTAGATGGTTCTGAGAGTGGCAGTGGACTGTACTTTGTTGTGATTTAGTAGTCTTTTAGGGAGTGTGTTTTTGTCTCGTTCCTAAAATGGAGCAGGATTGGGATGATCTTGATGGATAAGAGAAAATTGATTGAAAGCATAAGTGCATTGATGAAAAACTATCTTGACTTTATGCAAAATCTTAACTTATCTGATCTCAAGCTGACCTAATTCACAAATGTATTTGCAATTTGAGGAACTGTGTGATAAGAACATTTAGGGACTGAAAACACATCTACTCTTCAAGATATGTTCTTAAATGCTCTTTCCATGCCATTAACTCAGCTTTATTTTACACACACATACCCACTTTTTGACCTTTCATTAAACACAACATTTCTAAGGATCTAACCTCCTTATGATCACCCTTGCATCCACTCCAAGAGTCGAAACACTTAGAGACACTGAAGAAGGATGAAACTATTTCTACATTTACTGGACTTAAAGATAATTTTATGAACTTTGCATTTCAATATGCCTCTTTCTTACATTATGGCCCCATCCAGCACTGACCTTCAATAAGTCTTCTCTAAACTACAAAAGCCCTTAAAAATATAGTCACAACGAAATGCAAGACCTTTCTATTCCATCTGCTTTCCCACTATGTTTTTGTACACAGGGAAAATGGAAACAGTTTCAGCTTGTAAGGAGTACTTCTTGAAAGATTTGTGCATTCCTAAAACATCCGAAATCTACCAAAATCTAAGCACTACATTTATGACTTATTTTTGCGAATCATGCATTCTATGGCCATGATTTAGAGTTTTGCAGACAGGTACTTCATCACAAATGTGACAGAAATCGCATCTGCCTTGTTAGAAGTTAATTATGTCCTATTGCACTTGTAACAAGGCAGACAGGATATCTGTTAGGTTTGTGAAGTACCCATCAGCTAACCTCTAAATCAGGCCCTATGTCTTCTCCAAGCATAAATTACAGGCAGACTCACAACTTGATTGATGCTTATTTTAGAATATGAATGCTCAGACATTTTTCTTTCAAGTGCCCTCACAGGTTTTGCCTGCATATTGTCCACATATTGTAAGAAAAAGTGCACATATTTGTAAGCAGCTACCATATCCAGAAAAACAGATACACAAATCAATATGTGGATTCAAGGGTAAATCATGATTTTTATAACTTACCTGGCTTGTCCATGTATTCTCTAACCCTAGATTTGTTGATTTATCAAACCTGAAAAATTCTAACACAAAGAGTTTGCAAATTGTGATATTTTAAAATACAGTTTTTCCTTTTACCTCATGTGGAAAACATTTTACCACACAAAGACTTCCCTCACACCCTTTTGGAAAATGGGGGTGTTCTCTAACTATCCAACACTTTCTGCTCAATTTTCAGCAGTTTCATTTTAAATATTTGTGAGTAGCTTCAGGGATATGACTCTGTGGTTGATCACATCAAAAGTGCCAAGTTTATTTGAATGCTCCTTATACTTCCATAAGAATGCCTTCTTAGAGGCCACTTAGAAATACAGAAACAACTGCATATTTCAAAGAATTTGTGCTTTTAAAATGGCATATGCAGAATTAGACTGACTAGACAGAATAAGGCACATGTTTTTCATTCACTGTGTGTAATTTCCTTCAAGTTGCAAGTCAGCCCTACACACAACATCTTTGACAATCAGGCCCTTAATATGCAAATTCTCTCGATTTGTGGTGATCTGTCCTTTCACCCCATGTTAGGCCTGGCATCCTTGGTGTGGTTCCCCCTGACTTTTTGCCTTCAAACCTCTTTTTTTGCTGACTTCGATTTTTCTGGCCTTAGGACTCTGCGCACTTAACCGCTGCTAAACAGTGCTAAAGTGCATGTCCTCCTTTCCTAAAACATGTTAGAATTGGCTTATACCCAATTGACATATTTAATTTACTTATAAGTCCTTAGTAAGGTGCAGTACATATGCCCAGGGCCTGTAAACTAAAAGCTACTAGTCGGTCTGCAGCACTGATTGTGCCACCCACTTAAAGGCCACTTAAGTAGCCCTTTAAACAAGTCTCAGGCCTGCCATTGCAGTGCCTGTGTGAGCAGTATTAAACTGCCCTTTCGACCTGGCAAAATAAACCTTTTGCCAGGCCCAAACCTTTCTTTTTAATACATATAAGTCACCCCTAAGGTAGGCACTGGACAGCCAGAGGGTAGAGTGCAATATATGTTTTACATGTCCTGGTACTGAAAAACTCTTAAATTCATTTTTCACTACTGCATGGCCTATCTGTACCGTAGGATAACAATGGAGTTGCCTTATTACATTTTATAAGTGTAATTTCCAATCAGGAAGATATAGCTGGTCCATGTTTGGTGTCTTTAGAATCCTTTTTTAAAATTCTAACTTATGGTGAACTTGGATTTTAAATTACAAATCTGAAAATGCTACTTTAGGAAAGTTGGCCTTTTCTTGCCTTAGTCATTAGGTGCCTGCAGCCTGTCTCTGGTCACATGAATGGATGCAGTTGGCAGTTCAGCTTTGTATATTCCTCCTAGACAGCCACACACAATGGGAGCTTAGGTGTGACTGAATGGGTCATCACATGCAGGATGGGAGGGAGGAGCTGGGCCCAGCCTCACTTACACCTGAATAGGATGTGTCCTGTTGCCACACAAACGGCTGCATACCCCCTGTAGTGAGTTTGGAGGCAGGGCCAGGAAGGCAAGACATCTGTGCACTCTAGAGGCATACCTCCAGAAGCCTCTCCCAACTTCAAAGGCACAACTGTGTATAAAAGAAGGCCATCTGTCACCACCACTTCAATACCCTTCTGGACCTGTGGATACTCTGTCAGGAAGAAGGACTGCTGTGCTGCTGAAAGGACTGTCACTCTGTTAGACTGCTACTTTGAAGGTGCTGCTGCCTCACTGGGCTGACCTTCTGCCCTCTTGCCTGAGGAGGGAGATCTGGGCCTGGAACACATCTTGAACCCAGGACCCCAGAGTGGTCAAAGGACTAGTCCGATGGCCTCCTGATCTGAGCCTCAGGCACATAACAGGCTCCCCAACAGCTCCTGGACCCATATTCAGTGAGTTCCTGACCCCAAGAGATGCTTCTCGGGTGCTGGACCATTGGTGTGCACCGCAATTCTGCGTAATCCACTGCAAGCCTGTCTCTTTGCACAGCAAGCATCGTTCACCCATGTGGACTGCCAATGCCAAGCTCCAGCCTGCTTGTCCGCGACACCCAGCCTGCTCTTCGCATCCCGTTGATCACCACCAGTGACGCGCTCCTGGTGACCTTCTTCCAAGTGAATGGGACTCTTGGCACAAAAGTTGAGAAGGTAAACCTTAAGCGGGACTAATCTGGAACTGTATCCGATCTGCGCTCCATCGTGGTCGGCTTGAACTTTTAACTTTGACCCTGTCCAGTGCGACTAGATAGCCGCGGTTGGCGCTGTATGCTTTAGGCACAATATTGCAGTTTATTCTTTAAAATGTCATAACTCCGGTTCTACTGATTGGATTGTTGTTGTTTTGGTCTTGATTTATTTATTAAATTAAGATCTATTTTTCTGACCTGGTGTGGGATCCTTTTGTGTGGTCTTGTTACTGTTTTACTGCTTCACGTGTTGCACAAATACTTTATACATTGCCTCCAAGTTAAGCCCGACTGCTATGTGCCAATCTACCAGGGAGTTGAGCACAGGTTAGTTTGGGGTTTGCTTGTGCCTTACCCTGATTAGGATTGTGATTGCTGCTTGACCAGGGCTCACACTCTCGTCTACCACTAACCCAATTTCTAACACCCCAAAACTCTGAAATAGTTTGCTGCTTAACAGAGTTTGTTAAGCAGCAGTGTGTGAGGCATGAAGTAGATATATGTAGGCTTGTTGCTAGGGCCATGGACGAATGACTTTCAACTGGTGGACTACTAACTGAAGTTACTGACCCATATAGAATTCCAAGTGATCAAGGTACATCCCGGGTTCCCTGGCTGCTTAAAGCAACCAAAATCTCTGAGTGAAACTCGAGGTGGAGTGTAGAAACATCAGTAGGTTCAGGCATTCCTGATTGCACCAATAATTTCTTATTTGTAGGTGGAACGTCGTCAGGGCTTCACTCATAATCCCAGTTACCTCACTACCCCCAGAGTTACTGCTACTCCTGGTAGCTACGAGCATGGAAACAGCTGGTAAATAACCACACACTCATAATGAGGCCTGTAGTGTATTAACCTGTTAAAATCTGCAATAATGTTACACTTCAGCAGCAATTTGGTGATGAAGAAAACTATGAGCTAGATTTACAAACAGGTGAGTAATGTTTTTGTTAGTTACACTGAAGCAATATAATGGTGGCTGTGATTAAGATTTGTATTGATGAGTAAAGTGTTTTTTATAACCTTGTCTATAGTTGCCAGGACATTTTTAAAGTCATGTTTATGTCATGTAAGTGAACCTAAGGTTTGTAGTAGTTTATTACCTATCAAGTTAAATTGTGTTCAAATTTGTGTTGACTCTTATTCCAGCAATCATTAAGACAGCCCTTTCGAACATGGACCGAGAAGCCAGAGAGGAATATCTTGTTGTTATACAAGCAAAGGATATGGGTGGTCACATGGGTGGACTTTCTGGGACAACAACAGTGACCGTAACGTTAACTGATGTTAACGACAACCCTCCAAAGTTTGCAATGAGTAAGTACCTATACAAGTGTACATATGTATATTTCAAATTCTTTAACATGTTCTCGCATTATTTGGAAATTATTAACAAATGATCTCTGATTAACACAATGGTGATCGTTTGTCCTACTGTGATGATGCATGATAAAACAATCAAGGTTTCTTGATCACAAATATTTAGGGCCTCATTTATGAAAAGTGACGCATCGCTGCGTGAAAACAGCGATGCGTCACTTTTCAATGCGCCCTCCTTGCGACACCAATGATGCGTCATATTTACAGTATGACGCATCATGTCGCAAGGAGTTACAGATACGTCAGTATTTCTGACGTATCTGTAGGCGCAAAATGACGCATTGCTGGAGTGTGTCACAAAAGTGACGCAACTCCAGCAATGTGTCCTTTCACATGGGGCAAGCCCCATGTGAAAGGGCCTGCGTCAGTCTTACGCCTGCCATGAGGCAGGCGTAAGATATTGACGCATTAGGGTCAAAGAAATGGCGCAGTGAAATCTTATAGATTTCACTGCGTCACGTCTACGACCCTTTCTTGCGTCGGAACGCCCCCCCCTGCATACATTATACCTGGCGCAGGTATAATGTGGCGCAGGGGTTTACAAAGTGACGCATCTACCTAGATGCGTCACTTTGTAAATATGACGCACCAAGGCGCATTTTTTACACTGCTGGTGCGTCACAAAAAGTGACGCACCGGCAGCGTAAAAGTGACGCAAGGGCCCATAAATAAGCCCCTTAGTTTTATCCTCATTCAAGGGTGCTGGGCGTTTTGTTTTAGGACAGAAGAGGAATATTACATTGTAGTACATTTGCTAAGCATTACTGTTTTTTTTCCTATGCAACTACTACCCTTTGGTCCTCCCGTCAATAAATCTGTGGGTTTGCTAAACACTCACTGGTTTAGAGTGGCTTTCACTTCCCTAATTGACTGCATGAACTTTAAGTTTAAAGTGCTATGACGTTGAAGGCTTAGTCTTATTATGTAGATAACTCAATGAGAAAATGTAACTTTCCAAAGATCACAAGGTCACTGGTACAACATTTCCAATATTTCTAAAAAAATGATATCATTTCGTTCCAATAAATGCTATTGCATTGAAGTTAGGATTGTATTGGGTTGCAACTGTACCTGCCCGTATTATTGTTTTTCAAAGGCGACTGAGAGATATAATTTGTCAGATGATCACGTCAATATGTACTGCACCTATTTTTCAATTCAAGCTTTATTTCAGCCGAAGGCCATAAAAGCACAGATAACAACAATAGAAACAACTACCTGGCTGTTATACACTTGAAAACATAAAATCATAACTCCGAGTAACAATGAAATACTTTATAGCCAAGCAGTAAGTGGGACAGTATATTCATTGACTTGGAGAAAGCGCCAATGATATTTTTAGAACATCTTTGAAAGAGAGCACGATTAGACCGATAAGTTCAATGATGCAATACTACAAACCTACAATCAAAGCAACAAAGATAGTCAAATTTGGTTCTAGTTCGCAAGTAAAAATAAAAGAGAAGGAGGACAAAAACATCGGCAGGGTCGGTTATGTGCTCCTACACTTCGAATAATTTCGCTCAGTGCTTGATTTAGCTGTTCTACACAGCTAAAATTCTCAAATAAAAAAATTGTAAAAAGCGACAGCATAGGGTCAAAAACAGCTTGAATTCAGAGGTTTGTTATTCTAATGGTGCACCCATAAGATTTCATAAGTAGATGGCTTAGGATGTTTGGGGAATTAAGAAACCTTGAGCCAGCTATAAACAATACATGAATAATTCAATTAGAAGTTTAGCTAGCAGCTTCGAGCATGAAGTTGCAAACACATTAGGCCCAAAACATTGTGTTCAGACTAGCTTCCATCTACGCTGTCACAGATAACTTATTAGATCTTATTTTCCATGCCCACATTAGGATTCTGGAAGCAGCAAACACTATACACTCCTCTGTGTCATGAATTCTTATCCTCAGCCTCTCCCAACCCGACGCCTCCACCAACCTTAATCAGGCAGTAGAGAACTTCAGTGCCTGGATCACCTGCTATGCTGACTTAGCCGCCCCCATCAAACCAGCCAGAACGCACAGACCCACCAGTTGAGCCAGCTCGTACTCCCCAGATCTCAGCATGGTGAAACGCAGATGCAAACAACCGGAAAGAAGATGGCGCGCCAGCAGAAAGAACAAGGGATCGAGCCATTTTCAAGTCTGCCTCAACTACCACCACCTACTCAAAGCCGCGAATAAGAGGGCCCTGACACACTACATTGAGGCCAGCACCAACCAGACCAAGGAATCTTCGCCATTGTCAGAGAGTTCACCTGCCCATCAGCCACTAAAAACTGGAGTCCCTCATCACAGGAACTCTGCGACGCTCTTGCACACCAGTTCCACAACAAGATAGCCACCATATACAGAAACTTCGAACTTAAGCCACCAACCTCCTTAGCATCCCCACTCCGGTGGAGACTGCCGACACCGAGGCCCTAATGAACTCCATTCACTTGGGAGCACCCACCAACCCATGCCCCATCAACTCTTCAACCTTGTAAGCAATAAGATCAACCATCATCTAACCCCCATCTTCGATGCCTGCATCATCACAGGCACCTTTCCTGACAACTGGAAACACGCTGAGGTCTGACCCCTCCTTAAGAAACCCTCTGCAAACCTTAACGACCTCCAAAATTATCATCCCATCTTGCTGCTCCCGTTTCCCCCCAAAATCCTGGAAATGGCCATAAACCTCCAACTCCCCGAACAACTGGAGAGAAAGAACCCTCTAGACCGCTTACAATCAGGATTCAGGGACAAACACAGCACCGAGACAGCTCTGATCACTGCGACTGCTCACCCTACTCAACAGAGGGGAATCAGCCGCCCTGATCCTTCTCGACCTCTCCACCACTTTCGACACCGTCTCCCACCACACACTCATTATTAGACTGCACCCGATTGGAATCAAAGATGTTGCTTTTAGAGAGATGCATCCTTCCTCACGGGGCGCACACAGAGGATCCATCTCCCTCCCTTTACATCACAGCCCAAGCACACCATCTGCAGCGTCCTGCAAGGCTCATCCATCAGTCTTACCCAATTCAACTTCTATATGACGTCGCTAGCAGACATTGTCATACCTCACAAAATCAACATCAACTTCTACACCAACGACACCCAGCTCGTCCTCCCACTCTCAGTGGACCCCACCACGACTGCAAGAAGGACGTCTCAGCCTGGATGAAAGACAACTGGGGAGAGGAGTTGGCCTAACGAATCGGGCGGTCTACCTCGAATCTGGGGAACTGGGTTCGAGTCTCGGCAATGACGCTGAACATCCTGTGATTCTGGGCAAATCACTTAATCTCCCCGTGCCTAACAAAAATGAATGTGTCCTCCTGTAACGCAACTGGTGCTATGTAAAGTGCTCTGATACCCGATTCGGGTCAAGTTCGTGCTATATAAAACTCCGTAAAAAAAAAAAAAGAGCCTAAAGCTCAACACGAACAAAACCAAAGTGCTGATTTTCGGCAGCCAAACCTCCCTCTGGAACGACTCCTGGTGGCCATTGGAGCTCGGACCCACCCCCACTCTGAAAGACCACACGCCCAACCTCAGTATCATCCTAGACAGCAAACTCTTCATGAAACAACAGGTCAAGGCTGTCTCCTCGGCTTGCCTCCACATGCTCTGCATGCTTCACAGAATTTTCAAATGGCTACCCACCTGCACCAGGAAAACAGTGATGCAGGCCCTCATCACCAGCCGCCTAGACTACGGCAATGCACTCTATGCAGCCACCACCAGCAAATTCTGGGGAAGACTCCAGAGGATTCAGAATGCAGCAGCCAGACTGATCCTCAACATGCCCAGAAGGACCCACATCACCTAGCACCTGAGGGACCTCCACTGGCTCCCCATCCAGAAGAGATGCCACTTCAAGCTTCTGACCCACCTTCAAAGTCCTCCACAACTAAGCATCAGCATACATGAACCACCGCCTGAACTTCCACCAACCACAGAGAAACCTCCACTCTGCCCAACTCACCCTTGCACAGACACCACGCATTTTCCGCTGCCACATCAGAGGTCGATTCTTCTCCCACCTCGCCACCAACTTCTGGAACACCCTTTGCCTCCACCTTCGAACAGCTACCTCATTGGCAGACTTCAGGAAGGGACTACAGACCTTGCTCTTTGACTGAGACCCGCAGCACATCAACTGGATATCCTCAAGGGTGATAAGCCGCGCTATATAAGTACAGCTTGATTGATTGATCCTAGATACTTCCCAATAGTGGAGGATACCCACTGACTTGCAGACGGGGTTGATCCAGTTTTTCTGGGGAAGGGTGTAGGTAGGACAGAAAAACAGAGAGTGATCCACACTTGCTTCAAACTGTGGGCAAAACAGAGGTAAGGGGTGATTTTTCCTGCACCTATTTATTTGTTGGGGCAGAATGTTGGCTTTTAATACGTGTTGTATTTTTCCTTTTTGACTAATAATATACAAGTGTAAAAACAGCTGTGCATGTTGCAATATTATTTATGACGTAAGAAAATAATGTTTTTTCAAAAAATATTGATTACCATCTTAAGCAACTGTTTTAGCTGAATTGATAATTCTTAGCCTGGAGGCTTAAAATGGATTTTGCTCCTGCCCTTTTGCATGGTTTTTGCTTTTCATTTTTCTTGCAATCTGCATGGCTGTGCCTTTTCAGCAGTTTGATATGGTAAGGAACGCAGTTCCAGGCAATGGAACTCCTGCCTAAAATGTGGGACACATTTGGGTAACATTCTTGCTACAAGGAAGAGAGTGGTAAAGCAAAGCACAATATAATTCACAAAATGACCCAGCTATTTCCCTGGGCTCTTGGAAGGAGAGAGGAAGCAGCTTGGAAACACAGCACATGTTGTGAAGAATGGAACAACATTCAATGATCAGCCTTTTCCTGGTTTCTCTAGGTTGGCTCATGAGATAATCTGAGTTTGCAATGGGTATAACCCCGAGCCTGAGGGAAAATGAAGAAGGATAAAATATACTAAAAACCTCAATGTAATACACAACTCTCCACATAACTGGGGGAGGGGGAAGTGCTCTTGAAAAGGCTCAAGCTGGTATCAGGCAGGGAACAATGCTCAGTGTCTTTATGAATTTCTTTGAGGTAGGCTAATGCAGTAATCACGTTATGCATGAGCCTATATCGAAGATACCAGGAAAGACACTTGGTTAAAAAAATGAACCTGACCTTATGTAATGTAATCTGGTGCCCTAATGCCCTTGGGTCAGGTGTACGCTATATAAAACTGCAAAAAAAGTTAGAGATGCGGGGTAGGATATCACATAGTGAAAGTTCAGAATTTGAGGGGTACAACAAGGAGCCCTAACAGAGAAAAACAGAGGTTGTATTTTTTGTGTATTGCGTATTAGAGTATCAAACAGAATATATTTTATGAAAGCAGCTGGGAAAAAATCTCTCAGAATGGAAATTAGCAAACCAGCACTATATTTGGTGGATAGAACATTTAAGACAAGACTGGCACCGCAATTACTGAATACCCATATGGTTTCCTACAGCAGAGGGATTCTGCCAGAATCTGTCAGGGAGGCGGTGATATGAGTATTGCCCGAACAGGGATGAGATCTTACTGATGTACAGTCATACAGACCATTCTCCTTTCTGAACACTGATGGTAAAATCTTGGGCGATCTGAGTAGTTGGCTGGAATCACACAGAGCCCATGTGGTAAATGTGTCCTGAACACTTCTTTTGGTTTCTGTCATTTGATAGTAAACATGTCACCATATGTGTTGAAAAACATTAAAGTCATTCTTTTCAGATGTCCTCTTTTCCTGGATTTAAGTACATGTCAATGGCTTGGGCCATAGTATTCTTTGCTAATAGCTGATATCTTGGTTTCCTGAAAGTGTGCCTATTCATATTGGACTCTTCCTTATGTTCTGCCTGCATTCCTTACTGGTTTAGAACACTTGAGGATCCATATGGAAATCTCCAGATGATGAAGAGGATAATAATAATAATAATGATTTTTAGAGCATGTCAGCTACCCAGAGGTACCATAATGTTAACTACATTATTTTAAAATTGCCATGTAATTTTTTTTGCTAAACACTTAATTAAACTAGTGCATTTGGCAGACATTGGCATCGATTTGATTCGCAGGAGTTAACAAAATCTTGCACCCTCTAACTTTAAATCCACTTACTGATATATACATTTGATATTTTTGAAGCTTTTCACTTATAAGTAGATTAATTAAAACAGTAAATTTGCTCTAAACTATTTTAATAATATAGTTCAGAATCAAACCAAGTTTCTGTAGTGCCGTAATTTCATGTGGCCCGTTACTGTATGTGATAATTATCTCATGCGATAAATTGTGACACCAAGGCGTTTGGAATTTTTGGGATGTGAAAGTCAATGTCTATTAAAAGTTTTTGGGGAATACCATTGCAGATTTTAATGCTTAGTCCACCAATATCTGCATGTTCTGAGAATTACAGGCATGTTCCCCAGGTAGATTCCAGTGGTGCAAATTTCAAAATTCCAGTGTGTGTGGTAAGAAGAGCTACTAAACATATAGGAATTTCACTGGCCACTTGTAATGATGGCCCTAGTGTGGCTGTTCCAACTCCATTCAAATAGTTCTAATGGATTGATTGCATGTAAATAAGTCAATACATGTATTCCACTTTCTAAAACAAAGAATACAACACTTTCCCCTTCAAAGTGCTGCAAAATATGGATACATAAACTCCTGCTCTCTTATGATCCTAACATCTGAAATAGAGCAATGTATTGCATGTGACCAGTGAGGTTATAAAGGCAATAGTATACTAAAGAAGATAAAAACAGCAAATATGTTCACAGTTCTTCCCACGTGGTAAGCACCATTTTTCTCATTTTTAAACTAGTATGCAGGAGGAATTTCTCAAAGGGGTGATAGAAATTTACTTAGAGAAATCACACACAATCTAAATAAATGGCATGGGGCATCTCTAAAGAAGATAAAACCAAGTAACTATAGTGTTAAAACTGCATCTCTAGAAAAGGTAAAACCATTCACTGATGCACAAATCACCTTTGTCCATATTAAATTGGAACAATCAATCACTTTTTAAAACTAATGTTGAAAGCTTTATTAAAGTAAAGGCCCAGATTTAACCAAACATTTGACACCAAGTCTTTTCCATGCTTACCATCTATAACTGACTAATGAGACTTTCATTTTCCTATACGGCGAGAGCCTGGGCAGACCTTGGCTGCCAGAGTTTCATTGGAATACCACAATCAATAATATGGTGAAGGCTGCAGTAGCTATCTCAAATAATCTGTTTGTTTTCAAAAGTGACTGTGCATGTAAGAAGGACAAATAAAAGGCCAGGAACACTCCTTTATTTGGTGTGGATTCTAAATATTGAGTGCCCTATTCACAAAGATAAACTTACACTTTTGTGTAAGTTTGCTCTTTTTTTTCAGTATTCACAAGCAAATGCTTTAATAATAAGTTTACGACTGTGGGGACTTAGCAGATGGGGCGGAGAACTCTGCACATAAAATGATTAGGGCAGGTCTATCTTTTTATGTGCAGAGTTCTCCACTCTAACTGTGGAGTCACCGCAATTGTAAAGGTACTATTAAATGTTTTCTTATTGAATACTGAAAAAGTGCAAACTTACACAAAAGTGTAAGTTTACCTTTCTGGATCCTGCCCGCAATATTTAAAATCCACAAGTTAATATTGTACAAAAAATATTTTAGATAATAGCTACATGTAAGTATGTATAGATTTTCTATACCTAACTCCACATACCTGTAGGTTGATGATATATGCTTATCTTCAAAATATGTAGATGTGGATTTAAGAATAGTAAACCTATAATTCTCTAAATGCACTGAAGCATCTTGATATTTTGGCCCTCGATACCTTTACAATGATATTACAACAATATTCCATACTAAATATTGCAGAGTAGAATCATAAATTGTGCCTCAAAAGGGTGCCCCTTAGTTTTTTGTACCATCTAATCAATTGATGTTGGTAAGAGATAGTTAAATTTTTTACAGGATCAAACTTTGAATTAAAGTGCAGGCACAGAATCTTTGGCATACCCTCTTTCAAAATTAAACTAACGTTTCAAGTCTGTGCCGAGACTAAATAGCTGATTCAGCTGAAAACCCAAACCAATCTTATGGACTTACAATTTCTCTTATCATTTTTGATAAGGGTCTGAAAAATGAGAAAGATGCAATTTATAATGATAAACATGCATGCGGTCACAAGTTCCCCATGGGTATTTTGTAAGTAGATGCTGGCTCTGACATAGGCTTATCATGTTGTTTGGAGTTCCGAGTATTAACAGTTGAATAACTGTCAAAACCTGTGACAAAACTCGGAATAAAAAAGTCTATTCAGGATATATATTTTTAAACCACATCATAGCTTACTCTATCCTTCTCTCTTCACCCATCGTCCCTTGCTTTTTTCTGAAGGTGTTTGGGTTTCATTATTTCTTAGCTTAGTTCCCAGTAGGAAGGATGTTGGGAAATACATCATTTAGACTTTGTGCACAGTGACTCTGCCAATGAGGCCCCAATGCTTGAGTTCTGACCCCTAAAACATGTTGAAATTGGCTATATTCCTAATTGGCAAATTTAACTAACCTATAGGTTTCTAGTATATGACAAAGTGTCATTTCAGATGTTACAGTGATGTTATCAGTGTTGTCATAGAACATGTCATGAGTGATGTAACATGTGAGGTAATTAGCACTGCATGGCAATGGCGCGGGTTACAGTTATTTTAGGGTACGAGTTATAGTATTTAAAATAACTATAACTAGTAAATTTCAGTCATTTTGTTTATTTAAAGTGGTATGTTTTAACTGACATTTTCACCTAACTATAACGACCCTTTAACCTTTGGATTTTACAGTGAAGTTCTAAGGGTTTGTTTGTAATATTATTAAAATTCCTAACTATAAAGTCACTTTCTATGGCTTGTTAATCCAAAGTAAGATGTCCATCACTGTGTGAGGTGTTGGGTGCAGAGCCTGGTTTGTGGGCAGGGCCTGCACTCAACCCCGCTGGGTCCAACCCCTCACAGCTCACAGCCTTTTGTTGTGCGCAGCATGAGGTTGGGCAAAGGGCCTGACCTGTGTACAGGCCCTGCACCCAAACCCATGCTGGTGCCCATCGCCCACAGACGACGTTCTTTGGCCATGTGTGGAGTGGGGTTGGATGCCCAACCCCCCTCCGTGCACGGCTGTGGCAGGGCCTGCGGCCACACCACCATGGATGCGCACACCTGAATATGTGATGTTACAATATAAAGGGTGTTATTTAAAGTTAGGCAGACCTACTGACTTTGTGAAAGGGTCAGTACTCCAAAATATAAAAAGTGGGCCTGTTGGTTTCATGAAGGGTCAGCATATCAATATATATAAAACAGACCTATTATCTTTGTCAAAAAGTAACCAATAAATATAAACAAATGTATATTATATAAATTCACACATTGTAATGTTTAATAAAAGTGATTGTCATATATTTTTTTTAAATAAAGCCTTATTGAAAAAAATCCACATGTGTTTGAGTCATTCTTTTAACATTTTTCAGGCCGCAAAGGGCAGACTTAAGGAGGCCCTGTACTCCAGCCAAAGAGCATACAGCACCAGCTCAGAATGCTTTCAAAATGTGAGGGAATCTCCCCTGGGTTCATGGATTTATTGACCCAGTAGACTTACTGTGTTTTTATAAAGTTGCTGGGGGGTGCTGAACTCCCTGCAGCCCCCCCCCAAGATTTAAAACAATGCTAGAAGGGCAGGGGTTCAACCAGGATCCTAAAATATAAACAAAAAGCCCTCACAGGACAATATGGGGTGATCCTTGTCTGGCGCTCATTTATTTTTCTTTTTTTAATGTTTTGTATGGTACCCATTCCTTTTTTAATGTTGGGAGTTGTGTGGGGAGCACCAGGACCCCTGTGGCACCAGCTAGCTCTGCAGCCATCACTGTGATGGGAGGTGGCCTTTTTTGTATATTTTGTAGGGGTGGGAGAAAAACTCTGCTCCGCCGGCAGAGTTTGCAGAGTTTTGCCTACTCTGCGTTACACTTGTAATGTGGAGTTCCAGAAAAACTCCTCCAACCACCACGTGGTGGAGTTTTTCTCATGCGCAGCCCACCAATGGTAAGTTGGCAAGCGAGAATTGGCATCCCGTAGTGGGATTTCCGGGAGCTAGGACAGCACCCAGCGAGATGTTCTTTATCTTTACACAGATGAGTAGATACTGGAGCGGCAACAAAGAAGCACCTCACTCTGGCAAACCAAATGATGCCGTTTGTGCTGATTTTGCAATGTGGAACATGCTCCCGGTGCTAAAAATCAGAGTGAGCAATGCGACATGCCGATTGTGCCCGCTTGCGGAACTCTGAGGAATCTCGTGGAGTTTTCATGGAACTTTGTGGAATTCTGCAGAGTGAAACTCTGCGAGTTCCACCCACCCCTAATATTTTGTAAAAGTTGGTGCCCCAGTGCCCACCCGGGAACATCCACATGTACTCAAAATGTTGTGGGCTACGGGGGGAGCCCTTGGGCCCCATAACTCCTGCCGTCCCCCAGCCGGTACCCATCATAGGTGCTGGCTGGAGACAGCTGTTACTTCACTGTGGGTGCTGTTGGAGACAGCAGGGGGAGCCCCAAGGCCCCTTCAGCTCCAGGTGGCTCCCAAGTCATCAACCATTGTGGTGCTGACTAGAACCGTTTCCACTACTTTGCTCCCAAACAGGCACAAGTAGAATTTTTCTCAGTCAGTCCGCATGCTCCATACCCAAAAAATGTACTGCACTGACCACATGGGCCATGGTCTGCCCAAAAATGAATGTGTCTTTGGTAGGCACGGGGAGATTAAATGATTTGCCCAGAATCGCAGAATGTTGAGCCGACGCAGAAACTCAAACCTCTTTCCCCAGTTCCAAATTCGGCAGCTCTGGCCGTTACACCAACTCCTCTCCCCAGCTTTGCCAGTGCTTGCCTTATCTTATTTGTTATACAGTAGAAGGGTACTTGATATTTTTTTATCTTTCTCGTCTGCTTATGTGGTCTAATATATACATTTTAGTCTTCAATGTAAGGTCTAAAAGTCTGGATGAGAAACGAAAACGGGAAACTTCGTTTATTCGCAAATTTCTATTAAGTATCAAAACAAGTTTTCTCTAAAATATTATAACTTAATCTCCAGTGCAAAGCAGTAGGATTTTTTGACCTAGAAGTAATATTTCTAAAATATAGAAAATACGGTAACAGTGGTAAATGTTGCATCGTTTTCTTTAATGTGTCAATCTTTTTTGTTTAGGTGCAAGCATGCTTAATAGGCAACCGTATTTTGAAATGCGAATGTTTTTTTGACTTTAAAAAATGGTAAGCGCTGTTTTGTACAAAATGATTTTCTATTTTTCCTAATTTACGTTAGCATATGTCATGCCTGGCTGTGAGAAACGAAGAGGCACATTTTGTACCGCGGTGTTGCACAGTTTTCTGAAATATGCTGCACTAAATGTACCCTCTGTTCGTGTAGCTTCAATGTGCTGCCTGCGAGGTGGTGAAAAAGCATTCCCATTTTAGGATTATGGCATTTTGCAAAAGTAGGTCATGAAATTGTTGTTGTATTTTGTGGAGCGTTTAAACAACCATATTCTTTCATGGGAAAATGCTCCCAAATTAGCTATTGTTGCCGATAACGAGTCAGTTCATCTTGCAATTTTAGGACAATTACATATATTTTTGTAATGAATGTTTGCAATTAATTTCTCTGCAAAAGCTTTCAAAGTGACAGTCCCCATTGACAGTGATGTAGAACTCAAAGGGCCATATTATCAAGAACGGGCGATACATTATCGCCGCTTTAGCGGCAGGAAACTGCAGCTAAAGCGGCGATAAGGGGCTTGATAATATGCCCTATAGAATTCCAATAGAAGCCCAGGTTCTGGTGTCAAGGACATCAAACCTGGGCTTCTATTGGAATTCTATAGTTTTCCCATTCAAACGTTTTACATTGGTTTTTAGAGTATTTGCATTTTTAATAAACTGAGTAAATTCAACCTATGTTTTCAGATGGTTTCACAAGATCTCATTGAAGCTTAATTTACATCCTGTGGTCATAGTTCAAAGCAGTGTAGTGGTTTGGATCCTTTTCATGTGTTTTGGTACATAATTTAAAAGAATTAGAACAGTTTCTTCAAACTCAATTGTGATGTAATTTTTCAATATATTTTCCTGATTTAATACAATTAGTTCAGTTTCTTTGCTCAGCATACAGCTCTCTGAAGAAGGTTCGTTGAGCAGGCAGCCTTTGCTGCAAATGTCCAACCAACCCAGTGAGCCAGGCAAAGAAATTGATTCACCCAGTATTGTAAACAAGTCTTTGGATGACTCTTCATGTCTGTGTTGGAAACAAATGTTCTAATGTTTTTGTAGCAGACAGAAGACTTACTCTACATTTGTCATTACAGTCTGGTTTGGTACTGCAAGGAGGCCAAGCAACACAACTGTTATTAAAAGGGGAACTAGCACAGCACAGGAGGGTTACCATGATCAAACCTTAAAACATTCCCATTCATCACAATTACATTTTGTCTTCAATCTGGTATAGTTCTTGTACTTAGTGATACCAAAATCTTTTTATAGTTCTTTCTGACATAAATTACAAGATGGTGGAAGAGAGCTTGAGAACCAAAGGCTTAATTTAGAGTTTGGTGCACAGGTTTCTTCATTACCAATGTGAAAGATATCCCATCTGTCTTCTCTAAATCAGGCCCTAAGTAGGTATCGCTCCTGACCCACATGCATCGTCCTCAAATTGTTTTTTTCTAGTCTACTTCTACTGTGTCCCAGTACATTATTCAAGCACTATCTAATGCTGAAAGTCCAGCCAGTCACAAATATCCATGCAGTGTACACAGGTACTATCTACTGCCCTTTCCTGAACATTGTGTGTGTCCCTCTGAGCATACACCTGTCTGATAGCTTTTTCATGGCTATTAAAAGGTCTAAGTAAGTCTATGGTCACTACACAAAAGGTGTGAATAGGTTTGAACAAGTAATGAATTCAGTTCAATATTGCAGTTCCTTCAGACACACTCAATTCTGTGTGTCAAAAGTCACAAACTGAAACTGATAACTCACGTCTGATAGCAGATTTGAGTGTTTCTGAGCAAATGACATTAAGGATATAATTTTTCTTTTGATTGTATTGATCAAACTTAGATCAAATTTAGTACAGGAGATGCACTTTGTCTGAAGTAGAAATCCTATTAGATTTATAGTGTGTCTTCTGAGCCGACAAAGAGACACACTAATACCTCTTTCTTACAAGAGATAATTATTGATACACTGTTATTCCTCAGTGATAAACCAATGCCTAAAAGAGTCAGTACAAGACCAGGAAAGGTAACAAAGGGATTGCAGTTTCACAGAGCAAGTGAAGTTGTTGCCACTTCCTATATCACTACATCTCAGCACAATATAACCTCCCTTCCTCCTAGACCACATCTTTTCCTGAGCCTGTGCTCTGGCATCCTATCTTGGGAAGTTGGAATCTTGGGCAATGCTATTTTCTAGGCATTGTTATTTAAAACTACATCACCACATGAGTTTATAAGCTTTTATGTATGTGAAACTTGCCACAATTGCATTTTAATTACACTGCTTCACTCCTGGAGGCAAAGATTATACTCCAGATCCATTATGAGGGCATATCATAGCTGCAGGTTGTTGAGGTATATTTATAAAAGGTGTCACAGTGAATAATGAACAATCAGTTCAATCATCCTCATGTCAGTATGCCATTGCCTTGTATGTAATTGTGGCTGTAGTTTGTCAAGAGTTTGCATAGCCACAAAGTCAAGCAAGGTCACAGAAAGTAATGCAAAGTCTTAAAATGGTATTTTCCAACACAAGACTTATTTTTGCTCTGGAAAAGGACCTGTGTGTGCCACTTTACATGAAGGGGGATACATGACTTATACCTGGGTGTTCCAGTACAAGCACCCATGTTTTTTTAATTGTAAAACCCTATCTACTAAAATTGATAAAGCAGGCTGTGAATTAAAAAAGGGAGTTTGTTATTTCTCCACACAGTGCACATGTTGCATGTGTGATGCACTGTACAGCACACATTCAATGTATGCAATCTGTTAAAAATTGTCAAGGCATATGATTTTGTAGAGATAAGATATACGTCCAGTGCAAAACCTATGCTAGACATCACACACACACACCTTTGCATCATGGTTCAAAGACGTGGATGTGGCACTTGGCAACCAGTTTGTGCACTTGCACTGGGGAAGAGAGCAGTACTAGACTTCATTTACTTTTTTATATTTTTTTTATATATTTATTGAGTTTTGAAACATTTGTCAACAAACATAACAACATTTGCAACATGCTGCTTGACAATTGTATTACATCTGGTTACGCAGTACATAAATACACTTATTCGCTTCCTGGTCTTATGACATTTTTGGCAGTTCTAGTCCATTTGCAAATCCACGTCCCCACAATGAAGCGACAGCCCGCAACATCAAATTGTTGCTGCCAGCCAGCGATATCATGTGTCTGGCTACATTATTGACAATAGGTCCTTGTGTACTTTCGTTGGCGGTTAACGAGGTACAATCCCTAGAGTGCATCACCATCTATAGTGCCAAGCCAGTGTGTGAATAGAGATCATATGTCCCTGGGTCGGGCCGGCATTAGTTCCCAGTAGCATTCCAGCCGATCTCGACAGTAAGTAACGTCCTCTACCCAGGCCCTAATGGCCGGTGGTGCTGGCTTCCCCCAATGCATTGCCACCCGGCGCTTTGTCATTAAGAGAAGTAGCGCCGTCAGCTTTCTGCTGCTCGTGGTAGGTGCGCTGCGTACATAGCCCAGCAGCGCCACCAAAGGAGTGCATGGCAGGCTGTGATCTGTTATGTGCTTTATATGTCTAAAAATCTATCCCCAGTATGCAGCAATAGTGCGACATTCCCAAGCTAGGTGAATAAAATTAGCCTGCGGTGTTCCGCATTTCCAGCACCGTGTGTCAGGTCGCAAGCCCATGCGGTGCTGTATAGGCAGTGTATATACTTGAAGTGTATGAGGTGAAGGTGGTAGTTTGGTGACAAGTTTTCGAGTTGCCCACAGCAGAATGCCCATGTATCATCAGATATATCTTCTCCTATGTCAATCTCCCAAGCTGCGTGTGCGCTTGGTGTAGTGATTCCCATTGTGTGGTAGTGTAGATGCGAGTGACTAGCTTCGGCGTCGAGGGATCTTTTATCACATGTTCTAGCGCTGCCAGCGATGGTGGGGCATCAGGGAAGGTGACAAATCGTGTGCGGCAGGCGGCTATAAGTTGAAAGTAGTAGCATGTCTAGTGGCGAGGGACGTGGCGCTGCGCATATTTGTTGTATTGTAAGGAACTGTCCATTAGGGTATAGGTCGTTGAATGTAATTCGTTTTTTCTGTTGAGCTTGTTTCCATATATTGCTCTCCAGTAGTGGAGGGAGCAGAGGGTTGCTAGCTAGTGGCATATTTGGTGCGTATAGTACCTCTAATTTCGCCCTCTTACGGATGCACGCCCATGCCCATGGTAGTGTTTCTGTGGTGTCGATCTCCTGTTTTGGGTGTTTGTATACCTGATACAGAGCTGTTGTTAGGGGTAATGGGGCCACTCTGTCCGTTTCGATGGCTATGTGCTGTTGGAATGGCGTGGGTGCTGCCAGAAGTGGAGGTATTGCACCTGGGCGCAGTACGCATACAATACGAAGTCAGGAGCTGCCAGCCCTCCCTGCGCCAGGGGCAGAGTGAGGAGGTCCCAAGATGCTCTGGATTGCTTGCCTGCCCATACCAATTCCAGCATGCAGGATTTGAGGCGTGTAAAAAATTGTGTGGTGAGAGGTATCGGCAGGTTGGCAAACAGGTACAGTAATTTGGGGAGAAATATCATTTTCGTGATTGCTATGCGGCCTGTGAGCGATAGTGGCACGTTTTATCACCCTTGGATTCTCTCTTCGATCCAAGACAACACTCTGCCGTAATTTTCTGTCCAGAGCTCCTGCATATTCCTGCTTATCCATATTCCCAAGTATCGCACCGGGCCTTCCGTCCAAGCAACCGGGTATTCTGTGTCGAATGGTGTTGTAGTGTCAGTCAGTGGTAGAATAGTGGATTTCGCCCAATTTATTTGGATGCCAGATATTTCCTCGTATCGAACCAATTCTCTGGTTAGTGGATTAAAATTAGTCGCTGGGTCTCTGACATAAAGAGTTAGATCGTCCGCTTACATAGATACTATTAAGCCTCTGGACGTAAATCCAAGGCCTCTTTGTGCATGATGTTGCCTTAGCCGTGCTGCTAGGGGTTCCGTGGCAATGGCAAATAATAGGGGGCACAGTGGGCAGCCCTGTCTGGTGCCACTGGAAATCAGGATGGGCTCTGACATGAGTCCATTCACTTTCAGTCTTGCTGTGGGCGCGGTGTAAGACTTCATTTACTTAATATGGCTTTGTGCCACTCTCTCCCCTTGTGCAATGTAGTGTGCAACTATGGTTGCTGCACTGCGTTACGCTATATTTAATAAATCTGCCCCTAAATATGACACTCACACATATAATATTTTACACCCGTGTTGGGCTGTAAAACCTTTATCAGCTAACTAAGAAGAAATAGACCATTAATGTGGTGTGCTGAGACACAAAATGAAAAGAGATCTTGTGCTCTTGAACTTCTAAATCATGTAAGAGGTAGAATTCTCTACCCAGTGACTGGATTCTGGGTGTGGGACCTTTCATGAAGAAAAAAAGAAGTAGCAGACTAGTTAAAATTCCATAGATGCAGAAATGTTAGTCAAGGTGGTTTTACCTTCGGTGAGCTTCAGTCTTCCTCATTATAAATTGTAAAGGGCCATCTCAATCCTTCTGTTCGAGTGTATTTTTGTGCATGTATAACAAAGTCACTTGTGGGATGTAAGTGCTGTTCAGAAACACATTCACTCACACTTTTAGTCATGGGCATGCTATTTGTAAGAACTTGGATTATTTGTTGAAGGGGGTGAGAACCCACTTCAAAGAATAATCACAATCAAGTGAAAATACAACACAAAAAAATCCAATTTAGATAAATATTGTAAATAGCATGCTACCAAAATGATGAATATCCAATAAGTAGAACCGGAGTAATGAATTTTTAAAGTTTGAATTAAATATTGTGCCAAAAAATGCAAACGCCAGCCGCAGTTATCTTGTCACGCTAGACCTAGTCAAAGTCAAAAGCTAAGGTTAACCATAATGGGAAGTGGGTCGGATACAGGGACCAGGCTTGACCCTGTGGAAAGTTAACCTTCTGACTTAAAACCTTCTCTGGAGAAAAAATGGTTGTGGAAGAGTCATCAGTGGGGAAAGCTGCAAGATTGAATCAAAGCACGGCTCAACAATGGCAGGTTGCTGGAGAGTGGGGAGTGGGGTCCCAGTGGCGTCGTTGATAAAGGTGGGGAAAGCTCTGAGGGGGCAAAGTTTGAAGTCTGTGCACAAGAAGGTCTCAATGTCGATCGACCTTGGCTCGGCATCAATCTCAGCGAAGCCCTCTACGTTCAGACTTCAAAACTTTACTGGAGGCTAGATCTCCTTCAGTGAGGCAAAGCAGCAAGCTGAGGCAGACCTTTGATTCTTGTTGATGGCTGCAGCTTTGACTGCAGTACCGGTCTGTGTTGGTTATCACAACAGAAAGTTGCCAAAAAGTTTCTTAGTCCCAGTTTAAACAGTGGACAAGGGGGATCACACTCTAACACCAGCCAAGGGTCCAGTACTTGGAAGCAGAGGGGGTTAGGGCTCACGCCAGCAGAGACCAGCAGCAGGGTCCTGGGCAGGTCCAGTTGGAACTGGTCAGCTGGGCAATTGCATCGAAACTGGCCTGTGGAAGCATGCTGTGTCCCTGTAGCTTACAGAGAAGGCTAGCCAACAGACCCGTGGAGTCACTTCAGGGGTCTTGGGTTCAAGACAAGCAGGTCCTCCTTTTGGTTCTCCAGATAGCAGATCAGTTCTTATCCTGATGTACAAAGGTGTAAGAGTTTTCAGAGGAGAGGTCTGTGGGGTCCACTATTATGCCCCGTGCCAGCCTGTGCGTGGGGGTAAGCCTTTGTCCACTGCCTAGACCAATTCTCATCAGTTCCTTTACCCCCACTCGGTTTAGTTCCTGCCTGGCCAGAAGAACAAAGGACAGGCAGGCCCAGGTGTGAGCTGCACCTGCCAGTGACAGAGTAGGCAACCTTTGAAGTTGGGAAGGTGTTGGGTATTGCCCCCAAGCTATCTTTTGAAGCTCAAGAAGTGGCTGGGTACAGCCCCCAGGCCAGCCTGTTCAGAAGAAGATTCCCCTCCCCACTCCCAGGGCGATTTGTCCACTGCCTGGGAGCAGTACACATATCACTCCGGGGTGCCATCAAGGGTCAGGTGACATTGGCTACTGGCAGTAAGAGCCATTTGGCTTGGGTAGGAAAATGACAACCTTCTAAAAGTGTCATTTTCAATATAGTAATATAAAATCTGACTTTATCATTAAGTTGGATTTTAAATTACAGGTAAAACAATGGGTCCCTGAACCAACTGTCTACCAGCTCTCTACTGAAGTTAAGCACAATAAGTTGTTATACTGTAAACCTGTGTTTTTCTATGTGAGGGCCTGCTTTGCCACAGTGAAAAGCGACTGTAGGGTTTTCACTGCTAGGAAAAGTAAAACTTTAATATATGTGTCCTACTTTTTAAATACCATGCACTCTGCCCTATGAGCATTTCAGTCCTACTTTAGGGGTGACTTTATAAGTACTAAAATGGGATGTTTACACCTGGGCAAACGTTTATTTTGCTAGGTCGAAATGGCAGTTTAAAACTGCAACGGCAGGCCTGAAGACATGTTTTACAGGGCTACTTTAGTGGGTGGCACAATGAGGGCTGCAGGCCACTGGTAGCATTTACAGGACCTAAATGCACATAGTACTATATACTAGGGGCTCATAAGTTAATTAAATGTGCCAATTAGGTGTGTGCCAATTATACCATGTTTTAGAGAGCACCAGCACGTTAGCACCGGTTAGCAGGAGTAACGTGTGCAAAATCCTATGGCCAACCCAAAAAAATGGGTTCGGCAACAGAAGGCAAAAATCTGAGGTGACCTTGCAAAAAGGCAAATTTCCAACAATGTTCCTAAAGCAGTGCTGATTAATGTCAACTGCCAATCAATGTGTTAGCTGATATGTGGTATGAAATAATCTGTGATTCTACATGACAGGGAAATAATACCAGGGCACTTCTGCAAAGTGACTCATAATACAAAAAACATATGGGGAAACAGTTCTCAGTCATACATCCTAAATCAGGATGTCTGAAATATGTTTCTTGTTAACACTTACAAAGTTACTAATGCAGAACTGGGAAAGTGAAGCTTAGATAGGTAAAAATAGCAATCTGTTTCTATTAAACGAAATATCTCTTGTTTGACAGTCGTGTTTTTCATAGCTGCAATTTGTCTCTTGCTGGGTGCGGTAACTAAAGTTTAACTTCCAGCTGAGATTTTATTTCATGTTTTATACTCCGTTTCAAAAGAATAAAGAACATATTGAGAATTGTTTTTTTCGGAGAAGTAGTTTTGTCTGACACAGTATTTCACTACTCATTGGCTGCACATGGGTAGTTCTGGCAAACAATAATACATTATTTCTTGTTAGCAAATCTCTTAATTGAAACTTTCATGTGCCAGTCGTCTCTGAAGGTTTTAATCTGCTCTTTTTGTTTTTTAAAGAAACATAACTGTGGGAATCGTTCTTACCTTGAAATCAAAAAGTAAATGCCTAGCTGGCACATGAAAGCCCAATTAGCATGAATGCATCCACTTCTGACACAATTATTTCAGTCAAAATGATATTTTATGGGTTTTTCTTTCACAGAGGGACTAAAATCATTCTATTTTCCAAAAGGCTAACAGACATCTGAAGTTTTGAGCTCATTGCAAATGCGATCACCTGTGGTAAATGCTGTTACTATGGTTGTCATTCTGAGAACCGAGTAATTCCTGGTCAGGAGAAAGTGCAGCTTCCAGCTGGATTTGAAAATTCAAGTGATGCAGTCATACAGCATTTCTGGGTACTTTGACCTGCATACCTTTTGCCAGCACAAAGCTAGTGGAACCCCTTCATGGTAAATGGCTGGAATATTGGAAGTGAGCATGAGATTCAATGTTAGAATTACAATAAGCACAGCAATTTGCTCTTTCTTAGGTAAGTTCAGGGAACAACTCGGAATACAGCTGCACTCCCTCATCCTGGACTTACTGAAGGAACACTGTGGTATCAGTGCAATGGCTGTGGGAATAATGATGCAATTTGCCCGCCCACCTTCGATGTGGGCTTATATGGACTATAGGCAGACATGTTTTTTAGAAGGTTTTGTTTCTATCATGCATGTGCGTCCCCGTCCCCTTATCCCCTAAGCCATCTATTTTGCAGTTTCCACTGCAAATATAATAGCGATGGAATAAATAAGAAAAGAAGTAGAACAAAATGAAGTGTTAGCCTACTATTTTAATGGTGGATTCAAGAAGAATGGCACTGTGTACAGCAATGTGGTTGATCTGACAAACTAGCTACATAAAAGGGATATCCGCACCCGCTATCTTCTGTTATGCCTAATAGACTAGTCATTGTCTGCACTAGAAACCAAAGAATTTCTTTTTAAGGACCCTCACCCATTCAATAGTGGCATGCTTCATCATCGAGTCTCATCCCGGTCCTATATATGTATATGTAATTTATTTACTTTCAGCTCTTGCTCTGGACATTGTAAAATAAGAACTGATTTATTTGAATTTTGTATCAATGTTTTTTGTGTATTGTAGCTTTTGAATGTATTTATTTGTCTTCATTATTTTTGTTTGTATCCATTGTTGTGTACTAATTAATGTTGGTGGGAGGGAAGAACATTTATAATTTAATTTTATATTTGGTCTTCTGTGTGTGACAAAAAAAAAGCATTTGTATAATGTTTCAAAAAAGAATAAATGTCGACCGCTTTTATTGAATATAGCGTCCACGGATTAATTTGAGTTAAAAAAGTATAGTCAGTTTTGGAACTTTCTAAAAGTTGCATTTTCAAAAGTGATTTTGAAACATCATCGTAAGTTAGGATTGTAAATTCCAGTTCTAGAGACACCAAACATGAACTGGTTACCTATTCCCTTTTGGAAATGACACTTACAAAAAGTAATAAGGTAACTCTAGTGTTATCAATGGGAGAGGTAGGCCTTGCAGTATTTAGAAACAAATTTAAGAGTTTTTCACTACCATGATATGTAAATCTTAACAGTACAAGCCCTACGTTTTAATCACCCCTAGGGGTGACTTATATATATTAAAAAGGAAGGTTTGAGCTTGGCAAAAAAGTTTACTTTGCCAGGTCAAAATGGCAGTTAAAACTGCACACACAGGCTGGAGTGGCAGGCCTGAGACATGTTTAAAGTATTACTTAAGTGGGTGGCCCAATCAGTGCTGCAGGCCCACTAGTAGCATTTAATTTACAGACCCTGGGTACATGTAGTACCACTTTACTAGGGACTTATAAGTAAATTACACATGCCAATTGGGTATAAGCCAATGTTACCATGTTTAGAAGGGAGAGGACCGGCACTTTAGCACTGGTTAGCAGGGGAATAGTGTGCAGAGTTCTAAGGTCAGCAAAAATGAGGTCAGCAAAAATGGAGGAGGAAGCCAAAGTTTGGGGGAATGCTGACGAAAAGGTTGACATCTCTGACATCCATCATAAGCCTACCTGAGCGACATAGCTAAGTAGATGACCATACGCATCCTAATGTAATGGTTTCTGGACGTACTAGTACTTATTGGACAGTACACATTAAACAAATTATGTATGGGTAGAATAAGAGTGGGCAAGTTTTTTCACTTGTCACCCAATAACTAATGGTGGTGGTTAGATTGCTTACAAATGACAGTGCCTGAAACAACAAAGATTAGAGTCTTACTGAGTATGTAAAAATGCATATCTAGAACAAATTAGTAAATGCAAAGAGTCAAAGGAGCAGTTTTTCTAAGGTTTATGCTCAACATTGTTTTACTGAGCAAACCTATATGCAAAGCAACACTGCAGTACAACTTTATTTTCTGTGATTATTCAGAACATTTATACCTCATAACACTAGGTACATTCTTTCCAGCTCTAGTCATAATTAAACTATCTTTTAGCTTTATCGTACTAAACAAAAAGCTATGATCGGTTGCAGAATGCTCCCTACGAGAGCAGCTACTCCAATGTAAATAGCCAGGCTGGATTTGGGAGTCAGATTGGGAAATAATGTCCTCATTATGCTGGATTTTTAAATTGAGCAGAACACACCAAGATGTTTTATTATCTTGAATATGGCTTGAACCTAATCATTTCCCTAACAATCAATATTGAAAAAATGGCTGTAATTTTATAAGATGGATTGTGAAACTTGAACCGTTTAGTGACTATCATTAAAGAAATGAATCATAGTTAGAATTTTGAAGCAAGTTAAAGAATGTTGTATAAAATATCATTAATCGAAACACAAAGAAGGGGCCAAGGGAGATTTTAAAGATCAGCAGGTACATACTCCTAAAAAGTAAACTTAAACACAAACTAATATACCCGGGTTTACATTTTTTTTGCAATCAACAGGTTCAGCTGAAAGCCAATGTTTCTGACAAGTGTGAAAAAATATATTTTTTAGGATGAAAACCCTCACCCACCATAAGGTGGCATGCTTCATTATAGGGTTCCTTCTCACACCACAACTAAAGATGTGGTGTGGGATACAACTCCTAAAATTAGGATGTTTTAAATGGTACCCTATGAGAGTAAAATGCATGGTTGAGTTTAGCATAGTACAACAGTATATGCAATGTTGTTAGAAATGGGTGTCTCTAGTTGGCAGAGGTAGGTACCTTTGACCAAGTATGGGCCCTTGCTTCTAGTCAGGGTAAGTGGGCTACACTCCTAAAATAACCCCTGCTCACCCCCTTGGTAGCTTGGCACGAGCAGGCAGGCTTATCTCAGAGGCAGTGTGTAAAGCATTGGTGAACATATACAGTAATACAGTGAAAACACTACAAATGGACACCACACCAGTTTAGAAAAATAAGTAATCTTTATCTAGGCTTAACACAAGACCAAACAACAAAAATCCACAATACAGTAAACAAAATATGACCTTCAAATGGTAGAAATAGCTTAGTTCAATGTAGATGGTAAATGTAACACTTTTCTCTCAAAGTACCTTGGATGTGTAACGCAACATAAACAAAAGGGTCGCAGGGAAGGCGATGCGTCAGGTCCTTGCTTTGGGGGAGGCGGTGCACCTGTTCCTTACTGCAGCGCAGGGGAGGCGATGCGTCTGTTCCTTACCGGAGAGGAGCGAAGCGTCTGTTTCTTACTGTGATCCGGTGCGATGCGACAAGATGACGCCTCGATGCGATGCGACGATCCGGTGCGATGCGACAAAATGGCGTCTTTGTTGCGATGCGACAACTTGAATGCGATGCGTGCACGCCCGACGGCCGAGCGGCGAAATCGATGGTTTCTTGAGCCGCGACAGGCCCTGCGACGTGCTTCTCCGGTGATGCGACTGCAACCTCTGCGGCGGCGGCGCGCTTCTCCGGTGATGCAACACGCTTCTTCGGTGATGCGACGGCAAACAGCTTCAGCGGAGGCACGCTTCTTTGGCGATGTGACGGCAACAGCTGCGGTGGCGGCACGCTTCTTCCTCGTTGCGTCGCGCTTCCAGCTCCCAGCGACACACAGTCTCCAGAGGGCCCAAAACAACAGCAGGCACCTCTCTGCAGGTAGACTTCCCAGCAAGGAAATTCAGGGGGAGCTGGGGGTGAAGTCTTTGTGTCCCTGAGACTTCAGAACAGGAGGCAAGCTCAGCTTCAAGCCCTTGGAGATCTTCCTCAAGATGATTAAACTACACACAAAGTTCCTTTTCTCCTTTCCTTGGCAATAAGTAACCACTGCAGGCCAACCCCAAACAGTCACCAGTGCAGGGGCAGTCTCCTCCTTCAGCTTCCTTCGTTTCTCTCCTTGGCAAAGGTTTGTCTTGATTCCCAGAAGTGATCTAAAGTTCTGGGGTCTGGGCCCCAATATTTATATTCCAAAATCCTTTGTTCTCTGTAGGCAGAGAGTGTCTGCACCCAGCCCAAACCAGTTCTGTCCTCCCTGGTGCAGCTTCCTGGCAGGAGGTGGAGACAGCATTGTTGAAAGCAGACCTGGCCCAGGTAGCTGAAAAGAAATCTCCTCCCTCTACTCTCTACTCTATGTAGGCTCAGGCAAGTGAAAGGAAATCTCCTCCCCCTACTCTCTATTCTATGTAGGCTTAGGCAAGTGAAAGGAAATCTCTTCCCCCTACTCTCTATTCAACCCAGGTCCTATTCAGCCCAGCCCTGACTCATCAGACTGCTGGAGCCAAAGCCCTCTCCAGCCCCCTGTCACTCACAAACCAGACATGTAATACACAAACCTAGCAGAGGCATACTGGATGGTTAGGCAAGAAAATACCTACTTTCTAAAAGTGGTATTTTCAAACACAGAATGTAAAAATCACCCACACTAAAAGATGTATTTTAACATTCTGAGTTCAGGACATACTAAACTTTATTTTCCTATCTTGTTCCTTGGGTCAGTTATGTTTATAAGATGTTATAATCAAACTGCCCATTCTGGCCTATGGGAACAGATAGCCTTGCAATAGTGAAAAACGAAATTGGCAGTATTTCACTATCAGGACATACCACACACACCAGGGCATGTCCTACGCTTTCACATACAATGCACCCTGCCCACAGGGTTACCTTGAGCCTACCTTAGGGGTGACTAACATGCAGAAAAGGGAAGGTTTAGGGACTGGCAAGTGGGTGCACTTGCCAAGTCAACATGGCAGTCCCAGACTGCACACAGGCTCTGCAATGGCAGGCCTGAGCCATATTTACAAGCTGCTTCAGTGGGTGGCACAATCAGTGCTGCAAGCCCACCAGCAGCATTTGATTACAGGCCCTGGGCACTCATGGTGCACTGTAGTAGGGTCTGACAAGTAAATCAAATAAGCCAATCATGGAGTCACTAATCCATTACAACAATTTACAATAGGGAGCACTTGCACTTTGGCACTGAACAGCAGTGGCAAAGTGCCTAAGCCATCTAGACCAGCAAAAACATAGGAGGCAACAGCGAAAAAATGGAAGGGAGACCCATGCCAATGGTGCCAGGTCTAACAAATGTGAAATTAAAACATTGCCACATTAGACTATGATCTTTATTTTTTACTGTTAGGGACAGGATTAAAAACAAAGCGAGTGATGTAGGGAAAAATGTAGGGAATTATTTATGTTTCCCTGAACTTTTGGGGGTCAACATGTTTCTGCCCTAAGATTACCCTTCAATAAGGTGCAGGGGTATTCATCAGGACCTATATCTAGATCAACACTCTGCTGTGTATTGCAAATGTGCTATTCACAGCAAGAAAGAGTAAACTTGCGACTCAACCGGTGGCCAGGTCTCATGGACATGTAGAGAAATAAGATATAGTCAGAACATCAGATAATCAGCCTGAAATCCTGGCAAGCCGACAACATGTGCCTAGTCAAATGTGGCTCAAACAGTGCACAACACAAACCACATGAAGAACCAGCCTTGCTCATCATGTGTGGTGACCAAACAGGGTCGACTGTGAAAACATTCAAGGTGTCTGGCCTTACCCTCAGTAGTCGGATCATAATGCCTCTGAGAGAGAGGGTGAGTTCCAGAGGAAGAGAGGGAAGCCATTCCCATACTTGGCAGCAAGGTAGGAGAAGAAGTATCCTCCACTGTTGCTTCAGCGGATACGGGGGGTGCGAGGGAAAGGGAGGCGGAGCACAGGTGTCTGGAGTGTAAGTGGAAGCTAAAGCATCGGTCCATGTATGCTGATCCTTGATTGTGGAGGGCTTTGTAGGTGCGGATCAGCATCTTGATTTAACATCTCTTCTGGATGGGGAGCCAGTGAAGCTTCTTAAGTTATAGCATAGTCTACCCTAATATTCTACAGCAACAAATTCCCCCACATCCCCCAACACTATCAAAAAGGCCAAAAACAGCAGCCTGGCTTCCTCCCCAGCACAAGCTCAATAATGGAATTCTCTCTCTATGGGCCTCATTATCATTGTATCTATCCATGTCTTTAGCAGCAATTGAAATACCATATTCACAGATGGTAGGCAAGCACCATCCCAATTCTCCCCACACACTTCACAGTGGATCCGGGGCTACTCAGAACATTGAGATTAATGCATGCTTCCCTATCCTGGCGTAGGCCAGTTAATAAAGGAAATGCAAACCTCTGCAGGATTGTCAGGTCGATAGTGCAAAACTGTTCAGTATCTTTGAAACACAAGTTGTATAGCACTCTGACAAAAACAGTGCAAGGGGTTCAAGCTAAACCATAACTACACACATACATTAAATAAAACCAACTACTTGAAAAATCTAGTATGAAATATTTTATTAAGACAGGTTGTTTACACCCAAGTTCATGTCAGTAGTAGCCGTAATTAAAAATAAAGCTAATGTAAATATTCTATAAAGCGATATTTGAGGGCTTTTTGTATTGTCTAAGCAAATAATAGTTACTCTCAAGTAATTCGTTTTAGACCTGATGGAATATTCTATGTTTTGCTCTTTCTATATTTTCAATTCAATAATTATTCAGAATTCCCTATTAAGCCATTTTAACTATGTACACAAGAGCATCACTCAGAGGGCCAATAAAGCTGACAATGTGCTCCAAACAGTCTTTTGTGGACTGCAGCAAAACACAAATACATATTTTGTTGTGACTTTTTCAGTGAATTTACTCACAGTTAGGATTGTAATTTATTATTGTTTTTCAGTATGTGATGGGACATTAGAGTAAATCCAACATCCTTCCATGGGGACTGTCAATCAAGGCTCATGCAATAACTCTTCCTTACAGGAATAAAAGCAGTGCTTAATTTGAGCCGGAGCTTTCCGGTGCTGAGCACCAGCACTTAATTGGTTTCCGGTGCTCGGCACCGGCACCTAATTGTCAACACCACACTTAGGGCAGTCTGCCACAAGGTGGCGCTACTCATGTAATTTAGAGATGAGCAGTATAACAGTTGTTTAGGAAAACAATATACATAAAAAAATTACTAATACCTGCCTCCCCAGCCATTCCTTTAGCTTTGGGGACCTGGAATAATCTGAACTGTCGCATTTACATGCAAGTGAGATGGTTAGTAGTTGTTTTGGCAGCGATGATAGGGGCGATGGGTGGTGCAAGCTGCAGTGGCCTCCTGGTCAGAGCCCTGGCACTTAATATTTTACAAATTAAGCACTGAATAAAAGTCCTCAACAACTGCGCTCCAATACTCGATCTGAAAAGCAAACTCCAGGAGCAGAAAATATGAGCTCTCGCTGCAACAGTGGCCTTCAAAGACTCTCTCTACGGCCCCAAAACACACAACCTATCACACATTCAGTAAGCCACAGAAAAGTTGAGTCAATCAGCACATACCTGAGCCTTTAACTCAGAAAAAGGTCAAAGCAACTCAAACAACAATATCAGGTGAATGTCTTCTTGTAGCAGTTTGTCTGTACCCTTAGCTGCAGACAAAATTGGTTGCACTGAGTCTGAAATGTCCAACTATTCCACAAAAAATGAAATTTTCAAGTCTGATGGATACGTCAGACTAGGAACACTGAAATATGCTGGAGTAGCAATGGTGTCTGAGATCTTCAGCTGTAGTTAGAGGAGGTTTCTGCCATAGTTGACAAACTGCAGATGTTAATTGTGAAGTTAGTGAATTACTGGTTTGCTACTTATACTCAAGTGTATTGGTCAGAATGTTAAGTCTCGAATATTATGATGCTTTTGTTGAGTTGAGTGTTGGTCTAAGCTATTCATTAATCCAACTATGTGTTGCTTGTGTTAAGAATTGTCTTCTTTAAGCTTGGGCTAAATAAGACCAAATTCTTAAGGGACGCCTGCTGTGGCACAGTTATATGATATTTAGGTATGTTGCAAAACAAAGTGTATTAGTAAATCCAACATGCCGATTGACAGAATCATGGTATTTGAAATACAGGAGCATAAATTACATTGTTGAAGGTTTGGGTGTGGGCACAGAACATGGAATTGTGGCAGCAGGATTATGGCCATGCAAACTGCAGTCAATACTGTTAAACTTCAAGTGTGTGGATATTATTAAACATGTTGCCAATAATATACCATCTTGACAAGTTTGCACATTTACTTCTGTAAAGGCAGCAATACATTAATTCCAAAATGGGATGTGAAAGCAGTTGCCAAGATATTTCCTGTGCGCTTGGAGAAACCTTTCCTTGTGGTGATAAAGGTTATATGTCTAAATTGACAATTTATATGTAAATGAACAATTGCTCCTTTACCCGTTAAGATTTTCAGTTGAAAACTCACACAAGTTGAAATAAAAACTTGTCTTATGTTTAGAAATCTATGATTGGCACAGACTTCCAAGAATACTTAGGGGATTATTTTAAAATGTCGTAAAAGCTGAAATCTACTCCATAGGAGTAGTTTTACGTTTTTTGACATGATTGCTCTTTTTTACAATGCCCTTTCTAGTCATCCAGATGTGAAACCAATTTGAAGCAAAAGTAACTATGTTCCCTTCAGAGTTATAGCTCATCTTCACTAAATCATCTGTGTCTAACCACCAAGGGCCAAGAGGCAATTGATTTTGCAGAGCTGTTCTTATATGTCTGTAGATCATTCATTCATTCATTTGAAAATTTCAGCCATACACAATGTTTTCCAACTGAAAAACATCCTCGCGGCCATCCAAGTCTATTAGCTTAAGGCTTCTCTCAAACTAAATGCCACTAAAAGCAGCAATATTGCTGGATTTCAAGCGAAAACATGAAAATAGGAGAACATCTTAAAAGCTCCTATGTTATACTAGAGAATCTGGACAAAGCTCTCATACAATAGCTGGCATTCATGTGACTTTGTTTTTAAAAAAAAAATTAAAACATTTCTTTTCACATTGCATCTCACCTCATCCTAACACTTCCCCACTGATCACTCATGTCCAATTACAAACTCTCTTCAACTTCCTTCTCCAGTGTGTGCCATTTGCTTGTTATGGCCGATAGTGGTGTAACCTCCACAAGACTTGTGTATGTATTCATTCATTCATGTATCTTTGGTTTTAGATACTCAGAGGGTCGTTTAGAGTTTTGCACAGAGGGGACCCCTCCACTATATTTTTTCAGGCTGGGAAATCTCTGGGTATACAGCAGTAGAGGCACTGCTGGCTTCGTCATTGTAAACATTTGAACTCATAGGCCATCTGCCAAAGGACTGTCAGGTCAAGGTAATGGCCCCTCAGTCCTCAGGCAGGACAACTGTCACAAATTTTCATACCCTTGACTACCAAGTGGGTCATGATGGTCGTGTCTCTGGAAAACACATAATGGTCCCCATTGTCAGGTAGAAATCTCTGTGTCTCAAGGCTATTCTTTTTTTCTCAAGAAACAAGCTCCTGGAGTGAGTTCTTAGCTCAAAAAACAGCATAAGCATCAAACGCGACACACACTCAGCAAAGATCAGTGCCTTCACTGAAACTGCTGCAGCAATGACTTCACTTAAGGCTCCGATATCCCCCACTGCTTGTTGGGGACAGCTACATTTGACAGGCGATGCTACATGACAGGAGTGGAGGCTATGACCTCCCTTGCCCTGGTGGGCTGCCGTGTTGTCCAGCAGTGCCTAAATGAACCCATTATACTGTAAGATATTTCAGTTGGTTAATTTGTATACTGTAGAGATCTGTTTATTGAAGTTATTATAGATCGACATTAAGGGGCCGATTCCGATCTCGGTCGGAGGCGCACCCAATACCATTCGGTCGGGAAAAAAGCCATGCGAAAGCCTGTTTCCCGACCGAACCGTCTGCGAGTCCGGCCGAGCGAGTACGATGCGGGTCGCCGACCGACTCGTCCGGGCGACCCGGCCGCTCCGACCGACTCGTACCCGGACCGTACCGCTCCGACCGACTCGGTCGGACCCGGTCGCACCGCGCAATGGAGACGTTTTCCGGCCGGGTAAGTACGATGCGCACCTCGACCGCTCCGACCGACTCGCGCCGTCCGACTCGGAACTCGCTGTCGGAGCCGTACTTTGGGGGTCCGTGTCGGACCCCCTGTACGCGTACCCGTGCGAGGCGCACACAGGGGGGACCCATGGGTCCCCCCTACCTGTGCGTGTACGCCGCGGCGCTCCGCGGCGTACTCGCTGTAGGGCGCCCTTGTCCGCCTCGCACCCATTGAGGCAATGGGAGCCCGCGTACGCGTTGTACGACCGGCTCCCATTGAGTTCAATGGGAGTCCGACCGACTCGTGTCCGATAACATACGGACGCATCGGACTCGTTCGGTCGGACTGCACGGGTCCGATTCGGTCGGAAATCTCTCCGGGTCCGGCTCGGTCGGAGAAATTTCCGGCCCGAATCGGAATCGACCCCTAAGTATCTATTTTTGCATTTAGACCCTGCCACTTAGATTTCTGCATACATGAATATGCAGAAATAGAAATATCTTCTTTAATATATGATTATTGGAGCAAAATAATATAACTATACATGTTGGAGCACTCTGCTTTCGCCAATGTCAATCAGATACTGTTAGTTTATTGTAACCGCATAAAAGGAAACCATGTCTTTCCACCTACAGCTGTCTGTGTTGAGTTGCTTAACTGTACATAACCTTGAATCTACAATAAAGTGCTCCTTAATTCTGCTTACATTTCCAATGTTGAATCCAACAGAAATATAAAAGACACAGCAATGTATTGTCATTAAATATATTAAAGAAGATATTTCTCTTTCCTCATATTCATGTATGCAGAAATCAAATTGGCAGAGACTGAATGCAAAAATAAATACTTAATGTCTATCTATATAAATCTATATATGTATCTTGCTATAATTGTGGCCCCCGGATGGGCCAGGTCTCGGGGCATGCAGAGTTTAGGTAAAAAGTTGGAGGGGGCGCATGGGGTCCAAGGGCTTAATAATGCCCCGGGAACTGCCACCTTCCCGGGGCAATAAACAAAAATTGATATGGGGTCTGCGTGGGCCCCCTGGGTCCTGGGGACCACCACTTCCCCAGGGCTATAACAAGCATTAAGGGGGGGGTCCGCTGGACCAATTAGTTTTTTTAAAAAGAAGGAGGGGGCTGCGCAGCCCCTCTCCTGGGCCATATATGGCCCCTGGGGCCACCACCTTCCTGGTGCCGGCCCGTGCAGAATGAAAGAGGGGGCTGCATGCTCCCCACCCCCTCTTGGAGCCATATATGGCCTTGGTGAACACCACCTCCAGCGCCGGCTCCTGCTATCTCCCGAGGTGCCCACCCTTGGGAGATAGCTGTTGGCTTTTGCTTGGCGGGAGCTGTGACAGCTCCCGCCAAGCAAAAGCAAACACTCTACTTCCAGCAAGTAGGAGCTGTCAAACCAATCCCGCTTGCTGGATGCAGAGTTTTCATCTCTTTCCCTGCCCGCAGGCATGCAGGCAGGAAAAGTGATAAAAGTATTGCTCTTGCACGCAGGGAGCTGCATTTCCAGCAGCTCCCTGTGTGCGAGAGCAATGCCAGCTCCCGCAGGAGGCAGGGAGCTAGCTGGGACTGCAGAGGCCTTGAGGCTCCTCACGTGGTCCCCAACATGCACACTGGGTGCCCTGGGTGGGGTAGGATACCCATGGAGACATAGCCAGGCCCCAGGGGATGGGCGTCCTGGGGCTGAAATTGGCCCGGGAGGGGGGGCTGCGGCTCCTTTCCCCCATTGAATTGTGGCCAGGCCCCAGAGGATGGGGAACCCGGGTGCCAAAAGAATCCCGGGGAGGGGAGCAATGTGGCCCCCCTCCTTCATTGGATTGTGGCCAGGCCTCCAGGTGATGGAGTCCCTGGGTCGGAGGGGCCATGCAGCCCCCCTCCCCATTTTCTTTAGTAGTATGCAAGGTCTTCCTGCCTTTTACCATGTTGCTGGACAATTTAACCAAAGGCTCCTGAGCATGTTTCCAGCTGATTTTGGTGACATGTTATTGATTAAGAGGAGTACGAGGACATCTCCACCAATTAAAGAAGCGCTTACTTCATTTAGTCAAGATGACGTACCACTGTTTGGTGGAGATTCCCCTGTCTGAAGTCTTGCTGTCTTCTCTTGACGAGGATTCATGTTATCACAGATTTATGGATGAAGACACTTGAGGAACAATCACATCGAAATTACTTGCACACAAGGTCACTGGAGGCATTACCCCATGGTCCTTTATGCACAAGACATTTACCCAACGAGGTAGCACTTACTGGTTAACCACATGAAAGTACTCCAGCTCGGTAGACATTTTGAGCAAACCTGGGGACTCTTCTGGGAAAAAATGTGTTTCCATTCTGGCCATGGTGCACATTTAACAGAAATTAAACCACAACGGGAAGCACTTACAAATATAAACATAGCAGGAGCCCCAGCTGAAGCTCCACCTCAGTAAAACACAAGGGTTCATAAATTCTTGGGCTTGGCGAAGGCAAATCAAATATGTTTCCTCTCGTACTCCACGTTGAAAACAATCTGAAATCCTCAATGGAGGTGAATGCATTGTTTATCTAATGGAGCACAATCTGATCTGTAGTGATTGTGAGGAGCAGTTTCTTTCTTATCGCTTCCTAGTGATAGCAGAGTCCATGATTCTCCCTTTTAAATACTCTAAGTCTGCAAATGCCCAAAATTCATAGCACCACTCACGGACACACACAGCCACTCACAGACCCATAGTACCACTCACAAACCCAGTGACAGACCCAGACAGGCACTCACACACCCACTCACAGACCCACACAGGCACTTACACACCTACTCACAGACCCACACAGGCACTCACACACACTAACGGACCCATAGCAGCACACACAAACCCACTCACAGACACACACAGGCACTCACACACCCAATCACAGACCCATAATGCCACTCACAGACCCACAAAATCACTCACACACACTCTCACAGACCCAGGCACGCACACACACACCCACTCGCAGACCCATATAGCCACTCACACACCCATACAGCCACTCATAAACCCAGCCATCTACCTATATTGCCACTCACACACCCACTCTCAAAGCTTACAGTGCAGGTTACAGTTAAGAAATAAAAATTTAAAAAAATGTAATTTTCTGAAAAAACTAAAAGTTACAGGGACGTTAGAGTTAGGAAATGAAAAGTAAAACACTTTAGAAATTCACTGAAAAAAACTAAAGTTATAGGGACGTTATAGCTCAGATTTCACATGCACAAAACCATAGAAATTCAGTAGTTTTAATTACCTGAGGTAACTATATCTTATGTGCCTCCAATGCACTGCTTATGCATATTACATTACTCATGACATGGTTAGTGACATCACTTATGACATCACTGATGACATCTCAAATGACATTACTAATGACATCATCCAGTGACTGTGAGTGCTTTCTAAAAGTTTGTAAGTGTTAAACAAATAAACTAAGCTACTACAGAAGTTAAATTAAAATACTTTGTGAACTGCTAATCACTGATGCTATTTCTAACATATATTATGTGAGTGGTTGTTTGACTGTATCTGGGTGTGAGTGACTGTAAGGGTGTGTAAATGGGTGTTTGATTGGCTGTATGGGTTAATAAGTGGATGTGTGAGTAGATGTATGGTTCAGTGAGTGGCTGTATGAGTGGTTGTATGGGTGAGAGAGTGGCTATATGAGTAAGTAGGTGGTTATGTGAGTGGGTGTTTGGGTGAGTGAGAAGTTATGTGAGTGGTTGTATAGGTGAGTGAGTCGCTGTGTGAGTGGATGTATGGATGTGTGAGTGGCTATATGGGTTAATAAGTAGATATATGAGTAGTTGTATAGGTGAGTGAGTGGCTGTATTGGTGAGAGAGTGGGTGTGTAGTTGCCTGTATTATGTATGGGTGACTGGCTGTGTGAGTGGATGTATGGGTGGGTGTGTGAGTTGCTGTACGTGTGACTGAGTGACTATATCAGTGAATGACTCGGTGTGTAAGTGACTAGGTGTGCAAGTGTCTGGGAATGTAAGTGACTGTATGGGTAAGTGAATGGCTGTTTGCGTGGGTGTTTGTGTAAGTGAGTGGGTGTGTGAGTGGTTGTATGGATGTGTGAATGGGTATGTAAGTGGTATGGGTGAGTGAGTACCTCTGTTAGTAGCTGTATGGGTGAGTGACTGGCTGAGTAAGTGGCTATATAGGTGAGCGAGTGGGTGTGTGAGGGATCTTATGGGTCTGTGAATCGATATGTGAGCGGTTGTGTTGGTGTGTGTGGGTGTATGTGAGGTCGTATGGGGAATTTGTGGATGTGTAAGTGGCTCTATGGATGAGTGATCCATTGTGTGAGTACTGTAATGGGTCTTTGAATGGATATGTGAGAGGTTGTGGGAGTGTGTGTATCAATGGTTCTATGGGATGTGAGCTGATGTGTGTGGGGTTTTGTGGGTGATGTCATCAGTGATGTCATTTGAGATGTCATCAGTGATGTCACTGACAATGTCATGAGTGATGTAATATGTGAGGTCATAAGCAGTACATTGCAGGGGTGTAGATTATACTTAGCTCAGGTAGCTATAACTGCTGAATTTCACTGGTTTTGTCAAATGTGAGCCTAACTACAGTGTCCCTGTAAGCTTTGTTTTTTTTCAGTGAATATATATATATATATTCGCTGAAAAAAAAATATATACACCCACACACACACACACTCTCTAGCATTTGCGAAACCAATATGTTTTATTTTGTCCAAATGCATGCCTTGAGAGACAAATAAAATAGATGAACACTTTCAAACATAGATCACATATACATGCGCACACAAAGGTAGAGCAAAACAACATGGACTTCTATGCACACAGAGACCTACCCACCTACAGGGGGCATGCTTTCACAATCCAACACATATGCATTTATCCATGCAGCCAGAACAAGAAACGAGGATGCACACTAATGATCAGACAAGCATTCTTGCATGGAGCCTGACCAACAAACATACAAGCTCCCATGCATGGACCTCCAGCTATTCGGGGACCCCTGAAGGCAGATCTGCATGGAATAGCACAGTGCTCCTTGTATGTCCAGTCTATCCCTTTCAAATATGTAGTCATACCTGTGTAGCATTGCAGATCAGCATCTGTAGCTCTCTAGTACTTACATATGACACTTTTAAGGCCGTCAATTGCAAACGTGTATCCAGTAATGTCACATACCTTAATAAATCAATGTGCATTGGTGCATTTGTTTAATTGAGGCAGTGAAGACTACATTTCCCAGTACATTTTGTTTCAAAACGAGATCACAGAACCAAATAGCGTATGATGTATGTGGAGAAATCTGATTGCCTCAATAACAATATGCTAGGCTGTTTTTTTTCCTATACAAATCATACATGTGATACTTTTGATGTCACTTTAATTTGTATTATTTTCCTGTATTCAAAGTAGTTAATACATTTTTCCATAGCAACAAAGTAATTAAACAATGCAAACTGCGTAGACGGAATCATTTAAGTAGTTCAACTCTGCTGTGTTATCTAAGGTTGTCCTGTAACCTGTGCTCATTTCCCAGCAGACAGTGTGACTCCTGCAATATATCTCTGCAAACATATATGAGGGATTCAAGAGGTTTTGTCGCTTTGGAAATCATGGCATGTTACCGTCAGGTGGTAGAGTGATTTCTATCCCACAGTCTATTATAGAAATGCCTAACTTTAAAATGGTTTATAAAAAATACAAATTCTCACTTTAATAGTAAAGCTAATGAAAACAGCAAATGTGACGTAATTGGAATGCAACAAACTTCATTCCCGACATTTCTGGAGATTGATGCTTGCATAAATAGCTTTCTACAACAAATAAAAAGCCGATATTTCTGCATGGAACAAAATGCTCCCTATTCCTATTCATCCAAGAGTCGTCATGCAAATGCATGCCATTGGCAACATTCTTAAAGCCAAACCTACCTGCCCAGCGAAAACTAAAAATGATGGCTCAGAAGATGTTAGCACTTCTGTGAGCATGAGTTATTGTAGAAATTGATAACAGAACATATAGAACAATACATAGTACTATACCACCAAAATATGGGATGGAATTGGAAGATTTGCAAGGTAATAATAATAATGCAGATCATCAGCAGAACACCTGCCACATCTGAAATTTGACTCTATAATAAAAGTATAGCCAAATCCTCCAGTTGAAAGAAGGCTTATAAAAAAAACAGATTTACCATTTAGAATTATTTAATATTAACAGTTTTGATGCCCTGCTATAACGGTCCAACTTGTTTATAAAAGACCAAGTTATAGATGGATAACATTGATTAATGGGGTTTTTCATCTAGGGTTTCTGAGTGACAAACGGAGAAAAGCTTGAGCTGTCTTTAATGTCACTCAAAAACCTGATGTGAAAAACATTGCTGTTATTCAGTTTTTATCTGTCTATATCTTTATGTAATGTATGCTCCCCCAAAATCATCTACTGATTCTTTCAATGTCTATGAAGAGACATAGTAGAAACATGGCTTCTCACTGTCTCCTAAAGATAAGAAAAACCTGTTCCCCTTGACCCTTTGCATTTACAGACCCTACGAAATACCTGACTTCCTTCCATCCATCATATACACAAAAGGTGAGGAGAAGAATGCTCGCAATAAGCCTAACCACTGGCAAAGCCTCAATGTAGCATTCCAACCCATCATTCATTTGCCCATCATGCCACTTCAGTTTGGACCCAGCCATATGCAAATCAGTCTTGACCCTGGTACAATAGTAACAGTCCACCCTGAACTGCAACACAAGCAACTCACGCTATACCCTAATGATGAGGCTTGATATGAGCAAAACTAGTCGTGGGTTACTTGTGTTCTGGTTCTGGGATGCAGCCTTGAGTTATTACCAGTGGCTGAGATTAGTTCAGGCATTCCATCATCACTTTTTTACATACTCCTGCCATCCACGCCTACAATCCTTTACATATACTCCCTCTTGGACAAATTAACAAAAGATTTAAATGGTGTCATGCCACTCACCAGAACTCTCTCTATATTTAGTGTAATTCTACCACTGATAGATAAAAAAACTGTTCAATTGCCACACACCCCCAGCACCCTCAGCACCTTCCTCCTCAACCATAGTCAAAGCAGCACACTCCGCTCTCACATGAGAAAGGAACCAGCACCATGCTGACAGTTGCTCTGGGAAAGCGGCTGGTCTACAGGCTTGCTTTGATCTGTCTGCACAAGTCTGCAGATAAGAAAATGTGGTGGTTGGTGCAGGCACCGCTAATACCATGTTTACACGCCCTCTCTCTAGAGACCTGGGAGAGGTGGTAAAATGCAGGTATGACAACCAGCCAACATTCTGTCACATCACTCAGGTCTCCACAAACATGGGTGAGGCGGAAGAACACAGGAAATAAACCACCTCCCCATATTACATCACAGCATTCGTAAACAAATGGTGTCTCCCAGTCCAGTCAAATAAACACAAGAGGGTCCCTGACTTTACTGAATAGGTTTGTAGAAGAGAGCAGGGAAACTAAGCATTGAAAAGAAACAAGAACTTCTCCAGAACACTGTGTATACCAAATGCAGTATGTCTACAATATGCAAAAAGCCATGAATCAGACCACTATTTTTTGTGATTTATTCATCTAATACAAAAAAAATATTTTTAATTTATGATACAAAATGATTCTGTTTTTATATGTATATCATTTTTTGTATAAAAACAAGGACAATAATTCATACAGGGATGTAGTTGTGAGCACCCACAAGTGCGAACAGTCAGTCCATATTTGAAATATAATACTGCACAAGCAAAAGGAAAACACACATAATTAATCACAATACAATAATAACAAGGACAACAATTATCAAAAAACTATATGAAACAATAATTACATTACAAACAATGAAACAAGTCACAATGAAAAAGGATAATTACTCAATATGTAAATATTAATGACATCATGAATGTTGACTCTAACTGACAGAAAAACGCTGACGCGCGTTTTGGAAGTTAGCCGTTAATGATAACAACCTTCATCAGGGCACTGTCTGTGCAAATAACTTCTGTGGCAGGGGGCCATCCATACTACTTAGGATCATACAGAGCTGAGCACTAGGCAAGGGGCTCACAATCTTCACAATCACTAGTCTGAAAACAAACGGCAATAATTAGATATATTCACTGCAACTAGAATAAAAAGAGGAGGAGCCAACCCGCGGAATGTGTGTGATACAATCCATCAGCATAGGAGAAAAGACCATAGTGTGACACCCAGCTATATCTGGTGAACATCATGCGTGCCGTGCAAGTCAGGCTATTGCCTGCCCAAAGAAAGCCATAGTGCATAATATAGGTACCCTCAAGAGTATAGAGTAGCACATAGAATAGGAAATATGAATAAAATATTCTAATAGGATAAACATAAAACCTACTGTAGAATGTATATCCAGTGGATAGCAAGAAATAGCGTTGTGCCACAGCCACAATGTTCATTTGGCACCCGCTGCTTAAATCCGGGTCATAAAAAGGAAGAGAAGAGGGTGGGAAGGAAAATAAATCAATCCCACCGGAACTCTAATGCTGATAAGAGGGAAACAAGAACAAATAAAGAAAAATGGAATAAAAAAGATTAAAAAGATGGGCCAGAAATGCTGAGTAAATATGTGCTGACCTACCTATGTCCTCAAAGGGATAGAGTCAAACCAAACATAGTCCTGCAGGCCAGACTCAGTGGGCATTCGAAATACTGGCCACACAAGGAAAACGGAATAGTTCAGACTGAAGAGTCTGCATAAGACAAGGGAGGATAAATAGGAATAACATGAGACAAACAGACAGGTGGTCTATATCTTGATCTATGAAAAATATCTGGCTGGGGCCACACAGAGCTTACCTTAAAAGAATGTAGACGGGTGCAGCATCTCCTCCCGGCAAAGTCACTGCCCATGTAGAAAAAGCTGCATACAGCGTGTTAAATAGGCAGGGGCAGCGCGCAAACGCGCTGCAATAGATGTCAGCTGCGCTGGTCCCGGGTTGCACCTGCAGGCTGGACCAGTAACCCTCATGGTATGGGCGGAACAATGGCCGCCATGATGGAATAAGCAAGAGTATAATAAGGTTAGTCTAGAAAATGTTGAAACCCATAGCCGTCCTCAATCTGAGGATAATGGTGTACGGCCAATGCTAATTAAGGGATCTGGGTCTAATCTCACAAGACTCCAAGTGGGATGGCCGAATTGGATAGTAGAGAAAAAACGGCCGCCATCTTGGAGTGGAGAAATGGCGACACAACATCCCCAAAAAAATAAGGAATGGAGAGATGAAGGAAAAAGGTGCCTGTAAACAGCACAAGAACAAGTATAAACATCTACTCATATGAAACGATAAGGGGCCTTTTAGCCTTACCATAGAATGCATAATTATAGAAAAATGGCCGCCATCTTAAAGAAGAAATCGGCGACACAAGATAGCAATAGAACCAAAGCCTACTTGCATCTAAATGGAATACAAAAAGCGTATAGCTAGAGATGACAGGGGCAATGCCAAATTTGAAGGGCCAAACTAAAAAATACAGCATAAGTGGCTTGGATAAAGGATGGGGCAATCCTATGAAGATACTAAGTCAGAAAAAGTGCATTTACAATATACACATAATTTATATAGGCTAAAGATAAGCCTAGAAAAATGAATATGAATATAGACAAATGAAAAGGACAATGAGCCACGAGACAGAGAGGGAACGTACAAAACTGAAGTAAATCTCGTGCAAAATAAATGCACAGCACATGTATGGCAAAAAGTACTAGCCAAGGTCCAAAAGTGGATCCGCCAGCCTAATGGAAGGGCAAAGAGAATGAACACAAAATGTATATATATGGCATAAAATGCCGGCCCATACCGTGTAAAAGACGGCCGACAGGGTCCGCCAAACCTGAAGAGGACCGGTTAGAGAGAAAAAACAGACACCTTCACAGCTTACAGAATGGCATTCTCCCAAGGAAGGAGTTCGTTGAGTCCAGGGATGGCTGTCTGGAGGGTGTAAATCCAAAAAACTTCTCGTTTTTTCCTCAGGCCATCCAAGTTCCTATCCTTGGGACATGTTATAATTTCCAGGATCATCCATTTAAGGTCTGTCTCAGAATGCCGTTTCCAAGACCAAGGCTCGACCAAGGGGGGCTCCAACTCGATTGTTCTTTATGGCAGACTTGTGTTCGCTAAATCTTACTCTGAATTCACGGCGGGTTTCTCCCACATATCCCAGATTGCAGGGACATAGAATAAGATAAATGACATTGGCATTCCTGCAGTTAGTCATCTCAGTGAAAGTAAAATGTCTCTGTCCCCACTCTAAGGTGGCCATGGTGATGGCAAAATTGCAAGCATGGCAATTGCCGCATTTGTGATTACCTTTAATAGGGTTCGCACCTGAGATAGGTTTCTGGATATACTTTTTTTCCTCTTTGTGGGTAGCCCTTACAAGTGAGTTTCTGAGGTTCTTGTTGCGTCTGAAGGCAATAACAGGTCTAGGGAGGTTAATCGATTGTTCTCCAGAATTCAGGATATGCCATTGTGACCCAATTATCTGACGCATTTTGTTATTAAGGTTGGAATGCTTAAGAACACAAACAAGTTTTTTATCATCCTTCCTGGTTTTATTTTGAAGGAGAGTGTCCCTGTTATAGTATTTAGCTCTTTTATAGGAATCCTTGATGAGTTTATTGGGATATCCTCTAGCAAGTAACTTTTGTTTCAGTTGTTCTGCATGATATTCATAATGCCTCATGTTTGAACAATTCCTGCGTAGTCGCAGGAACTGGCTGAATGGAATACCATCTTTTTGACATCTGGGATGGTAGCTGTCATAATGGAGTAGCGTGTTTCTAGCAGTGGGCTTGGTGTAAAGGGACACTTGGATCTCATTGTTTTCAATATAGATCCATATGTCCAAAAATTCAGTTTTATCTTTGCTGATCTTAGGACTAAATTTCAAGTGGGGATCACACAGATTGATCCAGAGGAGGAATTCATTGAGTTGTTCTTCTTCTCCTCTCCATATGAAAAAAATATCATCAATGAATCTTTGCCACTGATGAATGTTCTCTGAAAAGGAAGCTATTTCATTGAAGATAAATCTGTCCTCAAAAGTCACCATATAGATATTAGCCACATTCGGGGCACACGCTGCCCCCATGCTGACTCCTTGGACTTGTTTGTAGATGGAATTGTTAAATTCAAAGTAATTCTCTTTGAGAACAACTGCCAAACATTCGATGATAAACAGATGGTCATCCTGACTGTCACTTCTTTCTAGGGTCACTTTGAACCCAAGGATAGGAACTTGGATGGCCTGAGGAAAAAACGAGAAGTTTTTTGGATTTACACCCTCCAGACAGCCATCTTTGGACTCAACAAACTCCTTCCTTGGGAGAATGCCATTCTGTAAGACGTGAAGGTGTCTGGTTTTTCTCTCTAACCGGTCCCCTTCAGGTTTGGCGGACCCTGTCGGGCGTCTTTTACACGGCATGGGCCGGCATTTAATGCCATATATATACATTTTGTGTTCTTTCTCTTTGTCCTTCCATTAGGCTGGCGGATCCACTTTTGGACCTTGGCTAGTACTTTTTGCCATACATGTATCGTGCATTTATTTTGCATGAGATTTACTTCATTTTTGTTCGTTCACTCTCTGTCTCGTGGCTCATTGTCCTTTTCATTTGTCTATATTCATATTCATTTTTCTAAGCTTATCTTTAGCCTATATGAATTATGTGTATATAGTAAATGCACTTTTTCTGACTTAGTATCTTCATAGGATTGCTCCATTGTTTATCTAAACCACTTATGCTGTATTTTTTAGTTTGGGCCTTCAAATTTGGCACTGTCCCCTGTCATCTCTAGCTATACGCTTTTTGTATTCTATTTAGATGCAGGTAGGCTTTGGTTCTATTGCTATCTCGTGTCGCCGATTTCTTCTTTAAGATGGAGGCCATTTTTCTATAACTATGCACTCCATGGTAAGGCTATACAGCCCCTTATCGTTTCATATGAGTAGATGTTTATACTTGCTCTTGTGCTGTTGGCAGGCGGCTTTTTCCATCATCTCTCCATTCCTTATTCTTTTTGGGATGTTGTATCGCCATTTCCCCACTCCAAGATGGCGGCCGTTTTTTCTCTACTATCCGATTCAGTCATCCCATTTGGAGTCTTGTGAGATTAGACCCACATTCTTTAATTAGCATTGGCCGTACACCATTATCCTCGGATCGAGGATGGCTATGGATTTCAACTTTTTCTAGAATAACCTTATTATACTCTCGCATATTCCATCATGGTGGCCATTGTTCCGCCCCTACCATGAGGGTTACTGGTCCAGCCTGGAGGTGCATCCCAGGACCAGCGCAGCTGACATCTATTGCAGCGCGTTCGCGTGCTGACCCTGCCTATTTAACACGCTGTATGCAGCTTTTTCTACATGGGCAGTGACTTTGCCGGGAGAAGATGCTGCACCCGTCTACATTCTTTTTTTAAGGTAAGCTCTGTGTGGCCCCAGCCAGATATTTTTCATAGATCAAGATATAGACCGCCTGTCTGTTTGTCTCATGTTATTCCTATTTATCCTCCCTTGTCTTATACAGACTCTTCAGTCTGAACTATTCCGTTTTCCTTGTGTGGCCAGTATTTTGAATGCCCACGGAGTCTGGCCTGCAGGACTATGTTTGGTTTGACTCTATCCCTTTGAGGACATAGGTAGGTCAGCACATATTTACTCAGCATTTCTGGCCCATCTTTTTAATCTTTTTTATTCAATTTGTTTCTTTATTTGTTCTTGTTTCCCTCTTATCAGCATTAGAGTTCAGGTGGGATTGATCTATTTTCCTTCCCACCCTCTTCTCTTACTTTTTATGACCCGGATTTAAGCAGCGGGTGCAACATGAACATTGTGGCTGTGGCACAACACTATTTCTCGCTATCCACTGGATATACATTCTACAGTAGGTTTTGTGTTTGTCCTATTTGAATATTTTATTCATATTTCCTATTCTATGTGCTACTCTATACTCTTGAGGGTACCTATATTATGCACTATGGCTTTCTTTGGGCAGGCAATAGCCTGACTTGCACGGCATGCATGATGTTCACCAGATATAGCTGGGTGTCACACTATGGTCTTTTCTCCTATGGTGATGGCCTGTATCACACTACACACATTCCGCGGGTTGGTTCCTCCTCTTTTTATTCTAGTTGCAGTGAATATATCAAATTATTTCTGTTTGTTTTCAGACTAGTGATTGTGAAGATTGTGAGCCCCTTGCCTAGTGCTCAGCTCTGTATGATCCTAAGTAGTATGGATGGCCCCCTGCCACAGAAGTTATTTGCACAGACAGCGCCCTGATGAAGGTTGTTATCATTAACGACTAACTTCCGAAATGCGTGTCGGCGTTTTTCTGTCAGAGTCAACATTCATGATGTCATTAATATTTACATATTGAGTAATTATCCTTTTTCATTGTGACTTGTTTCATTGTTTGTAATGTAATTATTGTTTCGTCCAGTGTCTCATATAGTTTTTTGATAACTGTTGTCCTTGTTATTATTGTATTGTGATTAATTATGTGTGTTTTCCTTTTGCTTGTGCAGTATTATATTTCAAATATGGAGTGACTGTTCGTATCTGAGGGTGCTCACAACTATATCACTGTATGAATTATTGTCCTTGTGTTTATACAAAAAATGACATACATATAAAAAAAAGAATCATTTTGTATCATAAATTATAAATATATTTTTGTATTAGATGAATAAATCACAAAAAATACTGGTCTGATTCATGGCTTGTTGCTTATTGTAGACGTACTGTATTTGGTATACACAGTGTTCTGGAGAAGTTCTTGTTTCTTTGCAATGTCTCCCAGTGCTGTTACATCATAGCATCAATGAAAGCCATAGGTAGCAAGTAATAAATAATCTGCCAGCCAGGTATTGACCTCGATGATTTAAACCTGTGTAACAAGACATTTCTCAATTATAGTTTGGCCAGCTTCTTGGGATGAAGCACCTACCCTTTTCTGATAATGTAAGTTCCAACGAGCACTGGTTCAAAGAAAAGGTTGATGACTAGAATATTTCCATTTTTTTGCTCCTAAGATCTTGAATTGTTGCAGTGGATTGGTTTTGCATTTAAACAGATGTAGGTGTTTTCCATGACACCTCTCTCTAATACATGCATACCTCAATGTTATTTTCGTTTTGTACATTCATTAGTGATAAGTGAGGCAATGTGATTGAATGCAAAACGTTTACATCTTTTAATCCTTCAACAGAAAAGAGACTCTTTTGGGACCCAAACAAGTGAAGAATGAATTTATTTAGAAACTGGTGACAGCTTTTGTTGCATAAGCCACCTCATCTGGATTTGTAAATAAAACCTTTGCAGGTGTAAGGATGGCTAGAGTGTTTATTTGTGTCCTAAATGAACTCGAACAAAAACTTTCCTGGAAGGGTACAAAAATGCAATGCAAGTTGCCCCTGAAGTTTTCTTGTCTCTCCTCTATGTTATTATAGGCGTTTTCGAAAACGTAGGAACCGATCAACAATGCAAATCTATTACACCTACATTCATAAAAAAAATATATTGTATGAACCCAATTCATACCCCTAGTCAAATAGAATTAAAACAAAAGTATAGGAAAGGAAAAACCGAACTGGGACCAACTGTTACACAGAAAGTAATAGGAACCAATGCCGGTTTACCGGGATAGATTTGTATTAAACAAGTTTATTCTTGCATAAATCCTGATTAAGCTCTCTCAGGCATTTGGATAATTTTTCTTTTCTTCTACACACGCATTTCACATAATTTTTGTCAACAGGGGACTCGTTAAGCAGAAAATGTCTCTTGAGAACTGTGAAACTGGATGTGTGCTGAAGCACCATGTATTGTGCAAGCACTTTTTCCTGCGCTTTTTAAAAAAAATGAAAGGCAAATGCATTGAGTAGGTATCTTTATTGACTTTTATATGCACTTAACTTTTCTAAGAGGGTGGTTGTCCAGCTGTATTTTATGTAATTTTCTCAAATATTACCTAGTTTCCATTAGAAAAATCACATAGTCCCCGAAATCGACATATGAGTTCACACAGCTTGAGCTGTGGGGTTTGACTAGGTGAAAACAGTTGTCTTCATACATAAAACATTTTGAGAGACTAACACTTTCAGCTGTGATTGTCTCAAAGCTGTGTATGACAAGGTCTCCACAAGGTCAAGTAAGCAGGGTTCCAGGCATTGTTGAAGGTGTTTGCAGAGCAGACAAAAATTCCTCTTTGGGGAAGTTGTCATTCACAGTGGCGGCTCCTCGAGGGAGTGCTGCGGGGCGGTGAGGCGGGGAGGGGCTGGGTGGGGGGTAGTAAACTCCGGCATACGGCCGAACGGAGTTAAGTAAATAAATAAATAAAACGAATTACATTGCGCGCTGCAACACCAAATCGGCGATGCAGCGCACGCAATGTAATTCGTTTTATTCATTTATTTATTTACTTAACTCCGTTCAGCCGTATGCCGGAGTTTACTACCCCCCTCCCAGCCCCTCCCCCGCCCCGCCTCACTGCCCAGCAGCACCCCCTCGAGGAGCCGCCACTGGTCATTCAATGGAGAATGTTGGATGTGAGGTTGTTGGGTGCATTGGATGGCTTCCTCAGTCATCAGGGCTAAGCTGAGAATTAAAATCAGCCCTGCCAAAAATGTTCAAATCAGCCCCACTTCCTTATTCTCTATATTCTCTCGCTCTTTCTCTCACATTCTTTCTCTTCTGCTCCTGCGGTCATGAATGCTGAGGAGCTGCAGACAAAGGCATTGGCTTTTAACTTTCAACTTCTGCCTCTAAATTCTCCAATCCCCCAGGAAGATGCCTGATGGGATAAATGGTCAATCCTGCCGATGGTCATTAAATGTTTTGTAAACGTCTTGCAGCACACACAACTCTACCAGCCAATGCATTTTTTTGGAAGTCAAAATTTGCCCTATGGGGCCATATTTAATTTATTTGAAAAGTTTTATATAGCACGAACTTGACCCATGCGGGTTTTAGAGCGCTTTACAAGCTGAAGAGACAAGGACATACAACAAGATTGTATGGTGGTGGTGAAGGATCTTTGAAGAGTTGTTGAGATGACATGAAATGCTTTCAGAGGTTGTCTTCACATCTTTCCCAGATAGATTGATGCTGGACAATGGTTTCAAGCGCTTCATGAATTCTTAAACATTTTTTTGGGAGGCTAATCTTCATTATGAGTGATACCAAGTAGACCTTAAATAATATTCACTGGAATATCAATAATGTAAGAAATTGGGTTACTGGTTGAGGGGGTGAAATGCTCCTCAAGCAGCAACCACTGTTCTTCTCAGGGTAAAGTCACAAGCAAAACCTAAATTAAACTGTGTTCAATCCTTGGATAGCTTGGCACAGAGGAGGCAGGCTTAACTCAAAGGCAATGTGTAAAGTATTTTTGCACCACTTCAAACAGTAACACAGTGAGAGCACACCACCAAAGAGGCCCAAAGCAGATTTAGAAAACTAGAGTATTTTTTAATAAATAAAACAAGACCAAAATGGCAAAAATCCAATTAGTAGAACAGGAAATATTCAATTTTAAAGTTTTTAGTGAAAATAGTTCCATAAGGCGTAAAATGCCAACTGTGGCTATCTGGTCACGCCGGACCAGGATAAAGTCACAAGTTCAGGCTGACCATGACTGAGCACAGGCTGGCTGCAGGGACCCAGTTAGGCATGCTGAACAAAGTACCTTCAATCAGGGTTTGTGGTGGATTCTGAGGATCCATGTCACAGATGTGTTGCGCAGCCAAAGCATGCGTCGGGACCGAGATGCGTCAAGGCTGCGGTGCGAGGTCCTGTTATGTCGTTATTGAAGAGCCCATCGAAAAGGGCTTGCCTTGCGAAGTCCGGTATCCAGGATGCATTGCAAATGTGGGGTGATGCACCAGTTCAGAGGAGCTGTGCAGCTAAGATGCAGAGTCCGGCGTAGCTGTTGAGGCTGCTGTCGATGAGGGGTGCGAGGGCCTGCGCCGAGGATGTATCTCGTCGTGGTGGTTCCGATGGAGTGACAGATTGCGATGCAGGTCTTGCAGCAGTTTCGATTCATGCAGCAGCAGCAATGCACTGGTTCTGCTCGGGGTTGCGCCATGCAGCCGGATATGTATCGGTTCTGCTAGGTCCACAGAGCTGGCAGAGCACCTTAGGTCCAATTCCAAGGGTCCAGGACTGGGGTGACACCACTTGGCAGGGTAGGTTCACAGTTGGCAGAGTCCAGGTGCAAGGTTTTTGGAGCCTTCTGTCCCTGAGGCTCAAGCGAGAAGGCCAGGGAACTAGCCCTTGGAGTCACTCTGGGATTCTGGGTTCAAGAGATGTAGGTCCAGTACTTCTATCCTCAGCGGGAGTGCAGCACACAGAAGGTCAGCACAGCAAAGCAGCAGCACAGCAAGGCAGTAGTCTAGCAGAGTGCAGTCCAGTAGAGTGGCAGTCTTCCAGCAGCACAGCATTCCTTCTTCCTGGTCCACAGGTGCAGAAGCGTACTTAAGTGGTGGTGTCTGAGGTCCAGTATATATACCCAGTTGTGCCTTTGAAGTGGAGGAGGAGCTTCTAGAACTTTCCCTTTGAAATCCCCAGGCATCCTGCCTTCCCTGCCCTGGATCCAGACTACCCACAAGGGGCATGCAGTCCTTTGTGTGGAGGCAGCATACAGTCTATTCAGTTGTAAGTAGGGTTGTGCTCAGCTTCTGCCTCCCATCATGCCAGTGATGGCCCTTCCAGGCACACCTAAGCTTCCTATTGCACTTGACTGTCCAGGGTGATTCACAAAGCCCAACTGTCAGCTTAGTCACTAAATGGCTAAGGCAGGAAAATAACAACTTTCTAAAAGTAGCATTTTCAAAACTGTAATTTAAAATCCGACTTCACCAGAAAATAGAATTTTAAATTAGGTTTCCAGAGACACCAAACATGAGCTGGTTACCTATTCCCCTTTTGAAAATTACACTTATAAAATGTAATAAGAAAACTTAAATGTTATCCTTTGGGAGAAGTAGGACTTGCAGTTTATCACTACCAAGACAGGTAAAACTTAAAAATACATGCACTAACTTTTAAATACACTGCACCCTGCACTCTGGGCTGTCCCTAGGGGTGGCTTACATGTATAAAAAGGGAAGGTTTGGGACTGGCAAATGGTCCATTTTGCCAGGCCAACATTGCATCTAAAAATTGGACATACAGTCTTCAATGGCAAGCCAGATTAGAGAGGATGGAGATGGAGAGGATGTAGCCTTATGGGTAAAGCGGTCGATCTCGTGCTGGGGAACGAGTTTTGGCAAGGACGCTCAACATCCTGTGATTCTGGGCAAGTCACTTAATCTCCCTGCGCCTAACAAAAATGAATGTGTCCTTGTGTAATGAAACTGGTGCTCATGTAAAGCGCTCTGATACCTGATATCTTCGGTTTGAGTTTGCGCTATATAAAACCCCCCAAAAATGTTTTTAAATGCCTGGGACATGTTTTAAAGGGATACTTAAATGGGTTGCAAATCAATATTGCAAGCCCACTAATAGCACCTAATTTAAAGGTCCTGGGCACATGTAGTGCCACTTTACTAGGGGGTTACAAGTAAATTAAGTTTGCCAATTGGAGAGAAGCCAATATTACCATATTAGCATATTTTAAGGAGAGAGCACATGCACCTTAGCACTGGTTATCAGTTGTAAAGTGCATAGAGTCCTATGACCAGTAGAAATGAGGCCAGCAAAATGGAAGAGGAAGGCAAAATGTTTGGCGGAAGACCCCCCTAAGGCTGACAGGTCTAACAGATAAACATTCCCTAGCCCCAGTAGAAGACTTGCTGATTGTGTGCCAATGTCTAACAATTATGCATCAAGCTAAACACAGGCTTAGAAAAGGCATGATGCCAGTGCAAATGATATACCTCTGCAGTGTTGTTTGTTCCCTCTGTTTCTCTGAACTCCCTAGCTAACAGTTGTAAGAAATTAGGTTGTTAGTTCAAAGGGGTGAGAGTCCCATTCGTCCTTGTCAGGGCAAACCATAAAAGTCACTAAATAAATCTGTGCTTAACCCTCTGGGAGCTTACCACAGAAGTAGTCAGCTAAGAGGCAATTTGTAAATGATTTACACCAGAAAAATCCAAATCTAATTTAGAAAAATAGAGTAAATGTTAATAAATAAAATGACACCAAAATGACAAAAATCAAATAAGTATGACTGGAGTTATGAATTTTAAAAATTTCAGGTTAAGATACAACCAAAAAGCAAAAAGCGCACTCGTGGTTATTTGGTTCAGCTGGTCCGGATCAAAGTCATAAGTTGAGGCAGACTGCAATGACATTGTGAGGAAGCGCCCCAAACTCCTACCCGCGGTCTCAATCCGATTCCGATGCCTCTGCCTTGGGTTCCTTCCTTCCGGGGTCAGGATGACGACAGCATACGCAGGGCAGGGACACAGAAAGTAAAAATGGACTATCGTTCCTCCGCACAGGACGGAACGACAACCGAAGAACCAATCGATGTAGGGAGAGGTGGAGACACGGCTCCAACGGCCCAATTAGTGCCAGATAGAGAAATCAAGGAGGGGAAGATAAAGATGGAAAAGACAGCGTCCAGGGTCGACGAGATCGGGAGAAGAGTTACGGAAGAGACGGGAAGACGTGCCATTTCTGAAGAAGGGCTTGTGCTGGCAAACGCGGGTGAAGACTACGCCGGAGACAAGGAAGACCCCGAGCTGTGGTGTGAAGACTGGTGTTGCGGCAGGAAGCGGTACATGACTCGGGAGAGGGAAAGATTGGGCAAAGTGGGTGGAGGGTAGTTATTACATTCCCCGAGACCCGCTTTGGGAAAAACCCCACGCACAGAAACTTTTTATTTTTTTTGTTGATTTCAAATTACACCCCTTCCTTTACGGTCCATTTCATAATCCTTCATGGTGGTGCGGTGGAGGCAAATGGTAATAGGCTAAGAGCATATATTTACCGCTCCCTTTTTGTTCTCCTTTTCTTCCCTTGTTGGTGAGGCAACCCTTGGGACTTCCACCAGAACTCTATAATCCCCAAAGGACAACAGGACCAAAGACGAAGTGAAGAAACTTCTCCACAATTCCCCAATGCCATGAAAGAAACAGAAATCAGCTACAACAGTTTTGAGGAAGTCTGCACGAACCTGAGGCTATCTGTTGTTACAAAATAGTCTAACCCACTACAACAATAAAACCTTAATTATCACCCCTATACAGCCTCCTTGCTTCTGTTTCCGCCCGTCCCTCCGACAGACATGCAGGTCGGATACAGGGGCCAGATCTGTCCCGGTGAAGAGTTTACCTTCTCACACAGTCCAAGTCCATGTGAGGAGCCTCAGCCAGAACTTTGCATTGGCGGGGACTGCGACGAGATTGTTGTTGGCACGAAGTGCAGGTCACTGTCAGAGCTTCGAGATGGTGAGAGACAAAGGGCAGTTATTTCTGATGCAAAAAGACCAAAACTGCTGGATTTTCCCCTGGAGTCCAGTTATTTCAGTTTGGAGGAATACTCTCCACCAGCCAATGGTCCAGGATCTGGGGAATCACCTCTTGGTGATCAACACTCGTTCCAGAAGAGGCCAGCAGCAGTGTTAAAGCAGGTCCAGTTGGTGCTGGTGAGCTGGGCAGTAGCAGGGAAGGCCACTAGAAGCTTGTTCTGTCCCTGTAGTTCAAACAGGAGGTCAGCCAAATGACCATTGAATTCACTTCTGTGATCCTGGGTTTATGGCAAGAAGGTCAAGTGTTCCTTCTTTAGACAGCAAGGCAGTCCTTCTTCTGAATCTTCTCAGGTCCAGGAGTGTTCTAGTGAGTGTTCAGATGCTGCCACTTTTATACATAGTGCCAGCCTTTGGGTGGGGGGGTCACTATGTTTGTCTTCCACTAAAATGGTTTGTATCAGTTCTCCCCCTTCCCCTGGGTCTGGTCCCAAACTGTCTAGGGTAACCAAGGGCACGCAGGCCCAGGTGTGGGCAGCATTTGCGAGTGATGGGGCAGGCAGATTCAAAAGTCTGGAAGGGGCTGGTTGCAGTCCTCAGGTTATTCTTTGCAGCTCAGGAATGGTTGAATTCAACCCCCATGCCATCCTGCTCAGGAGAGGAACACCCTCCTCACACCCTCTGCCCTTTGGTCCCCTGTCTGGAAGGAATACACATCACACTACAGGAGATCAGTTACAGTTATGAGACCCTGGACATTTGTGGAAAGGCACATTTGGCTTAGGCAGGAAAATGCAACTCTCTAAAAGGGCTATTTTCAGAGTAGTAACTTAAACTCCGACTTTACCATTAAGAGGATTTTAAATTACAATTTAAATGAGTGGAAGTATTAATCCTCTATCTCCTCCCAAACTGAAGTTATCACTTATTAAGTGTAATAAGGTCACCCAGTGTTAGTCTATCTGAGAATTAGCCTTGCTATAGTGAAAACCAACTTTGGAAGATTTTCACTGTCAGGACATATAAAACTTAAGTACACATGTCCTAATTTTTTAATACTGTGCATCCTGCCCTATGAACCTTAAGGGTTTACCTTTGGGGTGACTAATAAGTATTAAAAAGGAAGGTTTAGGACTGGCAAAAGGTTTATTTTGCTAGGTCAAAATGGTAGTTTTTTTTAAGCTGCTCACACAGACTGCAAGGGCAGGCCTGTAGACGTGGTTTACAGGGCTATTGAAGTGGGTGGCACAATGAGTGCTGCAGTCCACTGGTAGCATTTCATTTACAGGCCCTGGATACATGCAGTATCATATGCTAGGGACTTATATGCAAATTTAATATACCAATCAAACATGCATATAACAATTTTACCATGTTTGGAAGGGAGAGCACAAGCAGTTTACCACTGGTTGGCAGGAGTAGCGTGCACAGAGTCCCAAAAGCCAAAAAAACTGGTTTAGTAAAGGAAGGCAAAAATCTGGGGAGGCCCTGCACAAAAGGCCAGGTCCAGCACCTGTACTTGAAGCTTATTTCTATGTGGGACTCCAACAACAGGAAAACAAAGCACCAGCAGCAGAAAAGGGATGCTACTGTGCTTAGAGATAAAGCAGGAATCTGACTTACCCAGCTCTAGTGAGCTTTAGCACCACCAATCCCAGCCTTTATTTACGATAGCCGAAATGGGTTTTTGCTTTTACTGACTCACAGGATTATGGCTGCTTAACAAACCTACTACACTTTCTTAGCAATCTGAAATCGCTCTGCTTTACTCCATAGTTAAGGTTTTCTGTCTTAGTTTGTTCCATCAAAGGCAGCTCCAAAAATCTTTACAAAGTCAAGTAGGAGGAAATCAATCCAATGAAAACGATTTGTTTAATCAGACGCTGAACAAGTAAATAACTGGAGCAGTACTATTATAGTTCAGCTGGAAATTAAACACAAAGTCAGTTTCTTGATAAACGAAGACAGAAAAGAGCATGATCAGGAGCGTGAGACAAGACTATTTTAAGGAAAGGAGGGCAACAAAGATAGAGACTTTCTGAATTTTGATTGAGTGCGGGGCTCTGATCCAATTCAGTAATAAAATCGGGGTAATCACAATCCCGCCACTTCCAATCATGATAAGAAAAAAATGCACACAAAAAAACTCTGCAGAATGAAAGTTTCATAAATATTTTAACAAGCACACATAGTGCTTCTCATTAAATGCAAACATTTTATAATTTCATACGGCTTTTATACAGATGCTCAGGTGATGAGTGCATTCATTATCTTCACTAAAACAAAATGTTAGATTTAAAAAAAATGTAATACCCTTAAATACTTAGATAAGATGAAAAGATCTTTGCAGTGTAATAAACATTACATCTGGTGCTGCTGGAAAGGGCTTAATATTTTACGTTCAGCAACATTGAACATCCCGGAGGAAGTGGTGAGGATAATTTAACAAGCGAGTGGAGGCACAATCACATATTGTACTCTCGAAACTGCCATGTATTTTCATATGAGGTACAGGAACATTAAGCAGCTTTAAGTACACATTCGTTTTAAATTTGTTTTCAAAATGCATACTGTGTATCTCTCAAGGGTGCTCTTTGTGAAGCACAATTCTGTTAAAAGCTTATGCCCTCTCTACCTGTTTCAGAAATAATCCGCTGGCATGGACTTGCCTATTCAAATCGAGTGTCACTTTTTATTATGATATATTATTGTTCTCTCCTAGACAAAGAAATTCATGCAATGTAGATGTAAGACTGCAAGGTAATGCCCTCATGCTCACAATGTTGGTGTTTGATCTTTTCTCATCTCTGTAAGGTCAGTATCAGTTCACAGTACCAGAGGATGTCGCTCTTGGAGGTTCAGTTGGAAGGGTCAAGGCAAATGACCGAGATATTGGAGACAATGCAAAGTCATCATTTGATATTATAGATGGAGATGGGATGGATATATTTGAAGTCACTACAGAGTCCCAGACACAGGACGGCATTATACGACTACGAAAGGTACGGCACCATCGAGTTCAGACTGGACTCACAATGTAAAAATGAATCGACTGCCATATATTTGTACTGCCTGCCATACATTGTGTTAATTTTGACTGTAATTTGCTCCCTGGGGGAAGAATAGTAAGAGCTGCAGCATCAGTCAAATCAGTGCCATCTTAATGCCTGGGCACGCTGGGCAATTGCCCAGAGGCCCCACAAGCATAGGGGCCTCATGCAGACCAGAATTTAAGACTAATTTTCCGTTAAACATTTTTATTCCTGTGATTGGTTGTGTAGCCAGGGCTTAGTTCGCTGCTTTTCCCGGGGGCCTATAATGCTGTTAAGACAGCCATGAGTCAAATAGTGGTGATACTCTAGTTCCGACATATCAAAAAACCAATTAACTGAAGGAACTCTATAGGTAATTCTATTCGTTTGCCCCTTTTCCCCGCTTTACATGGTATGTAGCCGCATGCGTGTCTTTCGGGTATGAAGGACAGATGGGGACTGGACCCTTTAGGGTTCACAAGATAGACCCATTAAGGCACTGTGTATGGCAGACATGGCACTCGAGCAATTAAATGCCCCTTATGACTGACCCCTTACTACTTCTTCTCTGTTCTACTTCACATCTCACATTAGTCTTCACCAGGATGTATTCCTCTGTGCAATACTGTATGTTTCTGGACTGAATTGCACATTTGATTATTGTAAAGTGTTTGCTGGCCAAGAATATGGCTCAGTGCTGTAAATGTTGGAAAATGTTGAAATGTTCCAATAAACACTGTGCAAATTGTGCCCTAATATGTGTTGAAATTCTTTATCACAATTTATACTGTTAATACGGTTTATTATATTTGATTAGCAATTACATCAAGTTTTGAGAAGGAACCGATCACACAGATGCTCACATTGAATGAAAACAAAAAAAATGAAGAGTGTGTTGATTTGTGAACAACCAATCAAAAATGTAATGCTTGTAAAAATAGTATTTTATTTTTTCCATAAAAACTAAAAGAAAAAAGGCATTAGTTACAGAACAGAACATCGCTTCCCCAATGTTCTAGGATGAAAATCAAGTAGAACTTATTATTAGTAACATTTCAATTGGCAGGAACAAAAGGGCTGGAACTTGGAAATGTGAAGGGCAGAGCAGGATAGAGCAAGGAATCCTCTTGAAAGCTTTAATGAAAGCAAAACATAATGTCAGGAGATTATTACAACAGTGCAAAATGTACTGATTAAAAGAAAGGAGCTCATTGAGCAGTGATCAGCATTTGTTGCTAAAATGAAGATTAAAAAAAAAAAGAAATAGAAAATTCAGGGACTCCATCTTCCACAACGCAATGGGGCCTTACCGAAGGCACTCATCCATGCAATGTTTTGTGCTGCTTTGTCTGAGTGCTACTTCATTCTTTTCATGAGTGTAGGAAGAGGATTAACCTGTACTATGTTGATAAAACATGTGAGGCTATTAAGCAGTGCTACCTAGGAATAGTTTATACCTTTAAACTTATAAGTAGCATCCATCGTTATTTTAGGGGTCTAGTACAATCGAGTATCTAATGCCTTCCAGCCAATGGCATAGGAATGCATTCTTAAAACCATCAAGAAGAGATTGGCTACATGAATCTACTTGGAAGAAATCAGAGGAGCCTGGTAAATGTGAACTGTTTTTGTGTAATGAATATCTATATTGGACTTGCTTCGTACCAAATGTCTCATTGTGAGTGCTATGGTAAGTGGCAAATTGTGCACAAATAGTGATTGTCAATGTTTTTTTTTAATCTTACTGTTGATGCAAATTATATTTAGTCACAAACCAAGCTGTACACGACGTACTATATATATGAATTAGAAAAATAGAAAAGACTTTTATTATAATGCCAAACTAACACAGTGTGGCAACACATCAATGTTGTTCCATATATGTGTACATGGAATAATTTTTAATACAAAATACAACAACCATTACTGTTAGAAATGGTGGTCTCTAGTTGGCAGTGGCTTGCGCCCTGTCCAAGTAGGGACCCTTCCTTCTAGTCAGGGTAAGGGAGTAAAACACCCAAGATAACCCCTGCTCACCTCTTTGGCAGCTTGGCACGAGCAGCCAGGCTTATCTCAGAGGCAATGTGTAAATTATTTGTACATAACACACACAGCAACACAGTGAAAACACTACAAATGGACACCACACCAAATTAGAAAAATAAACAATCTTTATCTAAACCAAACAAGACCAAAACGGCAAAAATCCAACACACATAACTCAAAATATCACTTTTTTAAAAGGTTTCAGCAATCCTGTTTATAGAACTCTATGGATGCAATGATTTTAGCATAAATTACATTTGATGTGTCAAAATCCATAAGGAAAAACTGTAGCAGAGGAGGGAAGCGTCGGAAAACACAATGATGTGTTGGTTCTTGACTCCCTGGGGAAGTGTTGCCTCAGTTCTTCTGTGTGCAGGAGAAGTGTTGGGTTGGTTCTGGACTTTAAGGAGAAGCGATGCGTTGAAATCCGAAGGCAGTTCTGGTCTGCATGTGATGCGGTGGAAAACTTGGCGCATAGGTGCGAAGCGTGGAAATCCAGATGCGCTGGAGGTCAATGCGGCAGCGACAAACAGACGCTGCGTTGATTCTTTAAGCCGTGGACCAGTGATGCATTGATTCTTTCAATCGTACCGCAGGGCCTGCGTCGAAGTTAGTGCGCTGGTCTCGGACGTCGGAGACATGGTGCGCTGGGCTCAGGCTGCAGAGGTTCTTCAGGCCACGAACAGTCGCTGCTTCAATTTATTTGGCCGCCTGGCGGCAGTGACTGCAAACATTTCCCGCACGGCGGTGATATGTTAGAAAAACAAGCGCTGGAAGGGTGATACGTCTATTTTGCAGTGTTTTGTAGCTGGAACAACCTCCAAGGGCCCAGAATTGGAATTAGCACCACTTGTCAGGTCAGAACTCCCAGTAGTGGAGTTCAGGGGTGCTGCCGGTGAAGTCTTTGATGGCCTTGAGACTTCCAACAGGAAGCAAGCACACACAAGCCCTTGGAGAACCTTGGAAACAGGATGTAGAAAGCAAAGTCCAGTCCTTTGACTCCGAGGACAGAAGCTGTAAGCAGCAGGCCAGCACAACTAAGCAACAGGCAGAGTGGCAGTCCCTCCTACAGCACCCAGCTCGTCTTCCTGTCAGAATGCCCTCAGTCCAGAAGTGTTCTGATTTGGGGTGTCAGAGGTTCAATACTTATACCCCTTTTGGCTTTTGAAGTAGACATACTTCAAAGGAAAGTCATTGTTATCCACAAGATCCTGCCTTGCCCTGCCTTGGTTCCATACACACTACAGGGGGGTGGAGACAACATTGTGAGAGGCCATGCAGAGCCCTATTTAGGTGTCAGTGACAACTCCTCCCACCACTCTAGCTCAGGAAGACCCACCAGCCTGGTGATGGGCCATCAGGATATGCAGGGCACACCTCAGCTCCCTTTGGGTGACTGTCTAGTGTAAATGCACAAACAACCGAGCTGTCAGTCTAATCCAGACGCTGATTCCACAGGCAGGCAGAGGCGCAGGATGGTAAAGCAAGAAAATTTCCACATTCTAAAAGTGGCATTTAAACACACAATTTAAAAAACATTGTTCCTAAAAGATATGTTTTTAAATCCTGGGCTCAGAGAGCCCAATCTCCAAATCTCTAGCTCTTCTTAATCGAAAGTTACACTTGTAAAATGTTACAAGGTAGCTCCAATGATAACCTACGGGAGAGCTAGTCCTTTCAATAGTGAAAAACGAAATTGGCAGTATTTCACTGTCAGGACATGTAAAACACATCAGTACATGTCCTACCTTTCACATACACTGCACCCTGCCCATGGGGGGTACCTTGGGCCTGCCTTAGGGGTGCCTTACATGTAGTAAAAGGGAGGGGTGGGCCTGGCAAGTGGGTGTACTTGCCAGGTCGACATGGCAGTTTAAAACTGCACTCACAGACACTGCATTGGCAGGTCAGAGACAAGTTTACCGGGCTACTCATGTGGGTGACACAACCAGTGCTCCAGGCCCACAAGTAACACTAGATTTACAGGCCTTGGGCACACACAGTGCACTTTACTAGGGACTTACCAGTAAATCAAATATGCCAATCATGGATAACCAATCATAATTACTATTGACACCAGAGCATGTGCACTTTAGCACTAATTAGCAGTGGTAAAGTGCCCAGAGTCCTACAGCCAACAAAAACAGGTCAGAAAAAGTAGGAGAAAGAAGGAAAAATGTTTGGGGAGAATCCTGCAAAAAGGGCCAGGTCCAACTGTTACAATATGATTGAACTGTGTTGTTCTACACAGTGAGCAACACGGATATTATGTCTTAAATTTTGTTTTCCAATAATACAAGGATTATATATCAAATATAGGGCTTGATAGTGTTGTATGATCTCAGTGATCACAGCTGATACAGCCAACATGTATTTCCTCTTGAAGACTTCTTCTGGGCTATCAAGACAAGTTTGAAGCATGGACTTAGAAAAAGGTGCTTCAATGTCATTGAACTTTGATCTTTAACGTATACAAATATTCATAAAAATCAGAACAGTAACCAAAATCGTCTTAGGGTCCCAGTCTGCTGTTGCGTGTTACCTCTTTCGCCGAGACTGCAACGGCGTAGGTCACATACGCCAGGTGTTTGGATCCAGGCCACATAGACCAGGTATTTGGATCCAGGTCATATAGTCCAGGTATTTAGATCCTGGGATAGATTCCTATGTGATCCATGCCATTGCAGACTCTTGTGTTTGTTTACTACATGTGTATAATTATTTTCAAAGTGCTTGGTTTGTACACCAGACATTCAGATCTTCATATTTTTGGTCTACTTTCAGTTGTAGTCCTAGGTGCAACTCATGGTAGCAGGTATGTAGTCTGTTGTAGTACCAAATGAAACTTTAACTTGGCTCCATATCACAGTGACCACTTTAATGTTTGGGGATTGTGCGTGTACTCTTCCACTGCTATTTTTGTGATGGTTTCTTCCCTATATGTATTCATCCATGAAGCTATTCACAGAACGGCATCCAAAATATTTCAAATGGCGAGAACCATGTTTAAACTTGCTCATGTGCACCAATGGTGAATATTTCATAGGTAAACACCAACATAAATATACACATACATAATAAACTACTTATTTAAAAATGTAGACCATGGCATCTTTTTGTTTATTTATCAAGTCATTGCCTGCACAAGTTGAAAGAACTGCTGGCAGGGTGAACGTACTAATAACAATGTAGTGCACTTTAAGTTATTTAAAGTCTGCTACAAAATCAATAGGTATTGTAGTGGAAAGAAAAGCTAAATGTTCCTCCCAAGCTTTGATCAATTAGGCAGTGACCATATTACAGGGATGGATCTCAATGTCATCGTCATTTCTGCTTTGTAAGTGCTTCCCCATTGTGGTGCACTTACTAATACGATCAGAATAGCAGTGATCTGTTAAACACAAACTCTGGAGTAATGAATTACATTCATCTAAATTCCATCTTTTAACTTTCAGAAACTGTACATTTTTAATAGCTAAAAGGCACACTTTGAATTAAATGTTACACCAATGTCAAAAGAAAGATCTCTTATAGGCCATGTGGTACAAGTATAGAGCATTCAAGATTGAAGATTATCATGAAATGTGAAAGAGGTCTAAGTGTTAAAAATGCATTTTTTCAGTAGCTAAACGCAGTTGTGGAAAGACCAGTCTGTACAATAAAATGACAAATTAAGTATTCTGTGCATGAATGTGATACATGCCATTGCAGATATAATCACAGCTTTGAGAAATAAATAGAGATAACCAAACAGAAATGTACGGAAACATACTTTTTAAATGCATTGATGTTGTTTTTTAATGTATTGCAACCAATATATATATATATATATATATATATATATATATATATATATTATCTACTGGCGGTCGCCAGTAGATAGTTATAGTTACAACCTATTATCCATAGGAAATCCGCGACATTCTATTTGAAATAACTCTCTTGCCGGTTGACGTATCTTCGCGAAATTTTCAAACTTCGTGGGGCGCTCCGGTCCGCTCCCTACCCTGAAAGTCTCGGGGTGATACGTCAAGCGGGGCCGAGAAAAAGGGGGTCCCAAAACGCGTTTTCCCCATGCATTTTCCCATAGGAAACTTTAGACACGGCTACAGCCCGAACTGCTGAACGGAATTACACCAAATTTGGCAAAGAGGTAGTTCTTGGTTCAGAAAGAACCCTTTTTGTTAAATGGTGTAAATCCGTTCAGTAGTTGCTGAGAAAATCAAAAAGTAAAAGTACATATATATCTATGGGCACGGAGGATTCGCGCACCCTGAGCGCACCCTGCGCGCACCGTCCCGATCACGAGCTGCATGTTAATTGGCTGTCAGCTGGCTGTCAACATTCCGATTCAGGAAATGTTGGCAGCCATTTTGTCCTCGGTAGAACCGAGGGACAGAAACAAGTGCGCAAGCGCACAAAGGGGGAGGTAGAAACACCCTGACCCCTAGGTTTGCTCAGGGGTCCCACAAGGACCCCCTGGGCAAAAAAAAACATTTTTTTTTAAAAATCGGCAGGATGCGCTCAGGGTGCGCGAATCCTGCCGAAAAAAATCGAGCGCGGTCTCCCGCGCTCGATGGTATTGGCCCCCGGGTGGCCCAAGTCCCGGGGGCATGGTGAGGGGATAATTTAATGTGTGGGGGCCTCAAAGGGCCCCTAAGCCCGGGGACCGCCACCCCCGGGGCTTTTTAAAAATGGTGCGGAAGGGCTCTGAGCCCTCCCGCAGCCCCGGGGACCACCACCTCCCCGGGGCTTTTTAAAAAAAATTATTAAACCTGTGTGGGGGGCTCCAGCCCCCACACGCCCGAGACCACCACCTCCCCGGGGCACTAAACATTTTAATATGGGGGTCCGTTACGGACCCCAGAGCCCAGCGGCCCCCTCCTGGAGCCCTTGATGGCCCTGGGGACCACCACCCCCAGGGCCGGCTCCTGCAGTGTCCCGGGGTGCCTACCCCCGGGACACTGCTGTTTGCAATGACAGGACGGGAGCCTTGCATGTGTAAAAGCAATGCCGGCACCCTAGGGACGCGGGGAGCCGGCGGGACTGTGGGGGGATTGGGGACCCCCACAGTCCCCAACGAGAGGCCAGGCCCCGGGGGATGGGGTCCCCGGGGCAAGTAGTGGCCCGGGAGGGGGCCACGCGGCCCCCTCCCCAAAAAAAAAACAAATAAAAAAAATTACAAAAAACGATCGGACCCGCAGGCCCCGCCCCCTTCCTTCACCACTCTGCAAACGCGCCCCTGGCGCGTTTGCAGAGGAGAGCGAATTCCCCTTGAATACTGGGGGTCCCTGGGGGCCAACTAGCCCACCAGGAACCTCCAGTATGCGCCAGGGAGCTGCGTTGCAGAGAGGTGTAGAGAGGCCACACCCCTTTTTACACCTCTCTGCAACGCAGCTCTGTGGCGCTTTTGGAGGTATATGGTGGGCTAGTTGGACTCCGGGGACCCTCAGGATTCAAGGGGACTTAATCCCCCAACTTAAAACGCGCCACGGGCGCGTTTGCACAGTGGTGAAGGGAGGGCGGGGCTTCAGGTGACATGTGTGCAAACAGGCCCCGTGGCGCGTTTTAAGATGGGAATTAAATCCCCTTCAATCCTGAGGGTCCCTGGGGCCAACTAGCCCAACAGGTACATCCAGAAAGCGCCACAGAACTGCGTTGCAGAGAGGTGTAAAAGGGGTGTGGCCTCTCTACACGTCTCTGCAACGCAGCCCCTGGCGCATATTGGAGGTTCCTGGTGGTCTAGTTGGCACCTAGGGACCCTCAGGATTCAAGGGAACTTAATCCCCCAACTTAAAACGCGCCACGGGGCGCGTTTGCAAAGATGTCACCTCAGGCCCCGCCCCTCCCTTCACCATTGTGCAAATATTCCTCTAAAATCAGCCGAAATAGGAATTCCGATGTACTCACCTGTTATAAGGAGAGACCTCAGTGCTGTATCTTTCAGCCCAGTACTGGTCCTGAAAAGTAATTTTAACCGTACTTACCAGTAACTTGAATTTCCTTCATAGGCTAACATTGACTGGTTTCACTTGGAAATTCTTCTAAGTGTGGAGTTTTGGAACTTTAAAATATTCCTCTAAAATCAGCCGAAATACGAATTCCGATTTACTCACCTGTTATCAGGAGAGACCTCAGTGCTGCATCTTTCAGCCCAGTACTGATCCTCAAAAGTAATTTTAACCGTACTTACCGGTAATTTGAATTTCCTTCATAGGCTAACATTGACTGGTTTCACTTGGAAATTCTTCCAAGTGTGGAGTTTTGGAACTTTAAAATATTCCTCTAAAATCAGCCGAAATACGAATTCCGATTTACTCACCTGTTATCAGGAGAGACCTCAGTGCTGCATCTTTCAGCCCAGTACTGATCCTGAAAAGTAATTTTAACCGTACTTACCGGTAACTTGAATTTCCTTCATAGGCTAACATTGACTGGTTTCACTTGGAAATTCTTCTAAGTGTTGATTTTGAAACATACAAATATTCCTCTAAAATCAGCCGAAATCCGAATTCTGATTTACTCACCTGTTATCAGGAGAGACCTCAGTGCTGCATCTTTCAGCCCAGTACTGGTCCTGAAAAGTAATTTTAACCGTACTTACCGGTAACTTGAATTTCCTTCATAGGCTAACATTGACTGGTTTCACTTGGAAATTCTTCTAAGTGTGGAGTTTTGGAACTTTAAAATATTACTCTAAAATCAGCCGAAATACGAATTCCGATTTACTCACCTGTTATCAGGAGAGACCTCAGTGCTGCATCTTTCAGCCCAGTACTGATCCTCAAAAGTAATTTTAACCGTACTTACCGGTAATTTGAATTTCCTTCATAGGCTAACATTGACTGGTTTCACTTGGAAATTCTTCTAAGTGTGGAGTTTTGGAACTTTAAAATATTCCTCTAAAATCAGCCGAAATACGAATTCCGATTTACTCACCTGTTATCAGGAGAGACCTCAGTGCTGCATCTTTTAGCCCAGTACTGATCCTGAAAAGTAATTTTAACCGTACTTACCGGTAACTTGAATTTCCTTCATAGGCTAACATTGACTGGTTTCACTTGGAAATTCTTCCAAGTGTGGAGTTTTGGAACTTTAAAATATTCCTCTAAAATCAGCCGAAATAAGAATTCCGATTTACTCACCTGTTATCAGGAGAGACCTCAGTGCTGCATCTTTCAGCCCAGTACTGATCCTGAAAAGTAATTTTAACCGTACTTACCGGTAACTTGAATTTCCTTCATAGGCTAACATTGACTGGTTTCACTTGGAAATTCTTCTAAGTGTTGATTTTTGAAACATACAAATATTCCTCTAAAATCAGCCGAAATCCGAATTCTGATTTACTCACCTGTTATTAGGAGAGACCTCAGTGCTGCATCTTTCAGCCCAGTACTGGTCCTGAAAAGTAATTTTAACCGTACTTACCAGTAACTTGAATTTCCTTCCATAGGCTAACATTGACTGGTTTCACTTGGAAATTCTTCTAAGTGTGGAGTTTTGGAACTTTAAAATATTCCTCTAAAATCAGCCGAAATACGAATTCCGATTTACTCACCTGTTATCAGGAGAGACCTCAGTGCTGCATGTTTCAGCCCAGTACTGATCCTCAAAAGTAATTTTAACCGTACTTACCGGTAACTTGAATTTCCTTCATAGGCTAACATTGACTGGTTTTCAGCAAAAAGTTTCAAAGTGTTGATTTTCACAAACTACAAATATTCCTTAAAAATCGCCTGTATGACTTAAACGCATTCTTTCAACTGTTTACAGGAGATGCACCAGTGCTGGATCCAGGATCCAACACTGAGTAAGAAAAAGTAACGATAACAGTTTTTACCTGCTAAGTGAATTTCCTTCCATAGGATAACATTGGTGATTCTATGAGAAAAAGTTTCAAAGTGTCAACTTTTAAAATACAATAATATTCCTTAAAAATCACGACTGTAACCAAAACGCTTTTACTCAACTGTTTACAGGAGATGTACCAGGACTGAATCTAGGATCCAGTCCTGTGGTTACAAAAGTAATCCATAAAGTAACTAATTGCATTTAACTAGAAATTCACATTGAGCTGAATGTTGCATTGTGTTTGAAAATGTGTTGCCCATTGCAACAACTGTAACTACTGTACTTAAAAGTCTATTGCCTATCTGCAAAGTATTTAAACTAAAGTAATTCATTCTGAGAAAGTATTTTTGTAATGTAATGTATAATGTAATTACAATGTAATTTGACAAATAAAATATGTAAAAAAAAATTGTTTCTAAAAATGTAGTAAATCAGTATGAAAAAAATTAATATAACAATTAATACATTTAAAAATTGTCATTTACAAAACCTTTGAAATTCACTGAAAAAACCGTAGGTTTCAGGCACGTTATAGTTAGAAATTAGCATTTAAAAAACCTTTGAAATTCACTGAAAAAACCTTTAGGTTTCAGACACGTTATAGTTACAAATTAGCATTTAAAAAACCTTTGAAATTCACTGAAAAAACCATAGGTTTCAGACACGTTATAGTTACAAATTAGCATTTAAAAACCTTTGAAATTCACTGAAAAAACCATAGGTTTTAGGGACAGTTATAGTTACTTGGACATTGCACTTGTACAAAACCCGTGAAATTCCCCGTTATAGTTAGTTCAGCTAACTATAACTCACGCCCCGCAATGCACTGCTGATGACGTCACATATTACATCACTCATGACATGGTCAGTGACATCACTGATGACATCACTGATGACATCTCAAATGACATCACTGATGACATCATCCACGTGATAATCTGATGCACCTCCTCACACCCTAATATAACCTTTGATACACCCACTCTAAATTACAGACTGCCATTCGCAAAACCATAGACACTCCAACACCAATAACTACATACCCACTCACTGATTCTTAGGTCTACACACACACATCCACTCACTCACCCGTACAGTCACTCATACTTACGGTCACTCAGTACAGGACTATCATATGCACTCTTACTCCTATATAGACACTCAAACAACGCCACTCATCCATAGAGATACTCACACACCTAGTCAGTCATGCAAATAATTAAACACACTGCCATTTACTCACCTATACAGTTATACACACACCAGCTCACTTACTCATACAAATAGTAGCACATTGTTACGCTCTTATACAATCACTGATACAAGCACACACTCATCCATACAGCCACTATCACAATCACTCACTCTTGCTTATAGCTATTTATATACTCCAACACACATATATACTGCCTTTCACATATGTAGTTACTCACACATGTACCACTGGGACATACATTCTCTCACTAACACACTCTTACACACACTTACCCACCCATACAGTCTATCACAGATGCACTCTTGAAACCATACACCCAGTGAATCACCCACTCACACATCTATGCACAGAGTTGCACACACCCCTCCCACACAAACACTCAGGCACCCATACAGATACTCAGACAAGCATTCAATAACTCATATAGAAAATCATTTAGCTATTCACAAACACATGCAGCCACTTACACAGCAACAGACAGACGGATACAGACATACACCCAGTTTAGTCACTAACCCATGCATTCAGTAAGATACGTTAAATCACTCACTTATAGAGTCAGTCACGCACCTACTAAATCATCCATACAGACACTTACACACCCACTCATTCTTCAATACGTCTTTTCCTATATATTTTAAAAATATTTAAACTTTACAGAAACACACAGTCACTGGATGATGTCATCAGTGATGTCATTTGAGATGTCATCAGTGATGTCATCAGTGATGTCACTGACCATGTCATGAGTGATGTAATATGTGACGTCATCAGCAGTGCATTGCGGGGGCGCGAGTTATAGTTAGCTGAACTAACTATAACGGGGGAATTTCACGGGTTTTGTACGAGTGCAATGTCCAAGTAACTATAACTGTCCCTAAAACCTATGGTTTTTTCAGTGAATTTCAAAGGTTTTTTAAATGCTAATTTGTAACTATAACGTGTCTGAAACCTATGGTTTTTTCAGTGAATATATATATATATATATATCCAAAGAACTCCGTTGCTAAAACTTTTCTTAGTAAGAACGGATACGGACCACCGAATTCGTGCAGCAATATTTATTGTAGGTGCATGGTTATCGCCATGACGCGTTTCAGCCCCTTCACGGGCCTTGGGTATATATATATACCTATCACTTACTACCCCTATGCGGGGCGCCAAAGCGCTTCTTTAGATGATGCATTTCCACCAACAGCACACAGGAGAAACTGTCCAAAGGCTAAAGAGATCATACTAACTTCCTGACAGTGCTCACTGCAATAAGAACTGCTTTTTTTTTAATATCCAGCAAAAAGAGTAGATGCTCGTAGAAGGCAATGCACCAGATAAATATAATTCTTTAATGGATAATGATGGCTCTGAATTTCCAGTCCATTGTTAATAACCCTTAGATAAGGAGGGTAGCCATTGCTCAAGTGTCATTGCTTGATCTGAGCAACAAGGAAAACTCTGAAAATGGCCCATATGTGCTGAACTTATCAAACCAAACACTATAAGTGTATGTAAATGTATAAAAAATAAATTATGACTATGTGCACAACAAGGTTAAGTATGAAATTAAACTTTAATTTGAAATTAGAACACTGATAAATAAAACTGATGAGAAATTCCAAAGTTATTGCTCAAATGACATTGAGAAGATTACTAAGAAAGCAAGTGGAAAAAACTAAGCAACACGAAAGTAGTAGGAGATATATATATCCCATAACACATTCAAGGGCATATTCACAACAGAATGGCGGAGCGCGGTGTTACATCACAATTGGTAACGCTGCGCTCCGACATTCTGAAAACGCAGGGATGTGCCGTATGTGTGCTGCATTGTGCAGCACATATAGATGTTGCAACTCGTCATTATTTAATGATTGTTTATGTGCAGGAAGGGACACCTTTCTGCACATGAACAATCACTAATGGCGATTTGCTCTTTCTATGTGTGCTGCAGAATGTAGCACACATAGAAACAGCAAAAACAAGGAGAAATTAATAATTTCTCCTTGTTGCGTCAGTTTAAGACCAGGTTTTCTCTGGTCTTATTTTTGGCGCTGCCCCATATTTACGACAGCCATGTAAATAGGGGGCAGCATCAAAAAGCAATGTGTGTTGTGGGGGAACGCCCACTGCAACAGCCATTGCTCCCCCTTCCACTCTAAGTGCTATGTGAATAGGGGCATTATTTACAAGGCGGAGTTAAGCCATGTTAAGTGGCTTAACGCTGCCTTGTAAATAAAGCGAAGGGGTAAAAAAAAAATGATGTTCTGGTGGCGATAACCCCTTGTGAATATGCCCTCAGTGTCAAAAAAGTTGCATACAAAGCAAAGATATTCAAAAGCCACACAAGAAAGGCAATTTGTAGTACGAATCCCAAAATGTCTCCTTAAGCCAAGATCGTGTGGTCCCTTTTTAATTTCAATGCAGCCGGGAACGAAAGCTACCAGCCCTTTCTGAATACAAAATCTACAGGAACCCCACAAACCTGGTAAGTTTCGCCCAAAAACTCCAGCGGCTGAAACTAGAGAAAATCTCTGAGACAGAACCTGGAATAAATACGGGGCTTTGGCACAAAGAATTACTGAATTACCCACCTGTTACCCCCAATAACACCACCCGCTCCCAGGAATTATTGTTACCTCTAGCAATGTTAACTCAGAGGGGGTGGAGTTAACAGTACCAAGCCCTGCTTCCTTATGAAAATGTAATGTACGATATGTCTTCAATTCTACATGTGTTTTTAATGGTACACATTCCATTATTACATCTGTTTGCTATGCGCAGAACTGGGCCCATGAGCGTTTGTTACTTTGGAAATAATAATAACCCAGTATTTGTAAAGCGCAAACTTATTACCCCAATGGGTCTCAAGGCACTGGGGGCCGTCAGGGAGATTAAGCGAGCTATTGCCCAGAGTCACATGGTGCTGGGCTGAGCTGCCGCCGGTGATTGAACCGTGAGCTCAGGAGTCAGCCGCCTTGGCCGCTGCACCACACCTCTCCCACATCGCATGGAAATGTTTCCACGTGATGTATAGTATCAATAGTGGTTTCTCTTGACATATCTTGGGATGGAAACAGCAGGCTTCTGGATTTAAAAAAATACATCAGTATAAAAAAATACATCAGTACAATGTGCCCATATGGAAAAGGATAAAAGGACTGCTTCATGTATCCCAGATGACAGTGATAAAGGGTCAATGTGAAATAGTGTGAACAATGAATGCTGGGTGTTCTCTGTAATGCTCTCCTTCTGGGCTTAATGCTCCCTATGCCCGAAGAATGATTGCTAGACTTTCACATTTCCCAGTGTCCCCTGTAAATAATAAAATATTTACAACACACAATGGTTCCAGACGGTATCACCTTATCTTGGACAAGCAGGATGCTTATTAAGCACCCTGCAATATGCAGGCAAATCCATCGGCAGCACAATTGCAGTAGGTATCTAAAGTGGAATCTTGATGGTGAATGTGTTGACATGAAATATTTAGAAACGTCCAAACTGAAAGAAAGAGGACAAAGAACAAAGAAAACCCTTTCTTATTTTAAAAAAAAAGTACAATTCGCACACAATTTACAGGTAGGATTCAAATGAAAATAATTATCAGTAACTATGATTGCATAGAAGTTCCCCCAGTGTGTTTACATGTTCATACTTTTCTTCCACCAGCATTTATTCAGTAGTTCTTGCCTTTGCGGTCATTAGTGAAAGACATTGTTCTTTGTCATTCCTAACAGCCTCTTGACTTTGAGAGTAAAAAATTCTACACTCTGAAGGTAGAAGCGGCCAACGTTAATATTGATCCACGCTTCATCGGCGGGGTGCCGTTCAAAGACACAGCAACGGTTAAAATTACAGTGGAGGACTCTGATGAGCCGCCGGTTTTTTCATCGCCCACTTATCTCCTGGAAGTGCATGAAAACACTGCTATTAACACCGTGATTGGCCAGGTTACTGCGCGGGACCCGGATGCGACTTCCAGCCCTATAAGGTACCGCCATCGTGTTCGCGCGCGCGAGGTTGCTGACAGAATACTTAGTGGATTAATTGTACTATAGACTGTGCAAGGGAGTGTGACAGGCAGTTTAAAGCTGTCGCTTTTCCAGGGTTTTAGGAAACTGAAAGCACTCTCGGTGACAGAATCCTGTTAGTCACAGCGTGACTTTTGGTATGTGTCAGGTTTCTATTGTAACTAAAAACAACAGAATTATAAATACCATACATTTATTTATTCTGACAACACGCCTGAATGGTAGAAATCGCACACACCGTATCTGGATTAGCATTTATTTTAATTGTTTTCTGTTCCGTTTCTTTCTTCTCTGACAAGTGCATGAGCAACAGTCAAGAATAGAATAATTTGTTTTTGATGCGTGTGTGCCATTCAAAGAACATCTTTTTTGTCTCAGCTGCAGGCGTGTTCTTTATTTTCTTGTTGTTTTGATGGTGGCAATAATGTCTACATTTTAATTAGAAACTTTGCAATGTATGTCCTCCTGGAGGTATTTTTCGAAACCAGCCACCTGTTTTTTATTCCTAAACGAGCTTGAACCAGACTCATTAAGACCTTTTTTTCCGATGAGCCCCCATTCAGAAATCCCCAACCCGTAATAAATCAAAAATGATATAAACCATGTAAAATTAAAAAGATTATCCGTTTCTATGTTAATTCATTACATTTTGACAAGGTGAAAGGGGTTTATTCAAAGTCAGTTGGGGTGCCACAATGCCAGCCCCTGGGAAACAGATAGTCGCAGACTAGTCCCAGGGGATTTCGTGCTGGGGGAAACAGGACATGGATAGGGATAAGCGGGTAGGGGGGAAGGGGCGGGTCATGCAGGAGGAATATAAGGGTCCGGAGATGCGTGACCTGCCTCTTCCGGACCCTGTGCATCACCGGGAAGGGGGGGGTTGAGTTTTTTTCTAGGGTAAAGAAAGGTTTTGGCCGCCCACCCACCCTACATGTTGAAGGGGTTCCGGGTAAGAGGATTTATGTTGCAATTACAATGTTTATTCTGCCAAAGTTAGGACAGGTTGCGGGCGTGGCGGGCGGAAGTCTTGGGGGGTGGGGAGTCAAGTGCGGGCTCTTCCGCACCCTTAGGGGGAAGAAGAGCGGAGTGCAGGAGAAAATGCTGAGGGCGAGATCTTGTCGGGGAAGGATGGAACGAGGTATGACGTTTGGGAATTAAAGTTTGGGGGAAGAGGTGAATAAACGCGTGAGGTCAGGGGTTTTGGGCCTTAGCGACAAAGTTGATGTTATTTGTTAATAAAGTTGAAGTTATGTAACCATGTTCTAATAAATTGGCCTTTTACGCTATTCATGGTGGAGTGTTTTTCTTGTAGCACGAAAGTTCCTACCTCTTGTGCTATCCTCCACAAAACCTTTTCTGGCAGACATGCATATTTATGAAGACGTAACATGAATTCGAGGGGCCTGTGAACTATAGCAGGCCTTCAATTAATGTGTGTTTGATCCTAATAAATACATTGCTCCATTATGCAAACCTTTAGACTACAGCTTACCGATAAAATAAGCATAGTGGCATCTGAACGCACGCTAAGTATTCCTGTCTTAAATTCTAAACACCTTGGAAAGAACATCCACATTTCTCATTGTATGTTTGTTCCCGTTCTCAAAAAGGGGGGTCGTGCATATGGGGCAAGATGCCTACATAGGGTCCGATTGACATTTTTCTTGATCTGCGCAAGTGCAGAGTGGAAAAGCGCTATTTGCTCATGTGCAAATTCACACATAAAATGCATGTAATTTTAATTGCATTTATAAAGCGCTTACTACGCCTGACCAGGCGTCAAAGCACTTTTTCGGCAATAGCATGCTACTCCAGAACCCAAACAGGATTAGTGGGGAATTAGTATAGGGAAATATGAAATTAATTTGAGCGGTGACATGTTAGTCTGCTAGTTTGATTGAAAAGGATAGTGGAGAGATAGAAGAAGGAAGGGTCTAGAAAGTTATCTTTTTTTGGTACTCATAGCAGTAGGAGGAGGTTTGGGATGAGTAAAAGGCGAGGTGGAGGGGGAGGAGTCAGAGGGAAAGGTTTAGAAAGGCTTGTTTGGAAGATCTGAATAGTAAAAGAGGTATGAGATGATGCAAGGAGGGGGAGAGGAGGGAACAGTCTAAAAAGGTTTATTTTGTGGATCATAGGTGTAGAATGGGGTTTGGGATGAGTCAGAGAGTGGAGGTATAAGATATATTGAGAGAGGTACAGGGTGAGATATAGGGTAGTGCACTGGAGAGAGGAGTATTGAATTATAGTAGTAGAGTGGGGTTTGGAATGAGTCAGTGAGTGGAGGTAGAGGATATTTTGATAGAGGTACAGGGTGAGATATAGGGTAGTGCATTAGAGATGCTGAATTAGAAGTAAAGTAATAAATATAAAGATACATAAGTACAAGTAAGGTATATAAGTATAAGGAAGGTAACATATTTATATACTTATATAGTTAAGTTGTATTTAATAAACTCAGACTTTCAAGTGTTGCTGTACTTTAAGTTAATATATTTGTTCTTATATATTTTTTTGTAGCAGTAGGAGGAGGTTTGGGATGAGTAGAAGGGGAGATGCAGGAGGGAAAAGTCTAGAAAAGTATTTTTTGTGGATCACAGTAGTAGAATGGGGTTTGGGATGAGATAGAGAGTGGTGGTATAGGATATATTGAGGGAGGTATTGGGTGAGAAATAGGGTAGTGCATCGGAGAGAGTAGTAGAATGAGGTTTGGGATGAGTCAGAGAGTGGCGGTAGAGGATATATTGAGAGAGGTAGAGGGTGGCATACATGGTAGTGCACTGGAGATGCTGAATTAGAAGTAAAGTAATAAATATAAAGGTACATAAGTACATGGAAGGTGTATATGTACAAGGAAGGTAATATATGTAGATTTAAGTTGCATTTAATAAACTCAGACTTTCAAGTGTTGCTTTACTTTAAAATAATTTATTTGTTTGTATATGGTTTTTTTTGTAATTCAATGGTAATGCAATTGTAGACACATAGTTATGATAAAAGATTTACTTATTTATGCAGTCACCTATATACATGTTAAACATAGAATAATATAACCATATGTACAATTGTTAAGCAGAACTAACAAATATCTATACATTTATAAGCATAATTATTATACATGTTTATACAAAGCAATACATATATGTAGGTACACATCTAGAGTCCAAATAAAGGCTTATATACAGAGGGATATGCTGTATATATTTGTTTGAGTATGGCAGTTATGTGGGGAAGAGCCAACTCTTGAGTAGTCTTTTAAAGATAAGGTAGTTATCTGTGGATCTTATGTTTGGGGGTAAAGAGTTCCATAGTTTGGCTGCTTGAACACAGAAGGCTGTGCCACATATTTTTTTTTTCTTGAATGGTGGGAATTTATGGCAGGGTGCCAATCTAGAGCGGAGGTTCCTTTGTTGAATGTATTTGGTGATTTTATTCCTGATGAAGAGCGGTCCTATTCCATGTATCGCTTTGTGGGTGATACAAAGCAGCTTGAATGTGGATCTTCTGGCAACCGGTAACCAATGTAGGGCCTTCAAGGCAGGGGAGATGTGAGCTTGTTGCTTTATATGTAATAGTAGTCTGGCAACAGAGTTCTGAATCCGTTGTAGTTTTTCATAGTTGTTAAGGATGATCCGCGGTAGAGGCTATTGCCGTAATCAAGTTTAGACAGAACAAGAGAGATAGCAGCCTGGGCCTTGTGTGGAAATCCCAGGTGGGGGAAGATGCGTTGCAGAGTTTTTATAGTCACGAAGCTTGATCTTGCTAGTTTGTCCAGTTGGGCATTTATTGATAGGTTGGAGTCCATGGTAATTCCGAGGTTTCTTACTTCCTTAGATACTCTAGGCGGCGTTCCCAGATCGTCAGGCCAGGCGGTGAGTGGGTCATAATTTTTCCAATCGCCACGCATGAGTATTTCTGTTTTGGAAGCATTCAATTGAGATGGCTCCAAGTCATTCACTGATCCACGGCTCTGAGACAATTGAAAATGTTTCCAATGTCTTTGGGGCTTTCTAGTTTAAGGAGTATCCGTGTGTCATCTGCATAGTTATAGCATGTGAGGTTAAATTGATTGATCAGTGCTGGTAATGACTTCATCTAAATGTTGAAAAGCATGGGGGAGATGATAGAGCCTTGAGGCACCCCTGCTTTAGTGAAGTATGGTTTGGATGAGAAAGGGGGAGTATGGATGACATTAGTTCTGTTTTGAAAATGGGATGTGAGCCAGTCCCCACTATGCCAGCTTTTTTTTATTGATTTTTTATTGAGCGTGAATAGCGAACATGATAACCAAGGTACATAGAAAAGACAAACTTACATAATATCCAATCTCATATTTAAATAAACAATAAATAGCGCAAATTCATATTCTATTTTACATGATATAAAAACCAACATCCAAAATAGCACCTTCGCTTTTTACTGGAGACTAAGCTCATCTTGACAATTTAAGAAACACACAGATTATAAATTAAAAGCCCCACATTTTACATTATGCAAAAAATTGCCTGAATTACATGTTATCGTTTGCATGCGTGGTCAAAGCATAGCCCTCCCAAGTCAGCCTTAATCTTCGAAGCGCGATTATCCTTTTCGCGTAGGCCTCTTCAAATTGGTAGGCCTGGTCCAATTTAAGAAGCCACTGTCCCAATGTAGGCACCTTCTGTGATCTCCAATTTTGCAACACTTAAGATCTTGCTACCACTATGGCCGTGAAAACAAAACATTGCCTATGTTTTGGTAGCTGACTGACTGCGTAAGAAAAACCAAATAAGGCCAACGATGTAGATGGTAGGATTACCATTGACATACAATCACTGATAAACCTAAACACCTCCTCCCAGAAGTGTTGTAATCTAGGACATGTAAAAGATATATGTGTCCAGTCGCCTGCCTCCGGCAAATTAGCCACTATGCCAGCTTTGTAGAGTCTTTGTAATAGAGTGTCATGGTCAACAGTGTCAAAGGCAGCTGAGAGGTCCAAGAGAAGTAGTGCAGCAACCCTGTTCCAGTCAACTGTGTTCTTAGGGTCTTCCCAGATGGCAATGAGGGCAGATTCTGTGCTTCTTCCTAGATGGAATCCTGTCTGGAAGTCTGAAAGTATGGCATTATCTTCAATGAATTGTGACATATGGGCGAAAGCGGCTCTTTCTATCAATTTGCCCAGGAAAGCTCCATTTGTAATTGGTCTGTAGTTGTCGGGGTTAAGAGGGTCCAGGATTGTTTTCTTTAGTAATGGGCGTGTGTATGACTTATTGAGATCTTCTGGAAATATTCCCGTAGTTAAGAGATTGTTGATGCTTCTTCTTACTGGTGTGGCAGCAGAGGTAGTTAGAAGAATTTTCATTAAGGTTTGGGGTGGAAACCGGTCAGAAAGGTTGCCTGCAGGCCTGCTCGCTTTGACCAGGTCCATAAATTCCTTGTGTGATATTTCTTGGAAGGAATGCAGAGGCTGGCTTTGCGTACTCATGGAGTGTTTTTTGGAAAAGGGTTGGTGCTGGTGGTTTTTCTTTGTTTTAAATAGGATTCTAACGTGTCTGCCTTGGTCTTGTAATGGATTGCCAATTTGTCTATGAAATCTTGAGTAATGGGATGAGCTCCTTCTAGGCAATTTGGTTTACGAAATTCAAGGAGAATTTTATAGAAATCTTTATTTGCACATTTAGTATTTTGAATTCTGTCCAAATAGTATTTTTTATTTGCTTTTTTGATGCTGACTTGTATAATATGTTACGTTTCTGTAGTTGAAGTTTGTCTTGATTGGTGTTTGTTTTTAGCCAGGTACATTGCAGTTTTCTAATTTGCTGTTTTATCTCTTTTATCTCTGTATTTCTCCAAGGCTCCTGTTTTCTTTTGTTCTAGTGTGTTGTTCTTAGCGGTACTAGGATATCAAAAGCTTCCTGTAGCCACTCATATAGTTTTTGAAAGGAATTTATTGTGTCTAGATCTATACTGAATGTTAGTTGTGTTTATAAGTGTTCAAAATTGAATTTGTTCCACAGTCGATAGCCTGATGTATGTAAGATGGTTTTAGGTGTGATGCTTTTTGTTGTTTTATGTTGGAAAGTAAGCAATTGGTGGTCTGACCATGTGAATGAAATCAATATTCTGTATTCCCAAAAATGACATCTAGGATGTGTCCAGCGATGTGTGTAGGTTTGTGAATAATCTGATGTAGGTTCAGTACGTCTAGACCAGTGATGATTGTTTTCGGATGTGGCATATTGGGTTTGTCAAACCAAATGTTTAGGTCACCCAGAATGCATAGGTTGGAGTGTAGTGTTATCAGGTTTGAAACTGGGAATGTTGCATTGCTAGGTGGAGGTCTGTAAATGAGCAGGAAATTACAGGAGGAAGATGGTGTAGGGTTTCATCTGGTGAAGAGGACCTCACAACCTTTTTTGGAGATGTTGTCTGCTTGACTGATATTTAATGTTTACTTGAATACAACAACTAGGCCACCTCCTCTTTTGGCTATACGATTTTGTATGCTAGTTTTATAGCCTAGAGGAATGGCATCGTGCAGCACTGGAGCCATGTCATCTCCCAACCATGATTCAGTTATGAAGAGTAAGTCAGGTTGTGTATCAGTGAGAAGGTTGTAGATCTGATGCTTGTTTTTTAAGAGTGATTGAGCATTTATTAGTAGGCAGTTTAGAGAATGTGCTTTGGTGATGGTCTGATTTTGTTTTGAAGAAGAGTGAGCAGTATTCTGTGGGTTTGTAGCAGGTGTGTCCTTAGTGGTGGTATTAGCTTTATGAGGATAGCAATAGTGTAGCTGTTCTGTATTGGATTCCTCGTCCAGCAGTGTAAGAAGGCATTTTGATAAGTCTACGTGTGTAGGTGGTAAAGATGGTGTTTGAGGCTGATTTGGTGAGCTGTGTTGTATTTGTAGAGTAGTCTTGTTGTGCAGTAGACATGGAGAGGAGAAGTTGTGAAGAGTGGCATGTTGCTTATTTTGTTTGCGTCTGTTAGGGTGGGAGGTGTATGAGTTAGTGGTGGTGGGGCAGCGTGTGGGTCATGTTGTAAGGTTCTAAGTTGTCCAATGGATGCAAAGCGGTTAAAAGAGAGTTGCTGTGTTTCTGTATATGTGTTAGGTATGGGGAAGAGAGAAAGCCTGGCGGTGGAGTTGATTTAGGGTGTATCTTATTTGTGCAGTCTGGAAGGTGGGAGTAGGTGTGTGTTTCTAGTTGGAAGTATTGTTGGTGTTTGGAAGGTGCAAGGTAAAGGGGGTGGTGATGTGTTTTGGAAAAGATTGTATGTGGTGTGTGAGAGGGATGAACAGGAGTTAAGAGTGTTTATGTTATATTTGATTTCTAAAAGAGGAAATATATGTGGTGCATTGGAGTGTAAGGGTTTGAGTTTGTGTGCTTATGGTAAAAAGAATAGTAGGGTGTTGGTGGATGAAAAGATGGTAGGCTGAGTATAGGTTTGTTGGTGACAGAAAGGGGTCTGTTAGAAGTAATTAGAGTAGGGAGTGTGTGTCTGGATAGGATATAGTTCCGTATGGTGTGGATTTGGGTTGTGTTGGTGATGAGGGGATTAGTTAGTGGTATGGGATAGAGCTGTGTTTTGTGTGTGAGTGATGGCGCCATTCTGTGGTAGTTGTGGGAGAAGGGTATAAAGGTGTTGGTTGTGGGGTTTTGTAGAGGGTGTTGAGACATTGAAAAGTGTGTAGGGTTTGTTAGTAGTAAATGAGTAGAGAGCATTGAGCAAAATGATGGGCGTTTGTATATATCAACTTGCAAACATGAATTTTACACACAATCAGAGCTGGTCTTGGGCATGGGCGAGCTGGGCCCAGGCCCGGGGTGTCAATATTCCATGGGGTGTAGCAGGGAGCTGTCTATACTTAATACTATGCAAGCAGCAGCTCGCCTATCCTACTTGGTCTCAATCAGGTCCCGTTAAAGACTTTGGGGCTTATTTACAAGCCCCTTGCACTGTCAGGACATCACCTTTTCCCATATTAAAAATGACGCACCAGCGGTGCAAGGGGCTTGTAAATAAGCCCCTTTGTAATAAGCCCTTAATGTACCTCAGCATAATTGTTAGCACCCCATCAAATCCCTGGCCTCCTCCCATCTTCCTCACACCTCCTGCCGTCACACTGCAATGACCCCCTGCCCCACAACAAACACCACATTTTCTTTCTGCCCAGGGAGCTGTCACTTCACAAATGTTGCTCTCAGGTTGGTTGCAGGTGCATTGTCTAGCACAGCCCTCATTCACAGATGAACTAGAATACGGTCAGGGCGGTAGCAAGGGAGGCACATGAAGGCAGTGGGCAGAACTGTCCCTTCTGTTTATATTGCAGACCCATACCCCAACTCTCATGACATATATGAACTGTGGAGTGGATGTACACTTGCATCCATATTGTAGTAGTGAAAACTAAATATATCTGAACTGAAAAGTTTGGAATCCAATAATTTTCAATGAGGGATATGGCTTTCGGGGTGGGGCATTGTTGCTTCTGCAAACATAGCTATAAAATGTGTTTCTCCAATATTGTAGCAACACTGTATTATTCAATCTAGCAATCCAAATATTCCTTTCTATAATTTTGTCAGAATGGTGTTTTATTACCAGTATTGCAATTGTGTAATAGATGTGGACAGAAGACAGGAAATTATAAAATGATTTGCATTTTCTGCTTTTGTAAAATAGCCTGTCATTTTCATAATGCTCATGACATCCGGACACAGTGCTGTTGAGTGTGGGAATGAGGCCCTAATGTTTTTTTTCCATCTTTGATGTTTCTGCTATGACTGGCTGATGTCAGGAGACAGATTCTAAAGGGGGGGGCATTTTGCAAAGCTGTGAGAGTTTCCTGTATTGTCCCCATGTTTCTGGCTGCAGACAGTGGGGTGATTGGTGATGAGGGTTAATTGATAGGACTGTGTGTGTCACTGGTGTGACACGGTGGTTGTTTGATGACCAGAACCCGCATAGCCTTTCTATGTATTGAGAGAAGTTGGATGTATCACAGTATACCTAGTGCATATTCATGAAGCAACCTGTATGTATGTGCTCTATGTGAGAGTCACACTCAGTCACAGCTTCCGTATTTCAATCTTGTGTCCGTCCATCTTCCTTTCTTATGTCTCCTCTAAACCCAGGATCTCCTGACCTAGAGCCTACACAGTCGAAAGCTGGAAGACCAATAGTGAGGGCGGAGGTGCAGCGTGTTAAAGATAACATAATGTGAAGTCAGCTATATTTAATGGGTGTCACCTTGATTTGAGAGCCCTCATCGCACACCCTCAAATCTGTCAGTTGGCAGGCTTGCTGACAGAGTCATTATGATTAAGATGGCTTCCAGCAACCTGTTGAGGCATTCATAAGCCTGCACAGTAGAGTACCCTCTCTCTTACTCACAATTTTTTACCTATACTTTCTCTCTCTCACTGCCCTTCCCTGACACATTCTTCCTTTGACCCCACCTTTTAATATACTTTGTGGATTCTCACCTCTCCCTTCCTGGTTTTCTCCATTTACCCCACCCCCACAGCACCCAATAAACATTACCTCTCTTCTTTTCTCTCATCTCTGGTTTTTTTCCATTTCACTGTCATTCTTACTTTCCACTGACTCTTTCTACTCTATTCATCTCTTAGTATATTTCTCTTGGCCTTCTCTCCCCCTCATCCCTCCATCTTCTCTCATGTCTTCTCCCTTCTTTCTTACCTCTCTCACTCCCTTTTCCCAATCCGATCTTTCTCACCTCCTCTCACACTGTGAATGAAATTCTCTCCCCATCTGGTTCTGTGCAGTTCTACTGTTCACTTTCCTTTTTTCAATCTACATTTATCCATTTCACTTGACATCATTTCCTCATCCTACCTCATCTGCCTGCTTCCCTTTACGTCCTCTTCCATCCACTCAGCCTCACCCTTCTTTCTTCCCCTCCCCCCTTCTCCCACTCTCTATTAAACACATGTCTGTCATTATCACTATGTATTCATTTGTTCTTTTTACTTTTCAAATTTTTTGTCTCTGTCTGAATGACACTCTAATCACTGCTTTGGATATCAGCTTTCAGGTCTCTCCCTGTTTCTGTCTTAGTTCACACTTAATATTTCTCTTTCTTTTTCTCTATCATTTTCTCTCTCTCTCCCTGTTTCACCCTGCTTTCTATCTCTGTATTCTTCTCTTTCTTTACAGATGTCATATACTCAATCTGACATTTATTACTGTTTTTCCTGAATATTCCCAAGGTAAGTGCAGAAAATCTCCAGAACAATTAACAATCAATCAATCAATGATTTGTAGAGCACTGCTTATCATCCATGAGGGTATCCAGGCGCTGGGGGGGGGGGGGTCTGCTGCTGGGAGTTGTCAGTTGAACATCCAGGTTTTTAGGCCATCTCTGAACTTCTGTAGGGTGGGTGCAGTCCGGAGGTGGAGTGGGAGGCCATTTCAGGTGTTTGCCACCAAGTGGGAGAAGGTGTGGCCGCCGCCTCTGCTTTTGTGGAAGCGGGGCATGTGGGCAAGCGAGAAGGAGGCAGAGCGTAGTCGTCTGCCGGGCTGGTTGAAATTCAGTCTGTGGTTGGGGTAGCCTGGTGCTTTGTTGTGCAGGGCCTTGTAGTTGTGGGTCAGCAGTTTGAACTGATACCTTTTCTGGATGGGGAGCCAGTGGAGCACTCTGAGTTGGGGGTGATGTGGGCTCTTATCGGGAGGTCGAAGTTTTTTTGGATGGTTTGAAGTCTCAGTAGTTGTGAGGTGATGTCCACGTAGAGGGAGTTTCCATAACCCAGGCGGCTGGTGATGAGGGCATGGGTGACAGTGCGTCTGGTGTTGATGGGGAGCTATTTGAATATTTTCTGAAGCATGCAGAGGGTGAGGAAGCAGGCTGAGGAGACAGCGTTTATCTGCTTCTTCATGGTGAGGTTGTTGTTGAGTATTATGCCAAGGTTTCTGGCATGGTCTGTGGGAGTGGGCGAGTGGCCCAGTTCCACTGACCACCAGAAGTCGACACATGGGGAGGTGTTGCTCCCAAAGATGAGTACCTCTGTGTTTTCTGTGTTGAGCTTGAGGCATTTGTTTTGGATCCAGCTGGCTGCACAGTTCATGCACCTCTGGAAATTGGTCTTGGTGTTAGTGGGGTTTGAGGACAGAGAGAGGATGAGCTGAGTGTTATCAGTGTATGATATGATGTTCATACCATAGGATTTAACGAGCATGGCCAGGGGGCCATGTATGTGTTGAACAGGGTTTGACTCAGTGAGGACCCTTGGGGAACACCGCAGATGATGTTCTTTGGGCCTTAGGTGTAAGGCGGACTCTCTGCATGTCGGCAGCATGAGGGTGAAGCATAACTTATATAACCTGACAGGATCCTTTTTCCCTAGAATGGTTAATCAACTAATTACCACCTTACATACCGAATGTTGTGACCATTGCTTACACTGGCTGAAAGGGCATTACTGCTTGCATTACACTATGAGCATCATCTATCACGTTTGCTGCCTCATTGTGGAATTATGTCTTCTGCTGCCCAGTAAGGCTGTTATTATTTATACTACATGTCATATATAATTTCCTTTTTTATATTAACCTGCCAGATGGCTCAATGAGTTAAATGCCTGCTTCTGAAATCCAAGGTGACCTGTGGGTCCACAGTTGTTTCCCAGGAAGGCTAATTTGGCATTCCATTCATTTAAGATTGGTACATTGAAAGCCATTAAACTGGTTCATAGTAACACCTGTCGTATAGAGCCCCAGGAGAAGGGTAAATAGAGGCATGAAGAGATATATAAAACATGCATTTTTTCCACTCCCACCAGGTAATATGTTTACCTATTAGCATCCCAACTAAATGGGCATTTAGTATCTATACTGTCCATTGGGCCATATTGTACTGATTCTTCTTAATAGAGGCGTTTTAATCCTTATTACTGGATGGGAGAATTGTTCAAAACACTGCCTGATAGCACCTACAATATCTTTAATACCTGTTGACTAAATTATTTCCCAAAGTGTCTGTTGTGGACATTACTACCTACACTACTCAACATAGGCCTCAACATCTTCAAAATTCCCCGAAGCTACACAAATGATCTCTTTTGTCTTGTAAGGAATGAGGCGCTGCTCTCTATTCTCACACATGTATAAATTCTTGTTATTCTGCCTCCCTGGGTCATTATTACCCACACTGTCAATAAAATTGTTATTACCTATACTGCCTTAGGAGTCCATTGTTATCTGCTCAGATTCCTTGGTCTTTAAGTACCTCTCATTGCCTATGCTTTCTGAAGGGCCATTGTTGCATTACTTTGCTTTACAATGCACGTTACTAGGATTTTTAGATTTGTATTAGGGAAAACCATTCAATTCCATTATCTAATCTTTAGTCTATACATTATTGAATAGTATTCATGCCAAGTGTGGGTAAATTTCCATTTAACAAAGGAATGCTTTAATTTAACAATTTTCACAGGTAGAGATTCCCCTAAATATGCTTTCGCTAATTGGTATTTTAATCAATTTTTAAAATGTGTTAGGTGCCCCTAGAGGAGTGTGGTTTGTAAAGGCCACATTTACTATTATATATTGTTTTTTAATCCTGATGTTTATTACCCAAGTCCACTTGTAAAATGTTATGGTGATCCCGTTAATTGCTGACAAATTACTATTTTTTTCTGAGCTTGGAAACACGTGTGATGGGTATGAAATGAAGGGCAAGCAGGGAGGTTACAAAGACAGCTTTAGTACATTTTCAGAATAAATTGGAAGGCAGGATAAACAAAGCAATGTGTTTTTTTAGTTATGCTTTACCTGTAGAAATTTTCCTTCTTGCTTTTATGCAATTTTTTTAAGTTAGCTAATATTATCCCCAAGGCCAAGATTACAAGTATGGTGCGCAAAGGGTGCGGGTGGTGCTGTTGTGGCAACCGCATCTTGACTGAACCTCAATGGCAGTCAGATCCCTACTGTGTGAGAAAATGAGCAGAGTTAGGGCTACAAAGCACGCAAAGTGGGGTCCAGACAGACATGGTGGGGGGCCAGGCATTGATAGACCAACCATTTATTCAACACCTCTCTATGCCCAGGCTGTGTATTGGATCATAGAAGAATCCCATGTGGGTTGCACCATAAGATGATCTTGGAATAACTATCAGGACATCCGTCAGCTGGGGCTGTCATCCACGGCAACAGGTCTGATACATGTGCAATGCTTTGTTGAACAGTGCCAACAAGTAATTAGGTGACTTTAGTGGACTCCACAATCATCCCATATGATAGCCTAGATATATATTTTTTGGCCCATTCTACTTACCTGCTTCGGAGAAAAGTATCATAACTTGAGCCCGGCAGAGAAATCCATATAGACAGATCATATCCCGCAGATAACTATAAAAGGTATAGATAGTGGAAAGAGGATCAAAACAAATGCACACAGGATCCTTAAGAAAACAGGGACCCAGGGAATAGAGATTTACTGCTAGAGGAAATTAGCAGCATCACACTAAGGGTAATAACACATACACATGGGCTGTGGCAGGAGATGCAAGGACTGGACTTATACAGGCACCACACTGTTGAAGGACATTCTATCAAACGGCTCAGTGTGACATCAAACATCATCAAGATGCTGTTTAAGAATGTGCCCCTAGCGGCCTCATGCTCAGTCCAGTTATCATAACTATATTGGCGTCGGGACTTTGAATGGTCTTCCTGCGATTAAGGGGTTCCGCCCAGCTGAAATATGAAATAAGTTAACCTATTAAGCAACAGTCTATCCTCCACTATGTTTCTCAGCCCCATGCCACACACATTAATTCTGAGCTTTGCGTACATGACTCATTTTAGTGTTAATCCTTAAGCAACTTACTACTGACAGTCTCATCCAGGTGTGATAAAATTATCTTTAAAAACATCTCAAGATTCTTGGTTGTAGATCAAAAACGCACCATGGTGTGGTAATAGGATTGGCCAAATACATTTTTAATTCATCTAGCAGCCGCTGCGATATAATAGTGGTGGCAAAAAGTGGTTTCAAATTGTGTGTCGTCTTTTAGCGACCACTAGTTATTTTATGAACTGGCCAATATATTACTACTTTGATACACTGTGACCTGCCTAATTCATGTTCATTAGGTAAGTCGCAATTTGTGACCTCCTTTTATGAACTGCAATCACTAGACTTGGTAGCTTTCAAGGAAAAGACCACCATCCCTGCAATTTTATTTCAGCACTTTTTTTTAAGAAGCATTCGGTCTTTAAAGAAACTGGAGCTGCTTTAAAACAAAAACAAAAAAAACAGAAAACATTTTCTGGTATGCAAAAATTTCAATAAGAGCAGACAGTGGTTCCCTGGACCACTTCCTACCCCACCTCTGTCTGGCACCCTCATTCCGAAGGAGGAAATAGTCCAAATGGGAGTCCTTCCTCTTTGGAAAGCAATTACCAGCCCACCTTGGTAGTCATTAAATGACCTATAGTTAGCTACCGGAATTACGGTTGCAGCCATTCATGCATACCTCACTGACTCACAATTTGAAAGGAACGCCCAATCAATCCTCTTCCAAACTATAACTCGGTATGGATTTCAAATCCCATTTTATGATTCAGAAAAACTTTTCTGAATCGCAAAATGGGTTTGGAACAAAAGAAAAAGTGATTTAACGTTTGCAAACCCTTTCCTTTAATTATCTGCAGGCTTTGCAGCTGCCAAATCACTACGTACATCTATCTGCCCTTCGTTTCAAATGGTTTAGGTAAAGTGTTAAACAATCAATTACTTAGATCCATTCGACAATAAAAATAATTTCGTGCGTCCCTGTTAAAAGTGCCTCAAGGTGAACATTTTCACTTTTGCAAACATGCTGTTTTAGCAGTTGTTTCTATCTGTCTTCCTGCCACCGGTTATGTTTATCACATATCTCTATCTTTGCCGCTTTATGCAAATATTGTTATTTATTTCTTTCAACGTTTACAACAGCTTAATAATAGTAGTATAGCAATTTACATAAAACGCCTTTCGTTTCATTGCATCTTATTTAGTATGTTTTTTTACATTCTCGCTACTATTGGTGTGTAATTCTACAAAAATGTAGTTCAAAGCTTTAAAGGGATGTAAAATAAATGAACAAAATCATTTTACACAAAACACACATGCATTCTCTCATTTCGGTGACCTGATTGATACACGTTGCACATTTTATTTTACAAAGGCTCTATTTATAAGAAACTATGCACAGCATAACGTTGGCCAATTTCTGTTTCCACTTGCAATAATATTCAAGTTTTGTGTTATCTCCTCATGTGCTCAAAACATTTATGCTGTCTCTTTTTCATTTTAATAGGCCCAGCTAGCATTTGTTGGTTGCCCTGTATTGCTTTCCACTCTGTGTCTTTTTTCAATTTTGTGACTTTTTATTGCTGTTTTATGTATTACTCTGGCAAAAGCGTAGGTCAAAAACTATAAAAAGAGATTCGTGGGTGAATTTGTCATATGTATTTCATCCTTCACATAAAATCAAGGTCATTATTGCCCTCTGAATTTTCTCGGTGGTATGCCATTAACTGCCTGTTGTAACACAGTCCTATCCGAAGTGATTTACTGCTATGGGTTTGCAATTTATTTTGAATAATTGTCAGCATGCGGTTTAATATCACCAGGCACTGGAGTCTGCCTTTGCAGACTCCTGCTGTTGTTTTATCTCAATCTATGGGAATATTGCCCACTTTCCCAAGATATCTCTGACATGGTTGCTTTGAAAGGCCATATTAATTGAATTTCAGAGATTATCAGAAAAGAACAGAGTGAGAAGGATGTTTACAAAAGGATCATAGCTGACACGTCGATGCTGAATGGGTCAACAGCATGCCAGATTTGGTTCCAGCCTGAGTCATTGTGCACATGATATGCATTAGTATGCACATGATGACTGAAAATCTGTTTCGTATTAGTCACAAATCGCCTTCATTCTACATTCTATAAACAATGGGGCTGCTTTTTACATCGAGTAGGGCTGTTCTTTGCCAATATCCTTGTTACTATTGATTGAGCGGTCTACGCTGCTGTGCATCCCTTAGATATGGTGTTATCATGTTTTACAATATTTGCAACGTGCTTAGGAAAAGCAAGGTACTGCATAACAATGCTATTTTATTGTAATGTTAATCCTTTCTACAATTGTTACACGTTAGCACATTGATACTCAGTGTTGGGCCCAGGGGCCGCATGCGACCCGCCTGACCTTTACATGGGGGCCCCTGGTGTACAGCAGCACTGTCTGTTGTTTACTAGAGAGATGCTAACAATAAAAGGATGTTAAATAAGCAGGCAAGCATTTATTTAAAGGTTAATTGGTGTTAATGAATGGAAGTAACTATTGAGTCCTGCACCACTTAACTTTGGGGCACTTTCATTTTTAAAGCCTTCTTGCAGCAAATGTGTACAACTATGATAAAGTCCTTTCAAAATTCAAAAAGTGTATTTATTTTACATGCAGAACCTTTTGACTTTAGCATATCAGATTATATCAGCACATTGAGAAATATTACTTTAGAAGTGATAGTTTACAAACATGAATTTATAAACATTAATTCTTCCCCCCACCCTGACTAACAATGCCAATAGTGAATTAAAGAGGCAAGTTAGTTGTAATGTGCACTCTTTGGTTGACCTGGATTCCTATTATACAAGTAAAACATTATAGTTTATTAATTCAAACGCAGGAGAAGGTCTTATACAGAAGGGTTTGTACAGCACACATTATAAAGTCATGTATTTCGAGGTCATCATATATGTGTAAATGAAGAAAAGGAGGGAAAGTTAAATAAAACCTTTGCCTAGGATCGCACAATTTGGTAAAGTGGGGAAGAAGGGATTAATCCCAGTTTTTCTTGTTTCACATTGTGCAATTCAGCAACTAGATGTATATGCTTTGCTTCCCCTACACCCACTTTACCGCCAATGAGCCCCCGACTCCCGGCCCGACCACACCCCACTTGCATCAATGCGGCCCTCGGTCACACTTTTTGGCCCCTGGGAAAACGTTTGCGAGTACCCAGGCTTTAGCATGTCCATGCTTTCACACCCTTTTAGTAGCAATTCTGCTTTATCAACTAGTAACAAAAGAGGATTCTCTTTGTGAGCACTTTTAATATTCGACAGGGTTGATGTCCTGAGGTAAATGCGGGGAAGTGCCATCGTTCTGAGATTTGACGAAGTCTATAAAGTGACTACAAATTTGCATTCTGTAAGTTTAAGGTTTTGCTTTTTAGAAGTTGCTTTGTTTAACCTCAGAGGTTATCAAGTTATGAACATTAATATTAAGGTTTTTTTTCCCTTTGAAATCAGTTACTATTAAAATGTAATACATGATTTAAAAGACAAGCAAATGATTTTAGCTATCCACTACAATCAATGAATAGGAACCCTAATGTATCAATTTCTTCTTTGTAATCTTGTCTCTTTAAATAAACAAATTAGGAAGTCCTGTGTGATCTGTTGATATGAACAGTAATCCTCCAGTAATTGTTAATCCCTCAGAAGCACCACATCACAAAATTACTGATACTCCTGGTGTTACTGCTTTACAAAAAAATGTCATAAAGGGCCATGTGAAGGAAAAAAACACTGCTTGCTGGTTGACTAATTAATGGTCATTGATGAGGTTTGAGGACAGGGTGCTTCTATTGCCCTGTTGTTAACCCTATTTGCTATGTAATGAGACTAGACAGGGACTGCAGGAAGGAGTACGACCCAGCCCTAAAAGGAAAATATAGGACTGCTATTAGACCCTATCATAATGAATTAAAAACTGCACAAGCCAAATTTTATGAGGAAAAAATAACTCAGGCACTTAACTCTCCGAAGGAACTGTTCAGAGCAGTTAAATCTCTGACCACACCTCCAGCTATCACGGGGTCTTCAAAGGCCATTAAAGAAAGATGCAACGAAATAGCGTCCTTCTTTCAAAAGAAAGTGACAGACATGTACAGTCTCTTTCAAAATCCCACCTCTCGAGCACCCGAGGGGTCTAGGAAGGCCAGTGAAACGGCCACCGCCCCATGCCTATCTCGATTCCCTAGGCTCGAAGAAGAAGCTATTATCAAACTGATTAAATCCACTAAGTCAGGTTCCCCATTAGATTCAGCTCCCCCGCATGCCCTTCTCAAAGTGATTGAAGTTACACTTCCTTCATTAATGATGATCCTTAACAAATCACTCGAGTCAGGCTCTGTCCCACCACGCTGGAAGCATTCTATAATCAGGCCAATTCTGAAAAAACCCCAGCTGGATCCCGACACTCTTGGTAATCTGCGACCTATTTCATTGCTTCCTCTTCTCGGTAAACTCCTGGAGAAACATGTCAACCACTCATTAGTAAATTACCCTGAGGAGAATAATCTACTTCACCCAACGCAGATGGGCTTCCGTGCCCAACATAGCACCGAAGATGCTCTCCTGACAGTCACTGAGGAACTTAAAGCCCTACTTGATAATGGAGGGGCGGCCGCCATTATTCTGCTTGACCTCAGTGCGGCATTCGACACCGTCAATCATGCCATACTGAAAGATAGACTAAGGGAAATTGATATCCGGGACAAAGCCATGGACTGGCTCTGTTCCTTTTTGGAAGATCGGTCCTTCCAGGTAATGGAAATGGACAGTTTCTCAGACCGCCTACCAATAAAGTATGGTGTGCCACAGGGCTCCTCCCTCAGCCCCATGCTATTCAATATATACGTAAGACAGGTGGCCTCCATCTTGCAGGAATTTGGCATCTCGGGTGTATCGTACGCGGACGACACCCAGTTCATTGTCTCTCTGTCCAATGGCCCCAACCAGGGCAACCATCAACTGGCTCCCTGCCTGAACAAACTGTCCATCTGGCTGTCAGACTGCTGCCTAAAACTGAATGGAGAGAAAACTGAACTCTTGATGTTAGGTAACATGGCCATCCCCAAACCGTTAATGAACTGGCCGGCCTGCATCAAAAACCCACCTGACCCTAAGCCGGTGGTAAAAAACTTGGGCATATGGCTAGACAGCACACTTACAATGAACCAACAGGCTAACAAACTGTCGGGTATCTGTTTTGGGCTACTAAGAATGCTCAGAAAGGTACTAAAGCTTATCCCAGAGCAGCTAAGGAAAACCGTTCTGCAGTCTCTCATAGTCTTGCGCTTGGACTATGGGAATTCGCTTTTTCTGGGATCACCAAAGTACGTGATCAAGAGACTTCAGATGGTGCAGAACGCGGCAGCAAGGCTCCTGCTTAAACTGCCTAGACACATCTCGGTAAGGGAATCCCTAAAAGAGCTCCATTGGCTGCCAATTGCAGCGAGAGTCAAATTTAAATCCCTATGCATTGCTCACAGGGCAGTAAATTACAAAGGCCTGGAAAAACTTTGAAATCTGATAGCCGCTCACGTTCCCCTCAGACCACTAAGGTCCTCCCATCGACACCTCCTCCGCACCACCAGAATCAAAGAATCCAGATGGGGAGGAAGGTCCTTTGCACACCTGATACCCAAACTGTGGAACGAGCTCCCTCTTGGCCTAAGAGCAACGCAAAATGAACTGTCCTTTAGGAAAAAACTTAAAGCCTGGCTGTTTCCCTTAGACCACTAATCTGCTACTTACCGATCCTCGCACTCATCATCAGCGCTGGGAAGCCTTAGGGCAGCCATGCGCTTTACAAATCCCCAAATCAATCAATCAATTTGCTGGTCTAATCATGGGGATAAGGAAGAGAGAGAGCAGAAATCAGGTATGGATCCATTTGATCTTGTTGCCAGACTGTAGGAAATGCAGTTGAAAATATGGCAAATGTTTTTTTTTTACTAAAGCAGAATAGCTAATGGAGTGAGCAAGCGGCTTAACATTTTTAAGCATTTTTAAGCATTTTAAATCTTCAGAAGTTTAAGGAGTGACACGAGATGTAAAATATTGGTATATATATATATATATATGTATATATATATATATTCACTGAAAAAACCATATGTTTCAGGGACGTTATAGTTAGAAATTAGCATTTAGAAAACCTTAGAAATTCACTGAAAAAACCACAGGTTTCAGGGACGTTATAGTTAGTTGGACATTTCACTCGTACAAAACCAGAGAAATTCGGCCGTTATAATTAGTTCAGCTAACTATAACTCGTGCCCCTGCAATGCACTGCTGATGACGTCACATATTACATCATTCATGACATGGTCAGTGACATCACTGATGACATCACTGATGACATCACTGATGACATCTCAAATGACATCACTGATGACATCATCCCGTGATTGTGTGTTTCTGTGAAGTTTAAATATGTTTTATATATATATATATAGGCCAAGGTGTATTGAAGAATGAGTGGGTGTATGAGTGTGTGAATGGATGATTTAGTAGGTGCGTGACTGTCTGTATAAGTGAGTGATTAAACGTGTCTTGCTGAATGCATGAGTTAGTGACTCAACTGTGTGAATGTCTGTATCAGTCTGTCAGTTGGTGTGTAAGCGGCTGCATGGGTTGGTGAGTAGCTATATGAGTGTCTATATGGGTTATTGATTGGTTGTCTGAGTATCTGTATGGGTGCCTGAGTGTCTGTGTGGGTGGGTGGGGTGTGTGTGACTGTGCATAGATGTGTGAGTGGGTGATCCACTGGGTGTATGGGTCCAAGAGTGCATCTGTGATGGACTGTATAGGTGGGTGAGTGTGTGTATGTGTGTGTTGGTGAGTGAATGGATGTCTCAGTGGTACATGTGTGAATAACTACATATGTGAAAGGCAGTATATGTGAGTGTTGGAGTATATAAATGACTATATGTGAGAGCGAGTGATTGTGAGAGTGGCTGTATGCATGAGTGTGTGCTTGTATCAGTGATTGTATAAGAGAGTAAGTATGTGTTAGTATCTGTATGAATAAGTGAGGTGGCGTGTGTATAACTGTATAGGTGAGTAAATGGGAGTGTGATTGATTCTTTGCATGACTGACTAGGTGTGTGTAACTCTATGGATGAGTGACGGTGTGTGAGTGTCTGTATATGTGTATGAGTGCAAATGATAGTGCTGTATTGATGAGTGATTGCATGTATGAGTGACTGTATGGGTGAATGAGTGGATGTGTGTGTAGACCTAGGAATCAGTGAGTGGGTATGTAGTAGCTGATATTGGTGTGTCTATGGTTTCAAAAATGGTAGTCTATATTTTAGAGTGGGTGTATCAAAGGTTATATTAGGGTGTGAGGATGTGTATCAGATTATCACGTGGATGATGTCATCAGTGATGTCATCAGTGAAGTCATTTGAGATGTCATCAGTGATGTCATCAGTGATGTCACTGACCATGTCATGAATGATGTAATATGAGACGTCATCAGCAGTGCATTGCGGGGGTGCGAGTTATAGTTAGCTGTACTAACTATAACTGCCGAATTTCTCTGGTTTTGTACGAGTAAAATGTCCAACTAACTATAATGTCCCTGAAGCCTGTGGTTTTTTCAGTGAATTTCTAAGGTTTTTTAAATGCTAATTTCTAACTATTCCTACAGAGGTAGGACATGTGCAGAAAGAGGAAGAAAGGCGCTGAAAGAAGCAAGAGAAATGCAGAAAGAGGCAACAGAAGTCCAGAAAGACAAAGAAAGTTGCAGAAAGAAGCTAGAGATTTTTTTAGCTTAAATTTTTTTTATTGGTATTTGTATTTTCCATGGTACATCATTGTATTACGTTGATTATACATAATAACATGTGAACTCAGGCAGTGCGGATCAAACATTTACAGAAAGAATCCAGAGATATGCAGAAAGAGGCAACATAAATCTAGAAAGATGAAGAAAAGTGCAGAAAGAAGCAAGAGATATGTAGAAAGGACCAACAGAGGTGCAGAAAGAGGCCTTGTTGCAAAATCATCCTGTGCCCCTAACTTTTTGCTGACGGGTACTGGTGGTAACTGACTCTGTCTAACCAGGTGTGAGAAGTTGGCCTGGTATATGCTGTTCACTAGTTAAAGTGGACACCTTGCACCAGTACAATTCGACTCTTATGGTAGGTAGGTTTAAGACAACCTTTATAGAAAGCTATCCTAGTGGTAGCTGTGGAGAGCAGCCTTCAGGCTAAGTCTTGGAGGAATGTAAAGCAGCTTGTTTTACCACACAATCTCTTGAATCACCAAATGAAAAGACACCACACAGGTATATATATCAAATATATATGTATTTATTACTAAACAACTCTCTACTAATCTCTTGTGAGATTAGAAGATAGGAACATATGCATAAATCAACGTTTCACAATAAATTAAGCACAAATATGGCTGGGGCCCTAGGGGCGTACCAGACCATATACTAAAAAAGAGACTTAAGAACAACGACTTGCAAAGAGACAAGGCCCAGGGCCTTCAGAAGTGCTGGGGCCTCACGAAACCACCCAAGGCAGGTAAGTAAAGGACCCACGGGGGACGCGTGCAGTGAGTGAACACAGGCGCGGATCGCCATAGACTTCAATAAGTCGCGGTTGGAAATTAAGAGTTTAAGGGCACTTCCGGAGTAGCTATAAGCAAGTCACTTACAGGGTAAGTAGTTCTAGGGCCAACACCCACAGGAGCACCGTAGTGCTGGAGTTACCTCACCCAGGGAAGCCGGGTGCATAGGTGTCCTTTGGTGTCGGGTTTCGGCGTCGTTTTCAATGGGAGCCAATGAAGACTTGCTGCTTGTGAAGTCCGAAGAAGTGTCCGGTGGAATCCAAGCCTGGATTCGGAAGAAGGAAGACCTGAAAGCAGAGGGGACAGTGTTCAAAGTCACTGGGCAGTGACCCGGGGCAAGGAAGATGAATGCCCACCGTCGCTGACAGATTCAGGTCGTTCACGGGTGTCTTGACTCTTCAGCCACGACGTCCAGGAGGTGTCAAGGACAACCAGGAGCTGGATTCAGTGTGTCCCAGAAAGTTTGCAGCTGACTGCGGTGTCGGTGACCCGATTAGAGCCAACAAGCCTTGGTAGCAGCAAGTCTTGTGGAAAGTGTAAAAGGTCAATGGTGCAGACCAGCAAGGTCTGGGGAACTCACCCAGTGAGGGTAAGTGAGGGCAGGCCTGGAGCAACCAAGGGAGCCCTTTGGTTCTGTAGAAAAGTCTTCAGGGGACCCACAAGTTGGCTGGCAAGGGATCACAAAGATGCCTCGGGAGGATTCCTTCAACAGGGGCCCACGGTCACTCGGGATGGGGTAGGCCTCTGATCTTCGGAGGGATTCCTGCTAGAGGCTGGGACCACACGTGGTCCAAAGCAGAGGTTCATAGACCGTCGTGAAGGGGTTGCACTTGACAATAGTGCACGGTACCCAGGGACTGCGGTTCCTTGTCACTCATGGGGTCCACTGGCCTCAGCTTCACTGGGGACTCACGATGGCCTTGGAGAAGTCAGGAAATCCTCTTCCTGGGCTGTAGGAACTTCGGGCTCCGGCGGGAGCGGCATAGTTTATGACCGTCGTTGTAGTTTTTGGTGCCTGCCAAGCAGGCGAGTCACTCAAGGGAGATTCTTCAGTCTTCCAGAGGTAGTGGAACGTTGAAGGTCCAGGATTCTTCTTCAGAGTGTCGTCCAGGGATATCTAGTTTGCAATGGCAAGGGTTCCCTACCTTATACTAAAAAGGAAGGGAGGGAGGGACTAGCTCTAAGACCCCACCTATGGGAGGGTCAGGGGAGTGGGTGGCTACACCCACTTCCCTTTGTCCAGGTAGCCCCTGAGCCGGTTTGAACTGGGGTATGCACAGAAGAGCCTTCTGCTCCCCCAGTGCAGGACTTCAAAGCACTCTAGGAGTGCACCCACCCAGCCCCAATACACTAAACCCTGTCTGGGAGGTGGTCACACCTCCCTGTGACAGGATACCTATTGTTGGGCTTCCTCCACTGCGAGTTTCGGTAATCAGCAGGAGGGCAGCCCAGTGTCTGTGACTGGTGGCATCCATTTTGTGATGCCAGGGCTCTTCAGGATTCTACTGTGTTTCCACAATAGGTACATGTCTATCCCTCTAGAAGGGTGGAATGCTACCTCCGCCGCCAGAACTGGCAGGGGGGTAGTATTCCAAGATGTTTGACACCAAACACGACATGTTTCTGTGCAGCCATCCCAAAGTTAGCATTTAACGCGAGGTTATAATGCGCTTAAGAGTATATGGTCAGGCTGCACTACAAACAGCATCAGAGAAGGGTCTCCGATGGCTGCAGAGGGGCTCTGCTCATGCAGGGGCACCCTCTCACATAGGAACCAAACACTCTGCCTTCAGGATTGATAAGGCCTGCCATAGGAGTGACTTATAGGTTTATATGTGTGTATCTATGTAGTGATATAGTTAGCCTATATCACATTAAGGGGTGCATGCACCACCTTACCCAGGCTGCAGTAGCATTTAGTCTGCTTCCCAGGGGTGGCATAATACATGCTTCAGCCCCTGGTAGGCCTGTGAAGTACCTATGCCCTTGGCACCTAAGGTACCATATACTAGGGACTTATAAGGTACCACAGTATCCAATCACAAATGCACCTAGAGTGCACTCCAAGTCGTTTAGAGAGTACAGAGAGGCTGGGGCCCTGATTGGCAGGGTCCCAGCCTGACTATAGCCAGAAACCAGTGTAAACATCAGAAAAAAAGTGGGGGCAACATAAGAGGCAGATCCTACTCTCCTACACCAGGCCTAGAGCCAGTGCTATGCTAAAAGACACTTAGAATACAGTGAAAACACCTACATACACTAGGGAATACTATGCATTGGGGTACCCCTGTGATTGGCATGACCTCCTCTGTAAGGCCCTAGTACATAATAGGGCAGGGGGATTAAAACTACCTCTAAGTCAGAGGTGCAGAAAGATGCTTATATAAGTAGTAGTCACGTTTTCAGAGTGGTAGAGAAAGGGTGCTGGGCCTCCGACCAGCGCTCAGGAATTCCGCTGCGTAGGACTTACAGGTGGTACCAGGAGGGCTTCTTGGCCCCCAAAGTCCCTCAGGAGTAAAGTGGACTTCATCCCCATCCCGTTGTCTGCCATGAGGCGCGTTTGCAGAGTGGTGGAGAAAGGGGGCGTGGCCTCCGAAGACGTCTTAGCAATCCTACTGTGTGGGACTTACTGGAGGTAACAAGAGGGGTAGTTGGCCTCCAAGGACATCTTTGGGGGCCAACTACCCCTCCTATTACCTCCAGTAAGTACCACACAGCCGAATTCCTAAGTTCTCATAACAGGCCACGCCCCCATAGCCCACCACTCTGCAGGTTTAGGTTTCTACAATTTAATTTGCTAAATTGCAAACAATTATTTTCAAGGCAACATTAAGCTGGAGTTATTGTCAAATAGTCACTTTAAAGATGTATGCTGGATGTAATGAAACTGTGACTAAACACCCTGAAACCTCCACACTCCAACCAGGCTGTCATTCATTAGGACGAAGAAGCAATTTGTGCATGAATGTGCCCACATATGGGATTAAGTGCATTTGCTTGTATATTTATTCACTTATCTGGCAGCTTTTCATTTTGTGGAAAGCATGCTGGTAGATGCTTCAAGGTGACTGTCACGATAAACCAAGGTATTGCCAAGCCCATCAGTGGTGGGAAGAAATCCTCAGTGGTCTCTGATGATTGTGACTGCCACCTCCTCTAACTGGCTGACCTTGTTATGGGTCAGCACCTCCTCTCACTGGCTGACCTTGTTAGGGGTCAGCCAATGAGAGGAGGCGGCAATCCGTAGCTCGTCAATAAGGGAGATGGTGTCAGTGAGACTGCTGACCCCACTCTGCTTTGTGATGAGCATCACTGAGAGACTCTCAGCTGTGGGCAATCCAGGACTTAAAACTTTACCGCCCAGGTCTGAGACGCCCCCTCATGATGAGGGGGAGGACCACCAAGTGTTTTGCCTGGCTGAGGAGGTCACGCCCACTGGGCTGTAACATCTTCAGCCCAGTAAGGTTTAGCTCAGACGCCTGCACTTTTAGTGCATGTACACCTCCTGGTGGCCTGACCTGATCATGAAGAATGTCTATCAGGCTGACTTTTGCTCGGTCTGACAGACACTCTTCATGTTTGGACAAAGGTGGGGGGTGGGGCCCCTCCAACCTTAAGGTCATCTCTGCCCTTGAGGACGGGACACTGCTGTTGTCCATGTTTGGGATCAATTCACAAAAAACATTTATGAGTAAGGGAACTAGTACTGCAGGAATACTAATTTACTCACACTTACATGACTTTCTTAACATTTTCCAATTTGGAATTAGGAAAATAGACTTTACTTCACAGTCAGGCCTCTATAGAAAACGGCCACTTCTCTCATTCAATGACAAAGATCTTTAGGTAACTGTTTACTGTAGAAATGTTCTTTTATTTAATACCTAACATGGATCACTTGTCTACTTTAAGGACACAACTGTATGGGCTTACAGAGCGCACTCTGGATCAAATTTTTTTCTCTGACATGTTATTGCATTGTATTAGTCTTCAGTTAGACTCCAGTAAGCCAAGACAAAACAGTGTCCTTCGTGCCCATCATTCGCAGTCATATGTGTGGGTGGTGTACATGTACACTGAACTCCATACATAACATTTAACTTCCTTGTCACTAGGGCATTTCCTGGACCAACTTCCCTTGGCCTTTCTGGGACCTTAAATAAGCCATTTTGGGTATAACCAATGTTGCCTCTTGTTTATAAGGAAATTACACACTCAGTATGACACTGGATGGCATTCTTATAGCTCACAGAGTCAAAGAACCAGCAAAATGCAGTCAATAAAATGGTAAGTAACACAGAGATAGCACACAGACAAGATGATATAACTACAATTTGGGAAATTCATTGAAAAAATGACAGCACACATGCAGAGTTGATTTGCAAATGAAGTTCCACAACCAGGAGTAACACTGCATCGATCACTTTGCATCACCTTCACTACATTACTTGAATCATTGATGCTGATTTATGTGTTTCAGACCATTCTGTCTTTCTGTGGTGGCTTCTGTCAAAGAGTGATTGCTGATGCCTCTCCTGTGAAGTGGTAAAGTGGATTAGCTCTTTGTTTTCATGACAGCTATTCCATCATTGTTGCTCGAGAATACATTTGCATGTCTCATGTGTTTCTCACAATCTCCCACCCAGTTTCACCAACAGATTCTTAGTTATTCTGACTGTCAAACAGGCTTTCCAGAATCCTAAAGGAGGACTATACTGACATCAAAAATGATGGAAACAGAATGGCCAATTTCAATACATAGGTACTGGCAATGGACTAAATCACAACTTTTAAAAGTAGAAATTAAAAATGCAATCAACCTGAAACTGTAAGATAGAAATCTAAGTCAAAAAGGCAATTTAGATAATGACACAATTATCTGAAATCTTCTGGCTGACAAATACCACAAAAATTCCAATGTCCTAATAGAATTTATTGATAATGAAACAAAGAATCCTAAAACACAGTTGTTTTATCTACACACTAAAGATGATAAAGTGTACATACAGAATAATATACTCACAATGTCATGAACGTCTTTCAACTATTGAAATAAGACAGTTAAGTGGGGATATTGCCAAGTGCAGAGGAAGATGACCACTTAGTTCGACAGATCCAGACACCAGGGATGCATTCACAATAATTTATAGTATTCCCAGCATCATCTTTGGGTCACCAATGCCTCTATGCACAAGAAGCAATCCTCATATCTGAACCAGAAGAATTCGGAGACAAAATGATGGTGAGAGTGGGCTGTCTCTACAAGTGGCTGTTAGAAATGGGGTCTCTGGGTGGCAGTGGTTTGCACCCTGTCCAAGTAGGGACCCTCTCTCTAGTCAGGGTAAGGGGGTAGCACACCAAAGATAACCCCTGCTCACCTGCTTGGTAGCTTGGCAGGAGCAGTCAGGCTTATCTCAGAAGCAATGTGTAAAGTATTTACACACACACACACACTCACACAGTAACACAGTGGAAACACTACAAATGGAGTCCACACCAGTGTAGAACAATAGCCAATATTTATCTGAATAAAACAAGACCAAAACAACAAAAACTCTAATATACATAAGTCAAAATATCACTTTTAAAAAGATTAAGCAAGTTTAGTCCATAGAAATTAATGGATGCATTTGTTCTTGCACAAAGTACCTTAGATGCATCAAAAAACAAAGACGGTGCAAGGCACAGGGGCGGTGCGGCACCGGAAAAGCAAAGCAATGCTTCGGTTCCTTACTGCTAGGCAGGGGAGGTGATGCGTCAGTTCCTTACTGGCAGGGGAGGTGATGTGTTGGTTTCTGGATAAGCGGCCTTGCTTCCTTACTGCCGTGCGGTATTGATGAAGAATCGTTGTTGAGGGACGATGCATCGAAAATCCAGACACGCTGCATCGATGCAACAGTGGTAATGCAGGTGCTGCGTTGATTTCACAGCTGCAAAGCAGGCGAAGCATCGATGTGGGAGCGGGTGTCATAGACATCGGCGACGTGGTCAAGTGTTCGACGAGACTCACACTGCAGTGATTTTTCAGTCACGCTACGACAGTGAGCTGGAGCCTGAGGTGAAAGCCGTGGTTGATGCTTCAAGTGGAAATGACGCTTCGGGTCAGGCAGCGGGGATGCATTTGACTTTTGCAGCGATGCATCAATAAAACAGGCACTGGGAGTCGATGCTTGAATTTTCTCCTTAAGATCACCAGGTTACACTTCCAAGGGCCCAGGGACTGGATATGGCACCACTTGGTAAGTCAGGACTCTCAACAGAAGAGCCCAGTGACTGGTAGGTGAAGTCTTTGATGGCCCTGAGACTTCTTAATAGGAGGCAAGCACACACAAGTCCTTGGAGAACCTTGGAAGCAGGATGTAGAAAGCAAAGTCCAGTCCTTTCACTCCCGGTAAAAAAGCAGCAGCCAGCAGGCCTGCACAACAAGTCAACAAGCAGAGTGGCAGTCCCTCCTACAGTATCCAGCTCTTCTTCCTGGCAGAATGTACTCAGTCCAGAAGTGACCTGATTTTGGGGTATCAAAGGACCAATACTTATACTCCTTTCTGCCTTTGAAGTAGGCAAACTTCAAAGGAAAGTCTTTGTATAGCACAAGACCCTGCCTTTCCCTGACCTGGCTCCAGGCACACAGCACGGGTGGAGACAGTTTTGTGTGAGGACAGGCACAGCCCTTTCCAGGTGTAAGTGACAACTCTTCCCAACACTCTAGCTCAGAATGGCCCATCAGGATATGCAAGGCACACCTCTGCTCCCTTTGCGTGACTGTCTAGAGTGAATGCACAAGAGTCCAACTGTCAGTCAACCCAGATGTGTATTCTGCAGACAGGCAGAGGCACCAAATGGCTAAGCAAGAAAGTGCCCATTTTTTAAAAGTTGCATTTTCAAACACGCAATTTAAAAAGCAACTTCACCAAAAGATGTATTTTTTAATTGTGAGTTTAGAGACCCCAAACTCCAAATCTCTATCTGCTCCCGATGGGGAATTACACTTAAACGATTTTTCAAGGCAATCCCCATGTTACCCTATGGAAGATATAGCTCTTGCAATATTGAAAAATGAAATTAGCAGTATTTCACTATTAGGACATGTAAAACACACCAGGACATGTACTGCACCCTGCTGAAGGGGCTGCCATGGGCCTACCTTAGGGGCGACTTGCATGTAATAAAAGGGAAGGTTTTGGCCTGGCAAGTGGATACACTTACCAGGTCGAAATGGCAGTTTACAACTGCACACACATATACTGCAATGGCAGGTTTGAGACATGTTTGCAGGGCTGCACATGTGGGTAGCACAAATCAGTGCTGCAGGCCCACTAGTAGCATTTGATTTACAGGCCCTGGGCGCGCCTGGTGCACTTTACTAGGGACTTACTAGTAAATCAAAATATGCCAATAATGTATAAACCAATCACCAATACAATTCACATAGGGAGCACGTATACTTTAGCACTGGTTAGCAGTGGTAAAGTGTCCAGAGTCCTAAAACCACCAAAAACAAAGTCAGACAAATACATGAATATGGCAAAAAAGTTTGGGGCTAACTCTGCAAAAGGGCCTGGTCGAACAGTGGCCGTACTCAGAAAATGGTGCTGCTAACCTTTGAGAGATAGCCCATGCTGAGGTAACCAGCTGTTGAGAAATTCAAACTACTGCAAGGTTGGCAGTCTGTTGGAATACCTCTCATGTCACATGTTAGAACCAGCGCAGTGCGTTACACGATGGATGTTTGGCGCCTGAACTCTGGTTTGTACAACATTCACAAGATGGTGGTTAGGGCGTTGAAGTATCTGAGGGGATTTTATTTAGCCATTAAAAAAGGGTGCTTCTAATTTCAATCAAGTTGAAGGTTGTGGTGGCATAAAGTTTAAGCTGATTAGCAAAGTGCTCCATGCATGTTTACCTTTCTTGGGGCCTGAAACTCTGATCGCTCTACCAACCAACAAGATAGCAGTTCTCTGGAGAGTGGGAGGAAATTAGAGTGTGCCGCTTGATGAGAACAGTTTTGACATGTGCCAAGAAGAAGTAGTCTGTGGTGGCATAAACCACAAGAACCCCACAAGACAGGACAATTACTACCCCTTGTAATCAATCAGATGAGAGCGCCCTCTTCTGGGTGAGATACATGTGAAAGTGCTGACCAAGTGATCTCCATGCTAGGAAAGTGCTTAGGGATAGGCACCATTTTCATGATCAGCGTCTCCACGAAGCACACACCAGTCTACAGTCTCAATCTGCTTTGTATGAGGCAAACTAAGCACTATGAAGAAATTCATGGTTTATGGGTCAGAGTCTAAACAAGTATTTCCTGAATACCAGACGACAATAAACAGGTCTAGAACAAGATTTGAGAACACATTTATGAGATCTTTGACTTTCAACCTTCTAGAAACTTTTGCTATACAGTCTTAGGACGTGCTGTTTCAAGTCCCGCAATGGCAATCCATCCATCAGAGATGAGCACACAAAACATACAATCATGCAGTTACTAAGATCTTACCTTTACTCTAGCATGGAAAACAATACTTAGCAATTGGAAAGACTTAAGAATATTCTCTAGACACATATGGTGGGCATAGTTAAGGTCTATTAAAGGTGTTGAAGGAACTACACTAAGGGGCATATTTACAAAGAAATGATGCAGCGAGGCGCTGCAAGCAATGTAGCAGCACCGCACTGCGTCATTTAAAAAATGGAGGGATGCACCGTATTCACAAGAATATGGTACACCCCTGTGTTTTCCCTTGCACCGGGGCTAAAAAAGCTGCCTAGCACCAACGCAGACACCCTTGCTCCATTGTTCAAGGGTGCCTGCGGTGCTGGGATTATTGTTTATGTGCTGGAAGGGACACCTTCCTGCACATAAACAATCATTAAAGGTGATTTGCTCCTTCTATGTGTGCAGCGGAATGCAGCACACATAGAAAGAGCAAAAAGCGAGGAGAAATAAAAGTAAATCCTTTCAATGGCATTCATTTTTGGTGCTGCCTCAGATTTACAGTTCCTTGTAAATCTGGTGCAGCGCCAAAAATCAATGGGTGTTGCGGTGGAACGCCCACAGCAACACCCTATTGAACGCCTCTTTCACGCAGAAAACTGCATGAAAGGGTAAGATATTTACAATGCAGCATTAAGCTTCTCAAAGTGGCTTAGCCCCGCATTGTAAATATAGAGCAGGATATTGCACCACCGGAGCATCGTAAAAAGTGACGCTCCGGTGGCACAATGCCCTTGTAAATATGCCCAGTAGTTGTTTCATTAGATAATGGCAGGACGTCTGATTTGGGACAAATTGGGCACAAACCTGGCCAACATTAACCTACCATGATGAAATATGGACTAGGAAAACCAGGTTACCTCGCTCTATGTCATAGAGATTCACTTTCTAAGCCTATGCGCTCTGCTGGCTGAACATGCTTTGATATCTGTCTTCGAAAAAATGGTCAGCTCTAACTCTCTTTCCTCCTCACCACCATATCTTTATATATTTTCTATACCCCTTTTTTATGTTAGAGTTATTACTTATGACAGATGATGAGGATCTCCGACATCATAAGCGGTGTGAGGTATACATCTTCAACATATAGACTGATTGTGTATTATATTCCTCATATTAATGTTCTAGCTGTGCCTCCGTTTTGTTCTCTTACCCTGGTGCAATGATATTTTGAACTGAATGGGGATTCTGGTGTGACCTAATCTCTTAAATGTTTCTATTTCTGTTATATATAAAATCAAAAACATTTTCTGAAATGAAAAAAATAAATAGGACATCAAGACCATGACCAAAGGGATAACGCATATATTATATTAATTCACAAAGCACAGCTCTGGATAATGTATGCAAGTAGGCGTTAAGCAAGTTGCAGACAGTGGTGTAACAAGGGGGGGCAGGGAGCTGTCCGCCCCGGTCGGCACAAGTTTTGGGGGCAGCGGCCTTCCCCCTTACCTGTGCCCGTCGCGGGAATCACCAGCACCCCCGACCCCACCCGCTCTTACCTGCAATGATTGCGGAAATCGCCAGCACTCTCCCCGCTCATACATGCCGTCACGGGTGGCAAAAGCAGGGACCGCCACGGCCGGCTTATGGGCTAGCTACACCACGGGCTGCAGAACACCTTAGGACACTTCATTCAATTCATCCCTTGTCATAAATCATAAATATGGCTCCAGCAACCAGATCAACAGAGTGGTACAGAAACAGACTCAAAACATATAAAGAATAAGTCACCCTGTTACCCACCCAGTTTCCGAGTAAAATCACATGTAGACATGCCATTATTTATGACTGTAATAAATCAGACTGGTGTTGTTTACAGATCACAAATCTAATTAACCAGAAATTAATGTTTTTTTATAGAATAACAGAATGAAGGTTAATTCACAATTTTGTGAAAGGGACTGGGTGATCTGTGTGTGGTCAGGAAGCAGTTAGCTTTTTATCAATACCAGATGTGATGGTCCTGGGAGAGGTTAATTTTCAGCTTTATTGAACTTCAGGAGGTATACTGTGCACCTGATATCCCTCATGGAGATGGCAAAAGGGATGTGATTCCAGATTCTTGGTGCATGAATGTTTACACAGGCAAGTTATTTGTGTGATTATTTTTGTTTAATTTATAGAGTTTGAGCCTGGTGTCCTGATTCTTTCGTTTGCAAAGAAAATGTGACTTTTATTTAATCACACCCTTCCTCAGGAACAGTGCGGTGTACAACCCGAGGTCACAGTCATTTCAATCATGCATAACAAGGATTTTGAGAATGTGGTATGTTAATCTCATATCACAATTTAGGTAAATAACTTTGGTTTTAGATGCTTAGGTCATGGCTCATGTTACATTTTGCACACCTAACGTCACCTTAAGTGCTCAAAACCTGCACCTGCAAATAGAAGTGTAAAATTTGAATGGCAAAAAATGAATATCCACAAATTCATAATTTTGAGTTTATTCACAAATCTCCCCAACTCTTTTGTGCAAACTGGGCATCAAACCTGGGGTAGCATGTCAATACTTTGAGAAGGAGTGTTCCACTCCTGACAAATTGTGCTTGTTGGTTTGAGAAAAAAATGATGTGCAGTTGCAGTTAAAACCCGAACCATAAAATAGCAAAATCCATGTACAAATAAACATCACATTTCACCGGTATGCACATGCAGGGAAATGTATGATTTTTGCAGATTTGGGACTATTCATTTAAAATTTTGCGAATCCCTATGATAAAGCAACATTATCAAAATGTTTGCAAAAAACCCCATCCGGTAACCACTGTGCTGTATGTACACAGTGTAATATACACCATACTCTAAAGGCAAGCCTGCTACGTGAAGGGTGTGTTTCTCTCTAGAATGCACATTTTGTAAAAACAAGTCCATTTAAAACACAGAGATTAGAATTTCAGCATCAGCAATTTGCTACTCATTCAAAAGCACTGTACAGGATTATGGTTTTAAAACAGAGCTTCTCTCAAATCATGCTGCTACAGAATCATTAAATGGCTAGGTTTTCACAAAGACTCACCCTCCTCTTTTCCTGCCTCCTCTTCCTCATGTCTAGACAGATCCTTTGATAGCACAGGAAGCATCACTTGCTGCTGGACATATGCTGAATCAATTATAGCATATGAAGATGACTTGAGATGACAATGCGGCTGTGAAGTACACTCCATCGCCTTCTGTACAGTGCCTGTTCTGTAGTAACTGTGACATTTACAGAAAGTCTATTCACTGGCATAAAAAAAAACTGTGAATAGGTTTTAGCAGAAATTATATGAGCGGACAGAAATAGAAACATTCCCATCTAGCAAGGTATGTGATATTCACAATCACTTTAAATTAAAAAGACTATTTTGAAAAATAGTTGTCGCTTAGCCAGATACAGCGGTGCATCTGCAATATATTGTTTGCAAAACATTAAAAGACACTATGACCGCAGGTGCTAAATCAGGAGTCACTGTTTTGCAGTGAAGTATTGATAAGGATTTATATGGGGTGTCACTAAATATCAGGTCTCATTACATAGCAGATTAGATCATATGTATTAATCTCTAAATATAATAATGTTCTTAATTTATATAATTATATAACTATATATTCACTGGAAAAAACACAGGTTTCAGGGATGTTATAGTTAGAAATTAGCATTTAAAAACCTTAGATATTCACGGAAAAAACAAAGGTTACAGGGATGTTATAGTTAGGCTGACATTTCACTTGTACAAAACCAGAGAAACTCAGCTGTTATAGTTAGCTGAGCTAACTATATCTTGCGCCCCGCAATGCACTGGTTATGGCCTCACATATTACATCACTCATGACATGGTTGGTGACATCACTGATGACATCACTGATGACATCTCAAATGACATCAAAACGAGTTATAGTTAGCTCAGCTAATAATAACAGCTGAATTTCTCTGGTTTTGTACGAGTGAAATGTCAGCCTAACTATAACATCCCTGTAACCTTTGTTTTTTTCCGTGAATATCTAAGGTTTTTTTAAATGCTAATTGCTAACTATAACGTCCCTGAAACCTGTGGCTTTTTCAGTGAATTTCTAAGGTTTTTTAAATGCTAAATTCTAACTATAATGCCCCTGAAACCTGTGGTTTTTTCAATGAATTTTTAAGGTTTTTTAACTAGCAGTCACGTTTGCAGAGTGGTGGAGAAAGGGGTCTGGGCCTCCGACCAGCTCTCAGGAATTCCGTTGCATAGGACTTACAGGAGGTACCAGAAGGGCTTCTTGACCCCCAAGGTCCCTTTGCTGTAAAGTAGACTTCATCCCCCAACCAGTAGTGCGCCAGGTGGTGCATTTGCAGAGTGGTGGACAAAGGGGGCATGGTCTCCAAAGACCTCTTAGCAATCCCACTGTGTGGGACTTACTGGAGGTAACAGGAGGGGTAGTTGGTCCCCAACAATGTCCTTGGGGGCCAACTACCCTTCCTATTCCCTCCAGTAAGCCTCACACAGCAGGATTGCTGAGTTCTGATAGCAGGCCATGCCCCCTTTGTCCACCACTCTGCAAATGTGCTTCCTGGCATGCTCTTGGTTGGGGAATGAAGTCCCCATCGCTGCTGGGGGTCCTTAGGGGCCAACTAGCCTACCTGTTACCTCCAGTAAGCTTCACACAGTGAGACTGCTGAGAGGTGGTCGCAGGCCATGCCCCCTTTCTCCACCAATCTGCAAGCGTGCCTCCTGGTGAGCTCATGGTTGGGGGATGAAGTCCCCTTGCCTCTTGAGAGTCCCTGGGGGCCAACTAGCCCTCCTGTTACCTCCAGTAAGCCCCACACAGCTGGATTGCTGAGAGGTGGTCAGAGGCCACGCCCCTTTCTCCACCACTCTGTAAACGTACCTCCTGGTGCACTGCTGCGTGGGAGATGAAGTGCACTTTAAGTCCTGAGGCCCTCAGGGCGCAAAATATATTCACTGAAAAAACAAAGGTTAAAGTAATGTTATAGTTAGGTGAGAATATCAGTGACAACATAACGTTTAAACATACAAACAAAACTGAAATTCACCAGTTATAGTTATCTTGGGTAACTATAACTCATGCACTAAGGTAACTATAATTCACGCCCCTGATAAGTACAGTTTTCTTATCAATAATTTCATTGCAAATGTTCAAGTGATATTAATAATGATGTCATAGAAGTTGTCATGAATTACATTATATATGGAGTAATTAGCAGTGCATGGCGGGGGTGCAATTTATAATTACCTTAGGGCATGAGTTATGGATACCAGAAACAACTATAGCTGGTGAATTTCAGTGGTTTTATACATTTAAAACATTGCGCTGTTACTGATATTCTCATCTAACTATAAAGTTACTATAACCTTTGTTTTTTCAGTGAATTTCTAGGATTTTTTTTTAATGTAAAGTAATATTTTGTTACCATATGTACAACCAACCCCTCCATGGCCAATCCCCCTGCAGACAGTCAACCCAATGCCCGGCATGCCCTTTGTGTTTGAACGGTGAGGGGTTGGCTACACAGCCTTCATACAACCCCCTGCAGGTAGCCAACCCCAAGCTGCACATGGCATTTGCTCATGCACCGCGAGCGTTTGGCCATAGGGCTCTGTGCACAACACTCTGCAGGCAGCCAACCCCAAGCAACACACAGCCTTCAGCCATGCTCAGAGTGGGGCTGGCCGCAGAGTCTGCCCTGCGACCAGGCCCTGCATCCTACCCATTAGAACAGCCACATCACCAAGCCGCTACAGGCCCCGGGGACCCCAACACCTGAGGATTTTTTTTTAAAGGAGAGGGGGCAAGAGGCCTCCACCCGAGCAAATTCTGGTCTCAGGGTCAAAACATATTTGCAAAGGAGAGAGGGGACATGCCTCCCCTCCACGAGCCACAAAGGGTCCCAGGAACCCCCAACACTTGGGGCCTTTAAGGGGAGATGCTGTGAGACATTTGGTTGTTGGCTGACTGGGGTGTGAGCCCTGGTCAAGCAGCAATCACAATCCTTGCCAGGGTAAGGCATAAGCAAACCCCAAATTATCCTGTCATCAGCCCCTGGTAGCTTGATACAGAGCAGTCAGGCTTAACTTATAGGCAATGTGTAAAGTATTTGTGCAACACCTCAAATAGTAAAACAATGAAAACACGACACAAAAAGTACCCCAGGCTAGAAATATAGAACAGTATGTAATAAATAAAACAAGACTAAAACGGCAAATATCTAATCAGTAAAACTGGAGTTATGAATTTTTAAAGATAAATTGAAAAATAGCACCTAAAAGCATAAAGCGCCAACCGCAGCTAACTGGTTGCGCTGGACCGGGTCAAAGTCAAACATTCAGGCCAACAGTGATGGAGCGTGAATCGGATACAGTACCAGATTAGACTCACTGTTGATTTACATTCTCAGATTTTGTACCTAGAGTCCCGTTCGTGTTGGAGATGGTCGCAGGTAGCATGGAGGGTATTGTAGGAGGCCGTCAGCATGGCTTAAAGAGCAGGCCAGGTTAGCTGGTGCTTTCTATTGGCGGTCACCCATGAGCGGTTAATGCTGCAGCGCAAAGAGACGGATTGGCGGCAGCTCGCGCTGATTTTTGGTGTAAGGCCTGTTCATGGTTGCAAATAGTTCAAAGCTTGATGTAAGAGCCCGTGAGCTGCACCAAGGGTCCAGGACTAGAGAGGCAACACTTGAGGGTCTGAAACTTGCTGCAGCTGGGTCCTAGAGCTGTTTGGAGAGCCTTTTATGTCTATGAGGCTCAGATCAGGAGGCCAGCAGACTAGCCTTTGGAGTCACTCTGGGGTCCTGAATTGATGAATTTGCAGGTCCAGTTCTTCTTCCCCAGGCAAGAGGGCAGCAGGCAGTAGGTCTGTGCAGCAGGGCAGCAGTTCCTTTATAGCAGCAGTCCAGCAGAGTGGCAGTCCTTGTAGCAGGACAGCAGTCCTTCTTCCTAGCAGAGTATCCACAGGTCCAGAAGTGTACTGAAGAGTAAGGGGCTTATTTCGATGTCAGGCAGACTTGCGTCACATAAACGGGACCAACCAATCTCCAGTCAGTGGTCCCGACCACCTAGTCACGATGCGACTGTACATGGTGTGGTCGCATACTCCCATTCCTCTATGGGAGCTCGTGTTATGGCCATAAACCGTCCGTAACACAAGCTCCCATAGAGGAATGGGAGTCTGAGTTCATCCCTGCACCCCGTGGCAGGCACCTTAAGGTGCCTGCCACACAGTCCAGGGATCAACAGGGGGGCACCATCCCCAACCGGAAGCTGTAAACAGAAGGGGGCCCTGCTTGGGGTTTCCATGTCGGAAAGGCTGGAATGAAAACCCTGCCGGAAACCGTGCATCGTAAACCAGAAGGCGGAAACGCCTTCCATTTGGATTACAGTCCGGTCTCCAACTAGCAGACGGGCTCCTAGAGCCCATCGGAAGCCAGCCAGAATGACCTGCTGGTTTCAATTCCGACTGTCTGTATTGTAATCAGCCGGTCAGAATTGAAACCGATGATCTCGGTCGTAAGGCCTCCGACCTTAGGTCGGAGGCCTTACCACCGAGATCGTAATCGGGACCTTAGTGTCTGAGGTACAGAATTTATACACAGTTGTGTCTTTAAGTGCGGAGAAGCCTATAGAGGCATGCCTTTGAAGTACACAGATGCCCTGCTTTCCTGGCAATGGCTCCAGACTAACTATAGAGGGTATGCATCCCTTTTTCTGGTTACAGGACACAGCCTATTCAAGTGTAAGTGGGGCTGGGCCCAGCTCCTCCTTCCCATCCTGCTGGTGATGGCCCATCCAGCCATACCTAAGCACCGCTTTGTAAGAGAATGTCTAGGAGGAATGCCCAAAGCTGTCAACTGTCAGATACACCCAGTCATGTGACCAGAGACAGGCTGTAGACACCAAATGGCTAAGACAAGAAAATGCCAAATTTCTAAAAGTGGCATTTTCAGAATTAGAATTTAGAATCCGACTTCAACATAAGTTAGGATATTAAATTGTGATTCTAGAGACACCAAACATGAAGGGGTTACCTATTCCCATTTGGAAATTACGCTTAAAAAGTGTAATAAGGTAATTCCAATGGTTTACTATGGTAGAGGTAGTAGTTAAAAACGAATGTAAGATTTTTTCACTACCAGGACATGTAAACCTTAAAAGTAAATGTCCAACGTTTTAAAAACACTGCACCCTGACATTGGGGCTTTGCATGGCCTACCTTAGGGGTGACTTAGGTATTTTAAAAAGGAAGGTTTAGACCTGGAAAAAAGTTTATTTTTCCAGGTCGAAATGGTAGTTTAAAACTGCACACATAGTCTGCAATGGCTGACCTGAGGCACATTTAGAGTGCTTCTTAAGTGGGTGGCACAATCAGTATGTATATATATATATCCAAAATAATCCCGCTAGCACAAAGGATCTAAGCAGGCACCGTCAACAGGAAACTGGAAAGGGTGTTTATTCGGCAGAGATGTACGCTGGACGATGCATTTCGGTGGACCCAGCCACCTTGATCACATAGCGCGCTGCCGCCATTACATGGCCTTTAAATACCACTTGATGACGCGTGGTTGAAAGTGGCCACAGGAGACATACCAGTATGTATGCAACAATGGAAAGTGAAGAAGTAAATACGTTTCAACTGTATCAATTCATGACATGAAACAAAGTAAGTCATCATTGTGTGACAATTATCACAAATGAGTCAAAGACTCAAACAATAATAATATTAAACTGTGGGAGTAATGTGCCAAATAAAATAACCAAAGTTACATTGAATTAAATTGGAAACACCACAGTATATGTGTAAATACACATAGTAAATTTGTGACTTAACACAGTGCAGAGCAATGAAATTGGTCAACATATATGCATTGAAATCAGTCATTAGCACGATCTGCCTAAACAATAAATATTTGAAAATGAGTTAGGAGAACCCGCAGTTAGCCACAGTTCGAATCTGGGAGTGATAGACATTTTGGGAACTAGAATTGGTCCTGATGTCAAAATTAAGGTCCCAGCTGCAGTAATACACGCTCAAAAACATGACACAGTGGACTGTGTAAATAAATGTATTAAAATTCCAAGTGGGCATGTGCTGAACAACTATTGGGATGTGGAGCGTTCAAGCTAGCTGTGGAACTTAATTGGTTGGACGAGTGTCCAATCTGAACAAAAAAAGGGCCTCCCAAGAAAGACTATACACACCTCTCTGGGTTCTAAATGTGACTCCTCTATATGATGTAATGGAAGTGAAAATGAGTGCTTGACAAGTGTGGTGACGTACAACCAAATCAAGTGAAGAAACTTTAAGTAAAAAGAAGAAAAAGCAATGGCCGGCAGAAAGTTCTGCATGCAGCTAAAAGCACTAGAACTGGGCTGAAAGGACACAGGGAACCCTCCCAATAAATTCTTTGAGAGAGGAAATCTATAAATGGATGTACAATTCCTCGTCCGAGTTCAGACCGTTGGGGATCTTGCTGTTAAGCAAAATAATGTAGCGGGACTCGAGTCTGCACAAATTTAACTCTCTATTGCCACCCCTGATTTTCTTAGAACTGAGTCAATGACAAAATACACCAGGTCACCACTGTTGCCCCCATGTGTTTCATTGATGTGTCGTGCAACTGGGTATGTTTTGTCATCCCTAGTGATGATACGGAGGTGTTGAAGGATCCTGACGTGGACCATGTGTTTGGTACTGCCCACGTATTGTTTGGGACAAGAGCACTGAAGCACATACACTGCATAGTCACTCCTACAGTTAAAGGAATGACTTATTCTAAGAGTAGTGTTACTTGATGGGCTACAGATCTCACTTGTGCTAAAGCCAATAGTGCATGCCTTGCATTTGTGACATTTATGAAAACCAGGTGCTGATGCCAACCATGAGTCCGATTTGATCATCTCCGGACTGCTGTTACACAACCCTCCCCTCATTGATTTAGCCCTCCTGAAGAGGAGGAGTGGTTGTTTTGGCACAGTTGGTCCAATTATCGGGTCACTGCGTATCAAACTCCAGTGAGAATGGAGAATGTTCCTTTCTCTTTGATGGTACGCATTGTAAACCATGATCATTCTCACTGTACCCTGAGTTTTGGATCTGGTCTTTTTCCCTTTGAACAACAATGCCTCTCTGGAAATGGACTCTACTTTGGTTTCTGTGGTCCTCAATAACTCTGGGCTGTAGCCCCTTGGTCAGAATCTGAGGTCTAGCTCAGCCTGAACTTCCCTTAATGAATGCATTTCGCGGCAATTTCTCTTCATGCGCAGGTTTTCAGCATAAGGAATACTTTGCCTCAATTTTAGTGGATGAAAACTCTGCGCATGAAGTATGGAATTGCCAGCAGTTTCCTTGCGGAAGGTCTTGGTATGGATTTGATTGTTTTGTACATAGACCTTCAAGTCTAAAAACTCAACCTCACTTTTACTGATGTTACTAGTAAATGCTAAATTCAGGTTGTTTACATTAAGTCGTTCTACAAAGACTCTAGCTGATTCAATGGATCCTCTCCAAAGCACAAAAAGGTCATCTATATAGCGTGACCAAAGGACGATGTTCTCAGTCCATTCTTCCGAGAATTCTGAGGTGAGCACCTGCTCCTCCCACCAGCCCATATGCAGGTTCGCATAGCTGGGGGCGAAGCAGGTGCCCATCGCAGTACCTTGTATCTGTTTGAATAAAAGCTTAACAAACAGAAACAAATTGTTGTCTAAACACCACTCCATCATTTCAAGCAACTTCCTGGTGTGTTGATAAGCACTGATCGATCTGGCACCCAAAAAGTGTTTAGCAGCCTAGGACTAGGGCTAACATAGAAGGGAGAAATATATATATATATATATAGATATATATAGATATATTATCGCTCGCTTTGCACCTTTTGAGAAGCACTCTTGAACGGGTGCTGATATGCGGCGGTGAACTCCGCAAATTATTTTTGCTCCTTTTCCTTTGGCGGTCGTGAGTAGGTAGTTATAGTTAGGACCTATTATCCATAGGAAAAGCGTTTTTTGATTTGCAAATACCTTTAGTGCCGTTTGACGAATCTTCGTGAAATTTTCCAAAAAATAGGGTTGGACCGCTCAGTTTGTGTGTTGCGGGGAGCCCCTGTTACTCGTGACTTTGTTGCTATTCCTGCTGGTATCATATTTTGCTTATTTGCACAGGTTCCTAAAATTGCACAAGCCACCTTAGACTACATCTCCCTGTATCCTTAGCGCCAGGAGGCGCCAGCGTGCATTCTTCACGCCGCGTGGCGGCGTTAAAAGAGGCTGCGGGGTCCCACGGGGCGGGAGCCCCTGTTACTCGTGACTTTGCTGCTATTCCTGCTGGTATCATTTTTTGCTTATTTGCACAGGTTCCTAAAATTGCACAAGCCACCTTAGACTACATCTCCCTGTATCCTTAGCGCCAGGAGGCGCCAGCGTGCATTCTTCATGCCGCGTGGCGGCGTTAAAAGAGGCTGCGGGGTCCCGCGGGGCGGGAGCCCCTGTTACTCGTGACTTTGCTGCTATTCCTGCTGGTATCATTTTTTGCTTATTTGCACAGGTTCCTAAAATTGCACAAGCCACCTTAGACTACATCTCCCTGTATCCTTAGCGCCAGGAGGCGCCAGCATGCATTCTTCACGCCGCGTGGCGGCGTTAAAAAAGGCTGCAGGGTCCAGCAGCACGGGACGCGCGCGGGCGAAGCCCGGGCCAAGGGCGGGCCCGTCTGAGCCCGTCAGAGGCAGAAGGAGGCAGGGCTGGGCCCCCCCTCTAAGACTCTAATTCTGGGTATTTGGGTGATGTTTTTTTATATTGTATTTTTTATTTATCAATGTATAGTTGCCTTAGGCGTTAGTCACTCTTGGAAAATGGGTACGCATAATAAACAAGGTGTTGTAGGGACCCTGGATGCTTTTCTTATGAGGGCCGAATCAGCCCTCATACATGAAATCCAGCTGACGGAACGTAGGTTGTCATTGGACCCTGCTACCGCTATGGGTAGACTTTCATTAACGCCCGTATTAGGCAGATCTGTTTCAGTAAGTAACAATAAAGAACAGTCCCCAGGTTTGACTGGCACTCCAATTCAAGTCATAAATGAACAGGAAACGGTTATAATCCCGTCAATGACCCCTGGCCCTGTAGTTGCTCCTGTTGGAACTAAAGTCACTACGAGAGGACAAAGGGCGATTCAAAGATTAGAGCCCCCTGTTGAACCGCAATTAGTTATTACGAAACGTAAAAATCTCTCCAAACAGAGTAAGCGGGCATCAACCTTGAATAAAAGAAAGGGGAAAGCTGTTAATGACTCGGAGGAGCCCTCTGGGGGATCTTTAACATCGCTAAATCAGAATGAGGCAACCATCCTCACTAATAGTACTTCTGAAGGGAATTTTTGGGGAAGGCTCGAGTTGATGATGACATCACTCTTGGAACCAATCTTGCGGACGGTGTCCAAAATAGAAGTTAGATTGACTAAAGTGGAGGAATTGTTGAAGAGTAAAAACTTAACCATTCACACAAATGGTGTTATACTTAATGACGGCCCTTCAACTAGTAAGATTGTAAGTTCTGTCCATGAACCCCCACAAGTCCCTTCTACTTCTAAATTTGTATGTGGTAGCTCTAGCAATGGTAATGTCAATCCAAATAAAGACCCAGGGCACCAGAGCAATTGCTTGCCTCGAGTAGACCCTTGTGTTTCGGCCCCAAAACATCTGGAAAGAACTGAGATTGTGCACGAAATACCAGGGATGAATGGTGACAATAAAATGATAGGGATAGGCGATACCCGCAGGGATAAATGGGATGCTTCCCATTGCCCATCACCAAATTTAAATCTTCCACCGGAGGCCACTCCATATACGGTGGTCCTGGCGAATGTTCCTCCTTGTCCCCATATTGATTCAGAGCACTGGTCTGCGCTGAAAAATAAGTCCCTGCATTTTTTGATTAAAAGGACTGGCCTGAATAGGCCCCTTTTTCCGGAATTTAAAATGGTCCGTAGGATTAGATGGGTGGGTCACACCCCTAAATCACTTTATGGGGACTGTATCGTTTTAACTTTTAGGTCACCCCATCTAGTCCATACAATTTTGGAAAGGGGTAACAATGGCTATGTGGATCCCAATGATATTAGCATTTTACCCTTGGGTTATTTTTATCGGCCGTGTAATCCCCTATACCGACTTGAGCTTAAGTCTGTAGGTAACAACTATGGAGGTTCAAGGCAGTTTGGTTACTCCATTCCAATACATAACCGATTTGAAGTTTTGAGCTCCCTGGAGGACCTCGACTGACTGAAGTCTGGGAAATCATTCACTCCACCCAGTCCTTGCAAGGGGATTGATTTTGGACCCTCAACGAGGTGTTTTGTATTTGATATGTCTAAGGGGGATGGTGACAGTATAGATAAGTCTAAAGGTCTTTTTGTTTTACCCGCGGCGAATCCGATAGGGTGCGAGGTTTCTTTAATTACCCCTATTTCAAGTATAGTTCCTGGCCAGGACTTAACATTGAGTAATGTTGTGAGGGAAAAATGTCCTATGCCCTGTATTACAGACTCCTTGACAGTTCCTGTATGTAATTATGATGTCACTTTGCCATCTGGACAGCTATGTAAAGAAATTGGTGGTATGCACATTTACCCTAAACATCGTATCTATGACGGAAAATCTTTGTGTTGTAACATTGTCATGGAACATTGCAGGGATTAGTTCTAAGTTGGGTAATCAATGTTGGTGGGATTTTATAACACAATTCGAGATTCTGTTACTCCAGGAGACATGGGTCAAGGATGCGATACACTTGAATGGCTATAGGACTTACCATACTCCAGCAGTTGGCACTCACAGTGGAAGGGCAAAGGGTGGCCTATGTACCTATATATCAAGCACCATTAATTTAAAGAGTATTAAGATGCTTGTTAGTGACGATTACTATCATCTGATCAAAATGGATTGTGACGCCACTCATTCAATAGCTCTGGTTAACTTCTATAATAATATCCCGTCTGGCCAGATTTTAAACAACATCTCGCAATCTTTAAATTTGTTATGTAGGGGCAAGACAAACGATATTATGTTGATATTTGCGGGGGATTTTAATTGTATGTTATGTAAGAATTACGGGGTTAATTTGTGTGGAGTTACGGGAGATGATGATGCTTGTACATCACACTTTGGTCATAATGCCCTGGGGGAGCGATATAACGAGCTTATTTTTACTCACGATTTGGGTTTTGTTAATGAGTTATGCCCGCTCCCGGTTTCCTTGATTCGTACTTTTAGTGGGAGGGGATTTAGCTCTGTAATTGATTATGTTCTCATATCAAGCACCCACGCTGATAGTATTCTTTCTTTTTATGTTTCGGATAATCCACTGAGCGATCATTTTCCTCTCTGCCTGACCATCTTATTACCTTTAAGTAAAACAACAAGCCCCGAAAATATTAACGATCAGTTGCTAGTAAATCTAGCATTAGGTAGTATTAATGGCTATTCTATTAGTTGGTAGACCAGGCAAAATTGGTAAGCACTGTGGTAAAGCGATGTAAACTCAACATAGACTCTTGTTTGAGTGAAGTAGCCACCCCCGAACAGATTCTAGCCTAGTTTTCAGCTATATCTAGGGTAATAAGTAATTTACTCATTAGGCATAAAAAGAATAGTGGAGTGCAACGGGGATGGTTCGATGCCAATTGCACTCGAGCACTCTCCCAACTAAAGAAGGAGCTCCAGAAGACCCCTAGAATTGTGATTGACATTAGGACGGCTAGAGGTGTGTACAAACGAGCAGTAAGGGACAGAAAGAGTATATTGAAGAAGGAAGCGTGGGACGCCCTTTATTTGGCCTCAATTACAAAAGATAGTGCGGCATTCTGGAAGGCTATTAGGGCCCCTTTTTTGGTTAGTGCGGGCGGCCCATCTGTAGAGATAGCGATTCCAGAGGAACAATGGATAAACCATTTTTCTCAGGTTTACAAAGGTAGCGGGAATCCCCTCGCGACGGATAAGTGTGTTTGCGGGTCCCGGGGGGAAAACCGCTCCATGCAGCATAGGGAACTTAGGTTTTCCATTGAGGAGGTGGAGCGGGCACTCCATGCAAGTAAAGGTGGTAAGGCCCCTGGCCCAGACGGGGCCCCGATAGACATATTTAAATCAAATGTTCTTTTGTGGGGCCCCCTTTTGGCCCAGGTGCTTAATGCCAGCTGTTGCACTAATTTTTTATCTACTTGGGTAGTCTCCATTATTGTGCCAATTTTTAAAAAGGGGGATAGGCATGATCCAGGGTGCTATCATCCAATTTCTTTGTTGGACGCTATAACAAAAGTGGCAGGCAGGGTTTTACTTGAGCGCCTCCAGGTCTGGGCCGAGGAGAATTCTATTTTTTCTGACTTACAATATGGTTTCCGGCCCGGCCTGGGGACCATAGAGCAGGGGTTGAATCTTTTACTTTTGGTAGGGAAATATACTAGAGCTAGGAAGGGAAACTTGTTTTTAGCTTTCGTGGACCTCACAGCCGCTTTTGACTGTGTGGTCCACGTTAAATTGTGGTCAGTTTTAGAAAAAATGAGTGTAGAACCAAACATTATACATTTTCTTAAACGTTTTTATTGTGATGCCAAGGCCACGGTGCGATATGGTATGAAGGGCGAGCGCTCAGAAGCCTTCCCGATTAGGAGCGGAGTCAGACAAGGGGGTGTTCTGGCTCCGTTCCTTTTTAATCTGTATATAAATGGGTTAGGGGAGGCTCTTCTAAAGGATAATCAGGATTTTCCTACAGTAGCCGGTCACCCAATTCCAGCACTGTTATATGCGGACGACGCGGTCCTGATGTCCCGTACTCAAGTCGGCCTTCAGCGTGTGCTGAATAGCTTTTTTCATTTTATGAATAATTTAGGCTTAAGAGTCAATATTTCGAAGACGTTTATAATGTATTGTGGCAAGGGTATCGTGAAACGAAAGGACATGTTTTTAGAGGGTCAGAAAATCGGGGTTACAACTAAATTTCCATACCTAGGTATTCTTTTCGCCAATAATGACACGTGGTCACATGCAGTTTCTGCTAGAAAATTGGCATTTGTACGTACAACTTCTGCACCAACTGCCTTTGCAAGGAAACTAGGCAAAAGACCACCTGTTGAGCTTTTAAAAATCTATAAAGCCAAGTGTGTGTCTGTGGCAACTTATGGGAGTGGAGTTTGGGGCTTTGCTGAATTAGCACCTATTCAAAGGGTGGAAAATTCATTTTTAAAATATATTTTATCAATACCAGCCGGTTCCTCTACGTATGTTTGTCATGCCGAATTGGGTCTGTCATATATTTCTGACTCAATTAAGCTTGAACCTGTATTGTTGTGGCATAGACTGTGGCTTAAAGATGAAGCCAAATTGAACTGTGAATTCTTATTACATATTGTGAAATTGGAAGGAGCATTGAGGATACCGTGGCTTAAATATGTTTTTAACTTTTTTAATGATCTTGGTCACCCAGAATATTTTATTAACCCCAGCTCCCTTAGTACTATATCAAGGAAGGAACTAAGACACAAGCCTTTGTCCTTGTTAGCTTCTGTGAGATTTGTCCACAGAGATACTGAAACCTACAGTCTTGCATAACCAGATGGTTTTAAGTTCTCTTAATATTCAACCGTACTTAATTGTTGTATCTAGTGCTTATGAAAGGTTTTTATAGACACGCTTTAGGATGGGAACCTTTCATCGCCTTGTGACTTTTCCCACGACGCATGATTGGTCTCAATGTCTCTTGCCTTGTCCTTGTGATAATGTTTCACTACAGACTACTATTCATGTTGTTCTTTTCTGTAAATATTATTCTGCACTACGGACTCTGTTTTTAAAACCAATTCTTAAACAATATGGTTTACGTCAATGTCGACCTGCCTTTTTAGCTCTACAGTATTTAGATAATGTATATACTATTTTTAGTGTTTCTAACTATCTGAAAAAAGTCCTTTTTGTCAGAAATCAATTGTCCACAATTTGATTAACTTTCATTGAAAGCTTTCCTAGTTTAATATTTCACGGAATTTTTTATTGTATAACTGTAATGTTTTTTTGTGCTTTTATGACTGTTTTGTTCAAACAATCGAATAAAGCTTTTCTGATCTGATCTGTGTTGAAAGTTTCGGGGTGATTCGTCAAGCGGGGACCGAGAAAAAAGGGGGGTCCCAAAGCGTGTTTTGTCCATGTTATTTTCCATAGGAACTTTATTACAGGCTACAGCCCGAACTGCTGAATGGAATTACACCAAATTTGGCAAAAAGGTAGGTCTTGGTTTAGAGTGCGCCCTTTTTGTTAAATGGTGTAAATTCGTTCAGTAGTTCCTGTGAAATTTAAAAAAGAAAAATATCGATATCTGAGCACCGAGGAGGGTTCGCGAACCCTCCCGGGCACGAGCTTCACTCTGATTGGCTGCCAACACTCCAAACCAGGAAGTGTTGGCAGCCATCTTGTGACTCGGTAACCGAGTCACAAGAAAAAGGGTGAAACAAGTGAAAAATGAAGAAAAGGGGGCAGGGTAGAAACACCCTGACCCCCTAGGCCTGCTCAGGGGGTCCCACAAGGACCCACAGGCCAATAAAAAGCATTTTTTTTTTTTTAAATCGGCCGAATTCGCGCTGGGGTCGCATATCCGGCCGTGAAAATAAAAAAGAAACGAAGCGCGGGCTCCTGCGTTCGTTATTGTTAAGCCCCCGGGTGAGCCAGGTCCCAGGGGCATGCCCAAATTATATAGCGGGGGCCCACAGGGGCCCCCGCAGTCCCGGGTACCACCACCTCCCCGGGGCTCTTATTTAAAAAAAAAAAATGTGTGTGGGGGGCTCGAGCCCCTCCACACGCCCCGGGGACCACCACCTCCCCGGGGCTTTGTCAATTAAACACGGGGGCATGCGCCCCCCCTGAGCCCCGGGGACCGCCACCTCCCCGGGGCTCTGTTTATTTTTTATAGAAAATGTGTGTGGGGGGCTCAAGCACCCCCACTCGCCCCGGGGAACACCACCTTCCTGGGGCACCAACTATTCAAATTTGAGGGTCCGTTACGGACCCCTGGCCCCGGGGACCACCACCTCCCCGGGGCTTTGCAAACATGGGGAGGGGGGCCGCCATAGCAAACCCTGCTTTGCTTCATTGAAGCGAGAGCAGGGAAACCTGCTCTCGCTTCAATGAAGCAAAGCAGGATTGCTTTTGAGCAAGGGGAGCTGCATGTTAGTAGCTCCCCATACTCAAAAGCAATGCTGGCTCCCACAGGAGGCGGGGAGCCGGCGGGACCATGGGGGCATTCGGGCTCCCCCCAGGGTCCCCATCACAGAGGCCAGGCCCCGTGGGATGGGGTCCCCAGGGCCAGAAGTGGCCCGGGAGAGGACCACACTGCCCCCCTCCACCACAATAATATAAAAAAAAGAAAAAGGAAAGGCCATGCCCTGGGGGATGGGGTCCCCGGGGCCGAATTTGGCCTCGGGAGGGGGGTCACGTGGCCCCCTTCCCGATTTTTTTTTTTTTTTAATTTAGAAAAAGGGGTCAGGCTCTGGGTGATGGGGTCCCCAGGGCCCCAAAAAAGTAAAAAAAAGGGGGGGGGGGCCACACAGCCCCCGTTGTGGAAAAAAAAAAAAGCTGGCATCTCTCCGGAGGCTGCGCCCCTTTCTCCACCACTCTGCAAACGTGCCCCCTGGGACAACTAGCCCACTAGGTACCTCCAGTAAGCGCCACACAGCTGGATTGCAGAGAGGTGTTCCGAGGCCACGCCCCTTTTTACACCACACTGCAAACGCGGCTTCTGGTGCACTGCTGCTCGGAGGATGAAGTCCACTTGTGTCCTGAGGACCTCAGGACACAAGTGGACTTCATCCCCCGAGCAGCAGTGCGCCAAGAGGCGCGTTTGCAGAGATGTGTAAAAAAGGAGCGTGGCCTCGGACCACCTCTCTGCAATCCAGCTGTGTGGTGCTTACTGGAGGTACCTAGTGGGCTAGTTGTCCCCCAGGAACCCTCAGTATTCAAGGGGACTTATTCCCCCAACTTAGAACGCGCCAGGGGGCGTGTTTGCAGAGTGGTGGAGAAAGGGGGCGTGGCCTTTGTCCACCTCTCAGCAATCCACTGTGTGGGGCTTACTGGAGGTAAGAGGTAGGATAGTTGGCCCCTAAAGGAACCCCAGCAGCGAAGGGGACTTCAATCCCCATCCAACAGCGCACCAGGGAGCACGTTTGTAGAGTGGTGGGCAAAGGGGGCTTGGCCGGCTCTTCGAACTTAGCAATGCTGCTGTGTGGGACTTACTGGAGGTAATAGTAGGGGGTAGTTGGCCCCCAAGGATGTCCGTGGGGGCCAACTACCCCTCTTGTTACCTCCAGTAAGTCCCGCACAGTGGGATTGCCAAGACGTCTTCGGAGGCCATGCCCCCCTTTCTCCACCATTCTGCAAACGCACCTCCTGGCAGACTACGGGGTGGGGGATGAAGTCCAATTTACTCCTGAGGGACTTTGGGGGCCAAGAAGCCCTACTGGTACCTCCTGTAAGCCCTACGCACCGGAATTCCTGAGTGCTGGTCGGAGGCCCAGCACCCTTATTCCACCACTCTGCAAACGTGACTACTAGTTAAAGAAGTGTTTGCAATGTAATAGGTTTCGCATTTGCGAGAATTAGAGCTATTGGCGTTGTAAATGCAAAAGTTTTTTACTAATGTTTTTTGGAGTGGAGTGGATGTACGTTGTGTGTAGTGGAATTATGTGGTATGTTGTGCAATGAAATTATGTGGATAGAAAGTATGTGGTATTTAGTGTATAGGAATTATTTAGAGTGGGATTATGTGTTATGGAGAGTAATTATGTGGTATGGTAGTCTGTGTTGTGGAGAGTTAACGTCAGGTTTAGTCTTCCTTGTTTCCATAGAAGCTCAACTATGAACTCAGTGAGACAAAAAAAGATGGAATCACTGAGGAGCACTTGTGGACCTAGTCAGAGGTATGAGCAGGGCCACTGGAATTATGTGACTGTTTGGCAGCACCGACTTTCGCACAATTATACATTTTCTGCATTAGTCACATAATTCATCATCTGCACCCTAATCTGCAGATTTGAACAAAAAAAGCCTTGTTTCTAGCTGAAACGGGTCAAACGTTACCAAAAATGCACCAACAAGTGTTACAGCGTGGTGGAAGGCCCTTTGCAAACCTAGAATGGTCACCTGTTACTTATTGCTAAATGTGGGTGTTTAATTGGTACTATTGGTGTGCAAGCCACTCTTGCTTCCCTCTGCGCCTCTCTTGCCTCTTTCTGCATTTCTGTTGCTTCTTTCTGCACGTTTCTTTCTTTTTCTGCACTTCTCTTGACCTCATTCTGCAAATGTCTTTCTGCACATCTGTTGCCTCTTTCTGCACATCTGTTGCCTCTTTCTGCACCTCATTTGCTTCTTTCTGCACCCCTGTTGTCTCTTTCTGCACTCGTCTTCCCTCTTTCTGTAACTTTCCTGCCTGATTTTGCATCTCACTTGCCTCTTTCTGCACTTTTCTTGCTTTTTTCTACACCTCTGTTGCTTCTTTCAGCAATTCTCTTGCCTCTTTGTGCACTTTTCTTGCCTGTTTCTGCACCTCTCTTGCCTCTTTTTGCACCTCTGTTGGCTCTTTCTGCACCTCACTTGCTCCTTTCTACACTTCTCTTGCCTCTTTCTGCACCCCTGTTGCTTCCTTCTGCACTGTCCATGCTTCTTTCTGCACCTGTCTTGCTTCTTTCTGCACCCCTGTTGTCTCTTTATGTACCTCTTTTGCCTCTTTCTGCACTTTTCTTGCCTTTTTCTGCACCTCTCTTCCCTCTTTCTGCATGTGTGTTGCCTCTTTCTGCACCTCATTTTCTTCTTTCTGCACCCCTGTTGTTTCTTTCTGCACTCGTCTTCCCTCTTTCTGTACCTTTCCTGCCTGTTTTTGCATCTCACTTGCCTCTTTCTGCACTTTTCTTGCTTCTTTCTACACCTCTGTTGCTTCTTTCAGCAATTCTCTTGCCTCTTTGTGCACTTCTCTTGCCTGTTTCTGCACCTCTCTATCCTCTTTTTGCACCTCTGTTGGCTCTTTCTGCATCTCACTTGCTCCTTTCTACACTTCTCTTGCCTCTTTCTGCTCCCCTGTTGCTTCATTCTGCACTTTCCATGCTTCTTTCTGCACCTGTCTTGCATCTTTCTGCACCCTGTTGTCTCTTTATGTACCCCTTTTGCCTCTTTCTGCACTTTTCTTGCCTTTTTCTGCACCTCTCTTCCCTCTTTCTGCACGTCTGTTGCCTCTTTCTGCACCTCATTTGCTTCTTTCTGCACCCCATTTGTCTTTTTCTGCACTCATCTTCCCTCTTTCTGTACCTTTCCTGCCTGTTTTTACATCTCACTTGCCTCTTTCTGCACTTTTCTTGCTTCTTTCTACACATTTGTTGCTTCTTTCAGCAATTCTCTTACCTCTTTGTGCACTTCTCTTGCCTGTTTCTGCGCCTCTCTTGGCTCTTTTTGCACCTCTGTTGGCTCCTTCTGCACCTCACTTGCTCCTTTCTACACTTCTCTTGCCTCTTTCGGCACCCCTGTTGCTTCATTCTGCACTTTCCATGCTTCTTTCTGCACCTGTTTTTCTTCTTTCTGCACCCCTGTTGTCTCTTTATGTACCTCTTTTGCCTCTTTCTGCACTTTTCTTGCCTTTTTCTGCAGTTCTCTTCCCTCTTTCTGCACGTCTGTTGCCTCTTTCTGCACCTCATTTGCTTCTTTCTGCACCCCCTGTTGTCTCTTTCTGCACTTGTCTTCCCTCTTTCTGTACCTTTCCTGCCTGATCTTGCATCTCACTTGCCTCTTTCTGGACTTTTCTTGCTTCTTTCTTCACCTCTGTTGCTTCTTTCAGCAATTCTCTTGCCTCTTTTGTGCACTTCTCTTGTCTGTTTCTGCACCTCTCTTGCCTCTTTTTGCACCTCTGTTGGCTCTTTCTGTACCTCACTTGCTCCCATCTACACTTCTCTTCCCTCTTTCTGCACCCCTGTTGCTTCATTCTGCACTTTCCATGCTTCTTTCTGCACCTGTTTTGCTTCTTTCTGCACCCCTGTTGTCTCTTTATGTACCTCTTTTGCCTCTTTCTGCACTTTTCTTGCGTTTTTCTGCACCTCTCTTCCCTCTTTCTGCACGTCTGTTGCCTCTTTCTGGACCTCATTTGCTTCTTTCTGCACCCCTGTTGTCTCTTTCTGCACTTGTCTTCCCTCTTTCTGTACCTTTCCTGCCTGTTTTTGCATCTCACTTGCCTCTTTCTGCACTTTTCTTGCTTCTTTCTACACCTCTGTTGCTTCTTTCAGCAATTCTCTTGCCTCTTTGTGCACTTCTCTTGCCTGTTTCTGCACCTCTCTATCCTCTTTTTGCACCTCTGTTGGCTCCTTCTGCATCTCACTTGCTCCTTTCTACACTTCTCTTGCCTCTTTCTGCTCCCCTGTTGCTTCATTCTGCACTTTCCATGCTTCTTTCTGCACCTGTCTTGCATCTTTCTGCACTCTGTTGTCTCTTTATGTACCTCTTTTGCCTCTTTCTGCACTTTTCTTGCCTTTTTCTGCACCTCTCTTCCCTCTTTCTGCAAGTCTGTTGCCTCTTTCTGCACCTCATTTGCTTCTTTCTGCACCCCTGTTGTCTCTTTCTGCACTCGTCTTCCCTCTTTCTGTACCTTTCCTGCCTGTTTTTGCATCTCACTTGCCTCTTTCTGCACTTTTCTTGCTTCTTTCTACACCTCTGTTGCTTCTTTCAGCAATTCTCTTGCCTCTTTGTGCACTTCTCTTGCCTGTTTCTGCACCTCTCTTGCCTCTTTTTGCACCTCTGTTGGCTCTTTCTGCACCTCACTTGCTCCTTTCTACATTTCTCTTCCCTCTTTCTGCACCCCTGTTGCTTCGTTTTGCACTTTCCATGCTTCTTTCTGCACCTGTCTTGCTTCTTTCTGCACCCCTGTTGTCTCTTTATGTACTCCTTTTGCCTCTTTCTGCACTTTTCTTGCCTTTTTCTGCACCTCTATTCCCTCTTTCTGCACGTCTGTTGCCTCTTTCTGCACCTCATTTGCTTCTTTCTGCACCCCCTGTTGTCTCTTTCTGCACTTGTCTTCCCTCTTTCTGTACCTTTCCTGCCTGATCTTGCATCTCACTTGCCTCTTTCTGGACTTTTCTTGCTTCTTTCTTCACCTCTGTTGCTTCTTTCAGCAATTCTCTTGCCTCTTTTGTGCACTTCTCTTGCCTGTTTCTGCACCTCTCTTGCCTCTGTTTGCACCTCTGTTGGCTCTTTCTGTACCTCACTTGCTCCCATCTACACTTCTCTTCCCTCTTTCTGCACCCCTGTTGCTTCATTCTGCACTTTCCATGCTTCTTTCTGCACCTGTTTTGCTTCTTTCTGCACCCCTGTTGTCTCTTTATGTACCTCTTTTGCCTCTTTCTGCACTTTTCTTGCTTTTTTATGCACCTCTCTTCCCTCTTTCTGCACGTCTGTTGCCTCTTTCTGGACCTCATTTGCTTCTTTCTGCACCCCTGTTGTCTCTTTCTGCACTTGTCTTCCCTCTTTCTGTACCTTTCCTGCCTGTCTTTGCATCTCACTTGCCTCTTTCTGCACTTTTCTTGCTTCTTTCTACACCTCTGTTGCTTCTTTCAGCAATTCTCTTGCCTCTTTGTGCACTTCTCTTGCCTGTTTCTGCACCTCTCTTGCCTCTTTGTGCACCTCTGTTGGCTCTTTCTGCACCTCACTTGCTCCTTTGTACACTTCTCTTGCCTCTTTCTGCACCCCTGTTGCTTCATTCTGCACTTTCCATTCTTCTTTCTGCACCTGTCTTGCTTCTTTCTGCACCCCTGTTGTCTCTTTATGTACCTCTTTTGCCTCTTTCTGGACTTTTCTTGCCTTTTTCTGTACCTCTCTTCCCTCTTTCTGCAAGTCTGTTGCCTCTTTCTGCACCTCATTTGCTTCTTTCTGCACCCCTGTTGTCTCTTTCTGCACTCGTCTTCCCTCTTTCTGTACCTTCCCTGCCTGTTTTTTCATCTCACTTGCAACTTTCTGCACTTCACTTGCTTTTTTCTGCACCTCTCTTGCCTCTTTCGGCACCTCTGTTGCTTCTTTCTACACTCCTCTTGCCTCCTTCTGCACTTCTTAGTTAGAGGTAGTTTTAATCCCCCTGCCCTATTATGTACTAGGGCCATACAGGGGAGGTCATGCCAATCACAGGGGTACCCCAACCCATAGTGTACCCTAGTGTATGTAGGTTTTTTCACTGTATTCTAAGTGTCTTTCAGCATAGCACTGGCTCCGGGCCTGGTTAGTCAGAGTCAGTTACCACCAGTACCCGTCAGCAAAAAAAGTTGGGGGCACAGGATGACTTTGCAACAAGGCTTCTTTCTGCTCCTCTGTTGGTTCTTTGTGCACATCTCTTGCTTCTTTCTGCGCCTTTCTTCATCTTTCTGGACTTCTGTTTCCTCTTTCTGCATTTCTCTTGCTTCTTTCTGCGCCTTTCTTCCTCTTTCTGCACATGTCCTACCTCTGTAGGCATAGTTAGAAATTAGCATTTAAAAAACCTTTGAAATTCACTGAAAAAACCACAGGTTTCAGGGACGTTATAGTTAGAAATTAGCATTTAAAAAACCTTTGAAATTCACAGAAAAACGATAGGTTTCAGGGACGTTATAGTTAGAAAATAGCATTTAAAAAACCTTAGAAATTCACTGAAAAACCACAGGTTTCAGGGACGTTATAGTCAGTTGGACATTTCACTCGTACAAAACCAGAGAAATTTGGCCGTTATAGGTAGTTCAGCTAACTATAACTCGCGCCCCGCAATGCACTGCTGATTATGTCACATATTACATCATTCATGACATGGTCAGTGACATCACTGATGACATCACTGATGACATCTCAAATGACATCACTGATGACATCACTGATGACATCATCCATGTGATAATCTGATGCACCTCCTCATACCCTAATATAACCTTTGATACACCCACTCTAAAATAAAGACTACCATTTTCGAAACCTTAGACACACTAATACCAGTTAGTACATACACACTCACTAATTCCTAGGTCTACACACACATCCACTCATTCACCCATACAGTCACTCATACATGCAGTCAATCATCAATACGGCACTATCATATGCACTCACATATCTATACAGACACTCACACACCGCCACTCATCCATAGAGTTACTCACACACCTAGTCAGTCATGCAAAGAATCAATCACACTCCCTTTTACTCACCTATACAGTTATACACACACACCACCTCACTTATTCAAACATATACTAATACATACTTACACTCTTATACAATAACTAATACAAGCACACACTCATCCATACAGCCACTCTCACAATCACTCACTCTCACATATAGTCATTTATATACTCCAACACTCACATATACTGCCTTTCACGTATGCAGTTACTCACACATGTACCACTGAGACATCCATTAACTCACCAACACACCCATACACACACTCACCCACCCATACAGCCCTTCACAGATGCACTCTTGAACCCATACACCCAGTGAATCACCCACTCACACATCTATGCACAGAGTCACACCCCCCCACCCACACAGACACTCAGGTACCCATACAGATACTCAGACAACCAATCAATAACCCATATAGACCCTCATTTAGCTACTCACCAACCCATGCAACCGCTTACACACCAACTGACAAACTAAACTGTGTGAATGTCTGTATTAGTCACTAACCCATGCATTCAGTAAGACACATTTAATCACTCACTTATACAGTCAGTCACGCACCTACTAAATCATCCATTCAGACACTTATACACCCACTCATTCTTCAATACACCTTGGCCTATATATATATAAAACATATTTAAACTTTACAGAAACACACAGTCACTGGATGATGTCATCAGTGATGTCATCAGTGATGTCATTTGAGATGTCATCAGTGATGTCACTGACCATGTCATGAATGATGTAATATGTGACGTCATCAGCAGTGCATTGCGAGGGCGCGAGTTATAGTTAGCTGAACTAACTATAACGGCCTAATTTCTCTGGTTTTGTACGAGTGAAATGTCCAACTAACTATAACATCCCTGAAACCTGTGGTTTTTTCAGTGAATATATATATATATATATATATATATATATATATATATATATATATATATACATACACATACCCGGTTGACAGAAAATAACCAATCACTTATTACACGTGACAACAAAAGTAGCCCTCTTTATTGACGTTATAATAAAAATAGATGTCATTTGATTTACCAGTCTAGCTATAGTGAACTCTTCTTGTTACATCCGATACCACAATAATTATAACTATGTCATCTTTAAAAAGTAGTTTTTTAGCATCTTTCTATTAAAGGATAAACAATCCAATTTATTTGTTGGTTTATCTTTTTCATTATCAACTAAGCAATATTTTCCAAGTTTAAATATAGGAGACAGTACAGCAACAAAAGTGCACCACTGATTTGAATAGCCATTCACAACACATCAAAATTTCTAAGAGGGCAGTCATTGATCCTTGTCTGTTGGGTAAAAGAACTGTTTTTGTTGGCAATAATTGTGCTTACTAATGTCTGCGTCTATCAGTTTGTTTTATAAATTATGACAAAGTTAAGCTTTTGACTCCATTAGACAGTGTTACAATTTGTCTCGAAGGATTACTTAAAGTATACTGCATTATGTAAGGTTCTCCTAACCTTATATTGAGTAGATTACAGTGAAGTCCTTTTTGTAGGTTTTCCATTGATCGGCATACCGACCTCGAAAGGCAGTTCAACGTCAATGCAGAAGATGGAAAAATCACTTTGGCAACACCGCTGGACAGAGAATCTAATGTTTGGCACAACATAACAATCATGGCTACAGAAATTAGTAAGTTTGCATGATTTCTTCTTATTAGTTTGGGGGTGGCAGAAAGGGTGGGGGCTGTGCTTTCATTATGTACAAAAAGTGTTTTAAAATGTACTGCCAAAAATACTGTGGCACATTAAAAACAGATTTAGAAATCAAAATGGAGGCAGTTTTTTACAAAGCCTTTCTTCCTCCTGCCTTCTACATTTCTCTCCTGTTTTCATTTGTCTTGTCCTGGATGATGGCCAGACCTCTTTGAACATTTTAATGCGAATGCAGGTCTTAGTTTGAAAATGTCATCCAATACAGAAATGTATTATTTTGCATTTATTTTCCAGCTCTAGTCAAGTGCATGCCAAAAAAACAGCACAGAGACAGATTTATCGACATTACACTGACATAAAACTTTGCGGCATCACAAATTATTTCCTCTGATAGAATAAAAAAACAATGCTCTGAAATTTTTGTCATGGTTTTGTGCTTAGAGATGTCATAACAACCGACGAGTGCTCTAGTAAGTACTTTTCTCTAATGTATATTTTTTCAATACATGAGAATATCTCAATTGCTGCACTGAAGAATTGGATACAGTTGCAAATCTGAACTAATTGTTCCAAATTGTCATTGGAATTAGATGCCCCAGATAAGGAGAGTGACTATGCAACCTATTTATGGAGGGTCTAGTGCTGTTTTCAGTGAACCATACAAGGCAATACATGTCAAATAAGGCAAGTAGATTAAGTGATACTTTTATATGGGTACCCAGAACTGGTCTGGACTGGTACTGGCGTTTTCATCTTCATTATTCTTGTTAGAGATTAATGCTATGATCAAGTCAAGGTTGGTCGATCTGTGCACACAGCATTTATAATAAACAAAGTTGTAACCTCCATAATATTTAAATAGAAATCAATGGAAACAACATTGGAATCATGCCAATATTTAGATAAACATACCAACAAAATACTTACATTTACTGATAATAGTGTAAAACTACAAAATCCTTGATCAGAAAGGATTCAAATGCAGTTAGTGGTGTCCAAGTGAATGCTAGGATGATTCCCTAGCTGAAATTTTTCTGACTCTTCTCTGGATTAGCAGATCATTTGAATGATGGTCTTTTGAACAACATTGTTTAGAAAAATGTCTTGAAGAGTAGGTAGTTTGATTTTGGTTTACCGTTTTGGATCCAGGGCATTGTAGAGCTTGACTGATGCACTCGTAGTGAGTGGTTCCATGGTTTAGTCAATTTAAATATGTTAGCTGGGTCAAAATCGAAGTGTCAGATTGTGGTTGAAGTGTGCAGAACCTGTTTTCGAGAAGCATTGTACACAATACTTTGAGAATTAAATGTGACCCATAAGGCCACAGGAATAGTATGAAGGTCCTTTAAGGCTTATTTAATGTGTTCATCTGTATGCAGGTTCATTTACATCTGAACCTCCCAGGCCTTGAAATCCCTTCATTCTAAGTACAAGATTCATGGCTAGGCTAATGTGCAACACATTAAAGTAAGAAAGGCATGTCTTCACTAGATCTCTAGCCATCTCTATCCTGTGTGCATCCAGCAAATAAAACGTCTTACAAAAATGTTTAGTTCACTTGACTATTATAAGAGAATAATGTCATATGCAATCAGATATATTTGTTCCCAACTGACTGATGAACTCTTAACCACTTACAGTGACATTTCTCATTGTAGGGTCCCTCATCTATCACTGGGAAGTATCCCAGATTGGCCCTATTGGTCTGGCAATGTTTCCTTGAGAGTAGCAGTAACGATATAGTGAATTGGTTATGTATGTAGCATGATCAGTTAAAGTTTGTGTAAGGGTGGGCTACCATTCTACTAATAGAGTTATTTATGCTTCCCCAACCACACGATTAAAAATTACAGGCGGGGAAGATTCTTTGGCCTTGCCTATCAAGGGTGTTTGTTAACATGTTTTAGCGTCTTTCATGGTTTGACACTTTCATCATGCCTGGCTATTTATGTTACATTCAAACAATACAGTGACCAAGATGGTCTCTTGTTGAGGTGTGTAACAACTGCTCCTGCAGAAAACAAAATGGTTTGCTCACAGTTGACACACAGTGTGCAGTGATGATTTTCATTTCATTAATAGTGGCTCCCCAAAAAATTGGTTAGTGCCCAGGAAAAGAAATGCTTTCTCCTAGTTTCAGTATGTATCCACAATTATAGAAGTCTCTTTATCCTATTATTTGTAATGATACTAGAATTTTTTGGGGGGGATCATCTTGAAAAGTACCCTTTATTTAGAATAAATTATCTATTTATGCAATGATCATCTTGTTGTGGATTACTGTTCTCTTGCCTATGACGTGGTTGTGACTAAACATATTCCACAGTTGGCGTCAATACATAGCATGGAATTTTAGAAAATAATTGTGTTGCCTGTTCTCAGATAGCATCTGCATAATCAGTAATACTAAATTCAGAATGCCCCTCATTAACCAAACTAATTCTTTCTTAGGTTTTCAAGATGTCCCGATGCAATCATATATGAGTGACAAATTACACACTTGTTATGCAGAAGTAGAGCAGTGTAATATTTTGGTCAGAGCGGGACTCTTGTTTGATGAACGGTCGAATTTTAGCTGGTCAAACACAGAGGGCCATTGAAGATGATCAGACATTTTCTCTGCATTAACGGAGACCAGGTGCCATAGAAATTGCTGCTTTTCTGCCATACTGCCAACAAATCAATCTAGAAATTGTTGCTACTGATCTACCCTTGATGAATCTATTCTGATTAATCACACTTAATAAATAATGGGAATAAGCTGTTACCAGTCTCATAGACATAATCTCTGTATAGATTTTCCATTCTGTATTGATAAGACATAAGGGATGGTATCTAGAATTTAAGATTGGATCTCCTATTTGTTTGGGAACTATCATAGGTTCCACATAGGTGACTTGACCAATACCAAAACACTTTGATGGAGGTCATAACGCTCTGGTGTTAGTGGCACCCATAAATAGCTATGAAATTCCATTTGGAGTAAATCTGAGCTAGGAGTTTTTTTCCTTTTTGAAGTTATGAATTGCTTCGTTAATTTCATCGGCATTTAGAGAGATTTTTAAGGTAGACATATTTATTTTATTATCACGAGAAATCTTAATTATAATGTCTTAAATCTGGCTTTAATATATAGAATTGCACAAGAGAGACAGACACACCCATTAAAACATCTTTATCACAGTAGCCCAAAATGCCTTTTTCATCTTTAACTAATTTGATTTTGTCCCATTTATTTATTAATTGGCCATTGGTTTACCTCGTTAACACAGGCGTAACACTTTGATTTGCTTTTCCAGGCGACCAAAGTTTTGCAAAATGCTGCTTCAGTACAACATTTGCAACTAAGCATGTGCAATACTTCTTTGGAAAACGTAGCATCAATAATTGTCTCGAAGTTAATCATTGCTGAGAAAAAGAATTTCATCAAGTGTTGAGTGTCTCTCTTTACTGTTTGCATCAAGATAATACAAAAGATCAATTTAAATGGTGCTACAGCTAGCATAGGAACACAAACAATAAAAATAGCAGATACTACCGTGAGGTAAATGTATAAAAGTTAATTTATCTCTCACTTGAATTTTCACTCTTGGTCCTATGCTTCTTTCAGTCAGGTGTATCAGCCCACTTTGAGAGCAGTGGCATTTAATTACACTATTCGAGGCTCACAAAAAAATTATATTAAAAACAATATTCAGCTTGTTCTGTCATTTGGATGAGGCGGATATTACATACTGCTTGGGGGTTGTATTTAACATTTATAAGAATCGTCTGGAATTAAGAACGTTTTATGATAGTCAGAATGGAAAAAAGAATTCGGAGTTTAAAATTAGAACATATTGTTTTTCCGCAGGTGTGTATTTTGTTCTCAGTGTACCGAACAGCATATTTTTAGCTTAATTCACAGTTAAGATTGTTTTGCTTGGTGCCAGTATGTCTGGTAAATTGTCTCCAACTAAAATTTGAAATGAAAGCCCAAGCTCAAATTTTATTACCAATATTAACTGATTAGAGAGCAAATTAAAAACTTCTCTTAAAATGTATTGATGTGGCATGTATGAGCTGTCCTTCGTGCAATGTATTTATATGAAATGTGTGACTCGATGTGATATATGTTATGCTTTTGAAATACTAAACATACAATGCTAAGCAAAACAGCTGAATGGTGCATGACCACATGCACTCATAAAGGAATGAACTGTTAAGTAGTAAAAGGCTTAAGTGAGTGATGATATTGCCATATTGTATCTTGCTTGCTCCTAATTGATCAGTGAAAAAACATAATGTATTTTATTATTATTTATTTATTTTTCACATCACAGAAAAACATAGTTGAGCAAAAACTATTTTAAGGATAATTCTCAGATGTATTTATTACACAAAGCATACTATCAAGCAAAGGAAAAAAACATATCTAATCTACAGTACATAGAATAGGTAGAATCAGGAGGGATGGCCTTGCAGACTGGCAGTAGGGAATAATGCTAGTACAAGAGGTGCCAGAAGTAATAGAAGACGTAGTGGCAAAGCAGTCATTTTCTGCAGTCCATCAGAGAAAGGTCCTTCCAAGGTAGAATAAGAGAGTTCTACACTGTAAGCCTCATGTCCAGAAAATGACTGTGAAAGTACTTAGTATCTTCTGGGAATTGGAGTTTAGAGACTTATGATCATTCACTTATCCACCTAAGACTTTCAACTCTTGAGGTAGTTCTTTCTAACAAGGAGTACTAGACAGTATAGTACATGAAGCAATCATTCTGGAACAGTGGTGCTCTAGCCTCTTCTGGATGTTGGTGCACTTCATTTTAGAGTGGGAGCAGTGTTGATGAGAAGTCTTTGGTCAGCCTGCCTGTGGCACGCAAGCTAACTATAAGCAAGGTCAGAGTGGGAGCTAGGCAGGCTCCTATGATTACATTTCTGTAGACAATATTGACTATCGCCACAGCTTCACCTCTGTTCAGAAATTTAAATACAGGTATGCGATCTTCAATTTTTCTTGAGTAGATGGAAGTGAACTCGACAGATTACACAAATGTGTTGGGCTAAGCCTCATCATGTAATGCCATAGCCACTGGAAAACTCACAGCAAAGGGCAGTTTTGCTCTGTGTTGTCACAGTGAATTCTGAGATGTTATTAGGCATTTGAGTTGATTTGCATGACAATTTGCACCATCCAACTTTCACTTTTAAAGAGTAATTTCTTAAGGTACTAATTGTCTTGCAGCGTTTAAGTACCATCTGTGTGATGAGGACTGTCAACAACTACAACTATTCAGCAATTCCAATGAATTAATGTAAACTTTGAAGGAGAGAAATCTTAACCCTGAGAGGACTCCACGTGGTATCTTGAAGCATTCATTGCCTTCTGCTGCAGGCCTTGCACTGTTGGATAATTCAGTCTGCCCTTGTGTGAAGTCCAAATAATTTTCTTCTTTTCTGCACCTGAGCTTTGACATACACTGATGCCATTATTCTTGCTTCAGCTCTCAAGTGCTTCTGTAAATGGGCACAGGTCAAACTGGTAATATCACTTAGACCTGAAGGTGGTAAAACATTTACAGATCCACAATTTTATTACTGGCACAGACAAAACAGCCAAAGTGCCTGATTTTTTGATGGTGTCGTACAGTGGGTAGTTATTAATAATTTGGAATTTTGCAGTTTTAATCTGATACTCTTCAAAATATTTCAGGCTGTGCCAACAGTAGTAGGGGCTGAACTGAGAAAACAAAGATAAATCATTTTATGAGCACATATGTGGCTCAAGGCTGTTTAGCAGTCCTCAGGTCACAGTAAAGATAATGAAAGAATGTAGCAAAATGGTACAGAGTGACATGTATTAATCAGATGGATATCCTTACACTCTGAATATTGTTCTAAAGTCACAAAAGTACACAGCCACCCTTTGTGACTGCCTATATTGTAGATTTTGCAAACAGCAAATGCTCCATTAGAATCTAGTCTAATTGACAAATTTCATTAATTACCTATGATCCTAAAACGTATTCTTAGGTCTTTTTGAACAGGTACAATTATATCCTCTGGCAGTAAAATTATGGCATGAAACATTATTTCCTTCTCAAAATGCTGGATCAAAAAATAAAGAACCAATGAGACAGGGTGTGCTATGTATGACATTGAATGACTTGTCTAATGCAGAATTTGTGCACATTTTTTGGGTGATGTGCATTTGAGGGTAGAAATTGAAGTTCTTGCCCTTGCTGATCTACCAAAACACACTACTCAAGGATGTCCCTTGTGCTTATTTATTATTTCACCTTTCAGTTCACTTGTTTGAATTTGAATTTGGACCTCTGTTCGGATTATAGCCTACTATATTCAATATAGATAGAAAGGCTCATGGAACATATTTATAGAGTCATCAGGTACTTTCACCAATTCTCATTCTAAAGCATAATCAAAACAAAGCCTGAACTTAAGCTCTGGAAATCCTTAACTCAGGCTGTGCTCCATTATAGGCAGCCCATCAGTTCAATACTTGGAGCAAGTCTAACATTTCTCCATTTAGTGAACTAAGCTAAGTGATATTTACTTAGAGTAAAAACTCAAGACTTTGCCTAAATTCTCGCAAGAATATTAGGAATTATTTAAGCATGTGATATTTGTGCCTCAGCATTTGTAGAGCAAGCATGACTCTTCCACCTGTATTCAAAAGCAGGTGGTAAATGGGTTTACAAAGGTAAGCCAGTTGTCCCCATTGACCCTTTAGTGGAACTAGCGTGATATTTCACTCTACTTCTGAGACAAGTGACATCATCAGCTGCACTATGCGTGATCCCAAACAATCACACTTGTATGTGAAGAAATCATTTGTTTGAAGAGAGTTGTTTGCAGTTGTGTGTCAGCAGTGGAAATGCATAGCTATTGGTGTCTGCCTCTAGTTCCTTGTAATTATATATATAGATGGAGGCCTGATTCACAAAGGTAAACTTACACTTTTGTGTAAGTTAACCTTTTTTTTGGTATTCACAAACTGTGAGTTTAATTTTATTGATAGAAATTTTACAATTGTGGAGACTCAGCACTCATGGCCGAGACTCCACATATAAAAAGATAGGCCTGTCCAATCTATTTGTGTGCGGAGTTCTCCATACCCGACTGGTCTGAGGATTCAATATTTATACCTGGTGCCAGCTTTGAAGTAGGAGAAGGTTCTGGAGGTACGGGGGTAAAACGAAGGGATTCCGAGTCACGCATCAAACTTCTCGATTCCCCCAAAGAAGGGTGGGCTTGACACCCGAAATGCATTGGGATTTATGTGACCCACGCCTGACATGTATGATTTATATTTGAAAAACGATGAACTTTTTTTGAAAAATTCAACTTCGAATAAACACAAATCTACGAAGCAACAGAGTGATGGTGTCACGGACATTCATTTGGGATACTTTGGATCAACTTACTGGTTGCTTATGATAGAGTTAAAGTTTTGTGTAAAGTTATGAACTAGTTTAATTGGAGCACAAATGTGTGAGACACTCTTGTGAGTGTATGTAGTAGTGCACTTTACTGTCTAAGACTTTCGTCCTAGTTCTCTTCTTCAATTTTGAATTGGTGGTTGGGTAGAACCACCTCAGAGGGTGCACAGTGTAATTGAGTTCGATTTGTTTCTTCTGAACACTTTGTTTATATTGTGTAATCTGAGTGCATCACAGCTGTTTTGTTGTTTCTTAACTTTCTAAATGTAGCATTTTTAGAGTTGTGACTTAAAAACTTAAAATCTGACTTTATCATTAAAGATGGCTTGAAAGTGCAATTATTTAGACACCAGACTGACATTTCTACCTGCTCCCAATTAAAAGTAATCACTTATTAAATGTCATAAGGTAACCTGATGTTATCATATAGGAGAAGGAGGCCTTGCAGTAGTGAAAAACTAAAAGAGTTTTTCACTACCAGGACATGTAAAAGTTAAAAGTAAGTATATAACGTTTTGAATGCACTTCACACTGCCCTATGAGATGTTTAGGGCCTACCCTAGGAGTGACATATGTATTTAAAATAAAAGGAAGGTTTGGGCCCGGCAGAAGGTTAATTTTTCCAGGTCGAAATGACAGATTAAAACTGCACACACATGCTGCAATGGCTGGCCTGAGACATGTTTAAAAGGGATACATAAGAGGGTGGCACAATCAGTGCTGCAGGCCCCTTTAGTAGCATTTAATTTACAAGCCTTGGGTACATATAGTACTACTTTACTAGGGACTTACAAGAAAATTAAATGTGCCCTTTGGGTATAAGCCAATTTGACCATGTTGTAAGGGGTGAGTACATGCACTTTCACACACTTTAGCACTGGTTAGCAGTGGTAAAGTGTGCAGAGTCCTAAGGCCAATAAAAACGAGATCAGCAAAAATGGAGGAGTAAGGCAAAATGTTTGGGGAAGACTACCCTAAATCTGACAGTTCTAACAGGGCCTTTGTAAATATGACGCAGTTCAGCTATCTCCCTTTCACGCAATGCAGCACAGCAACTTCCATTGCTATATTGCGTTGTGTGAAATGTTAGTAACGTTGCTTCTATGCCTATAGAGTCACTGTCAGCGTCAACGAAGGTGGAGTCAGCTTTATATGTTTAGGTATGTGAACAAATTTTAATATGTTGGAATGGTTGACCTACTTTTAAGTTAGCCTAGTTTTGTTAATGTATGATGAATTGTAAGATACAACACTCAAAAAATAATGAAATCTGATGCCAGATAGACATCTTAAAATCATATGTATATCACAAACAATGTCACATTCATAAGATTCAGTAGACACAACATGCTTTTTGCACACTTTTAGAGCTGTGTGGTGAGATAGAAATGTGTCGTAATTGTAACACGGTATCTCTCTCGTAGCATATAATCACATTAAATGGGGTTCTTTGCATTTAAAGTGGATGTTGTTTTTTCTCGGCCCATCTATAAGCATTTCTCAGACTGTGAGATTTTGTTTAATTCCTTTTGTAAGTTACTGAAGCAAAAAGAAGCTTGCATTTGAGCCAGAAGTTGCCTATATCCCAGTGTTTAAACATAAAGATAAAAGGATTTTTTTAAGTGTGTTTTGCAAAAACGTCAGCGATATTCAATGCATTTGAAATGCATCTGAAGACAATGTAATGTGTTCATTAACTGTAGGATTCTGCATATTTCACAAATGTGCCCTAAAAGGCAAAGGATGTCATTTTAATCTGTTACGACTCAGCACTACAGATGTCGAAAATAAACGCATATACGGATTGGGCATGGAAACAGTCAATAAAGGTGGAATGGAGAGAAATCTTTTCAGTGTAAGGTTGTGTATAGGATTGTAATTTAGAAAGTGCTTGTCGAGTGGTGGCAGGCTAGAGCTGCAGTACCTCGGACACCAGGTTTAAATCTCCTTCTGGCCATTTACTGTCAAGCCCCAATCACATTGCCGAACCTTCCATGTGTTTATCTCCCCATTCTGCAGCTTTATTGCACGCGCCAAGTGGTTTCCGCGGCAGATAATGCATCGCTCAGCATTTTGGGAAGTGTCCCTAGGAGTCACTGTTGGATACAAAGAACATTCCAGTTTCTCCAATCGCTGCCTTGTTTTGGCATTTTGGTAAATTCCTTTTTTGAAAAAAACAATATAATAAAAGATTCATAAAGACTTGACAGCTCTAATTTCCCATATATGTTAAATATATACTACAGAGAAGGAGAGCTAAGAATTGATGATCTATTGAAAACTTTTCATATATGTCTAGAAAAAAAACAATATGTGGAGTTGGAAATAGCACATAATTTAAAAGACAATGAAAACGTCACTGGCTCCACATGATTTAATAAAGCTGGGCTTTATAGTCGCTTTAACAGGGTAATGCTCCCCCTTTAAACAAAAATAAAAACGTATTAATGCATTTGCTTCTTGCCAAATTTAGCGCATGTGCAGATGAGTGCACAAAAGGCAAGTACAGAGCCACAATGGCAGTGTGCATGGGGGATCCCATATTCTACAGAAATCCTGACCCATCAAGGCGGCTGTCAAGGCCTGAAGTGCAGGGTGCTCACGTGAGATAATGACAGCGCAGCCGCTGTAGCGCAGCACCATGCAACAGACAGAGAATCTATCATAGTGGTTCCTCAGAATCCCTGGGGCCCTGCAAATTTCCTCAAGGCGATCTTGAGGGACATCTTAAATGTCTATCATATTTTCTGGGTTTACATATATTGCTCTCATTTAGGGACGTCTCTCCATGTGCACATGGTTTATTAATGGCTGTATGCCCAGGCAGCATGTATTCTATCATTTGCATGGGGCCACAAACCCCCGCAAATGAAGCACCACATAATTTTCAGGACTTACCTGCACCACCTATTGCATGCTGCAGAAAGAGCCTTATGAGGAGTGGAACTACACTGCGGCGGCAGTGGCGGCTCGCAGAGGGAGTGCTGTGGGGCGGTGGGGCGGGGAGGGACTGGGTGGGGGGTAGTGGAGTCGGACATACGACGGGCAGGAGTAAGGTAAGTAAATAAATAAATAAAACTATTTACCTTGCATCGCCAACTCGGCGATGCAGCGAGCGCAAGGTAAATAGTTTTATTTATGTATTTACTTACCTTACTCCTGCCCGTCGTATGTCCGACTCCACTATCCCCCCACCCAGCCCCTCCCCCGCCCCGCCCCACCACCCCACAGCACTCCCTCTGCGAGCCGCCACTGCGCAGCGGTCTTGTAGATATAATCATGCTGATATTGATTCCAATGCAGCTCACAAGGCATTCGTGCATGTAAAGCTCAAGAATAAATGGTGTCATATATCATGAGACGAGAAAGAAACAATCAGCAATTCACCAGCATGCCAGCGATTTGCACATGCTTAGATGTAAACTTGTAGGACAGAATTCTAGATGAAGTGTGCAATGTTAGTCTTCAAGGGCTTGATCCATGCCAGATTTCAAGAATAACACCCAACGACATAAATTATTAATATTTATCCCAGGTGGACATCCTGTAAATCTGGAACAGATGCAAATCTTGTGGAGCTCCTGAAATATGATAAGGTATCTCAGAAATTACCATAAGATAATATAACATTATTTCACTTTAATAACAGTTTTCCTGTGTTATGATCTTTCTTAACCTATTTTCAAACTCACTAAGTTAGCCATAAAGTATGATATACCTGAACAAGTAAAAACTGTCACAATTTTCTGCTGACCAGCGTTGGAGTCCTGACCAACGTGTTTGTGGAAACCTTTTTGAGGTCAAAATGGTTGCTCCTTGTTCATGCTTTACAAGTAAAATGTGGTTTAAAATCTTCTTATACTTCCAATTTTTATAACACCTTTATTAGGCCTGAGAAAAATATTTATTGTGCGAGTGCAATCTTGTGCAAATCATTATTATTGTTCTTCATGTATTTCATGTATTTCACGTAATTTTTGTTTTCTCTTGCCTATGCAATTTTCACACGCAGGAAAGAGCTCACGAGAATTGTGAATCAGAACGTGTGCTACAGCACATGTCCAGTTTACAATTTAGCACACAGATGACCAGGATACTTCATGTAATGCACGTTATTTTTCACGAAAATTGTATGTTTTACGCATAGAAAAGAATTTACAATTTCGCTCTTGTGTCAAATTCTATTGTCTGTAGTTAGAGATAAATACGTCTTGCTCATGGCCCTCGGTCCTATAATCATTTTACCCTGAGGCCTATAAACTTTATGTAAATAACTCTAGCAAATAATTCAAAGCATATTAATAACGATCTTAGACAACAGCAGTAACTGGAAAGTGTTTGACAATAATCAGATCGTTGTCAATAGAAGTGTTTTCATTTCATTTTTAACAATTTTTGCTTTTAAAGTTTGAATGGAATGTGAATATTAAATTACTTTCCCTCTAAGGAGACCCTTTGACTGCGAATGCTTTCATAAACCAGAGCATGCATGCGCGCATTCTCATTCAAGAAAATGACCAATGATGCCTTACTATATCCTTGGATGTCATTCTGATGGCTACTGTCTCTAATTAAAACTTTTGATTGTAGCCGGGTAAAATCTCCACGGCTTTCTGACTTTAATAGATGGGAGTTTGTCGCTTTTGAATGGGCCATCATAAGGCTGATGTTTCAGATTGCTGAGGCGATGGATAATGCAGTGTTTCTCTTCTGATGGCTTCATGTTTCTTTAAGAGTTAGCACTCAGTGGATTTCCCACAACAAGCTGTCAATCATTTTGAAAGGCAAGGTTGAGAGCACTAGATGTTTGGTACTTGGTTGATTACCTCAGATGCTTTTATCCCATTTGGAGGCAAACAACTGACTTGTGGTTACCAGGAAGTGAGAACAGGAGGAGAGATAGAGGGGAGCACACAGTGCGTGGGATGCATTTTGTAGGCATCTGAGAAAGACCACAGCATTAATTTTTTAAAGCAATGACATGAACAGATTGATACTGTGCAGCTTCCTACCCACTATACATAATGTGGGCTGGCTACGTGGTGGCAGAAATGCAGTCGCTATCTTTTCATACATTTGTGCCTAATGTATGGACTGTGTTATTTTCATTTCTCTTTATCTGTGCCTGATGGCTCGACTTCAAAGCATGTGAGAGATACCTGGAGGTAATAACTTTTGGAAACCATAGGCCTATAGTACATTGAATCGCATATGGTATTGGTTGTGCGAGCATCATACATTCTTGTAATGTGAAGTAATATTCAGTCGCACAACACATGTGAACAAGATGTGACATAATGTGTTCAGTATTAGGGCACCAAATCACATAACTTTCATAATTACACACTTTTGTTGACCTCCTTTTAGGATATTGTCCTCAAGATGAGCTAGAGTAGAACAAAACTATCAAGTATGTAATATAGGCCTTTTTTAGCATGATAACCTAAATAGTGCAGTCAGTGTCCGATTTCCGATACAATCTGTTTGTCAAGTGTTGAGCATATTTGAGCATTCACGTTGCTTTTCAGTGTGAGGTATTCCTGTTGTGTGTTTGCACGAGCAAGAGCCTTTGCATACTTGAAAAGGTACATTCTCTAGTAAAGGTTCCCCTTATGTTCCAGAGAGTAGGTCATATGCCACGTGCTGTTTCTTCATAAACTGCACATTCTTCTCACCTTATAAGGTTCACCTGACTCAGGAGTGCTACATTAACTATTTCCAAGTGAATGTAGCACTCCTTACCCAAGTTTATTGGGTACTTACCCAAGTATTTTGAATATTGAATCATGTATTTAATACTTAGACCAATCCTTGTGGATCATCAGAGAGTTTTCTACATAGTGCATTATTCGAATGGATGAGTGCAAGTTCTATAATAGAAACACATCCATCTCCAGATATCCATACGTGGACTACCTGTGGGTGGGCTACACAAAGCAATCCACCAATGGATGAGTGTCTGTTTTGTAATGGAAATACACCTACCACTAAGTGTATTTTGTGGACCACCAGAGGGTAGTTTGCGTAGCGTATTCCACCAATGGATAATTGATGTTCTATGATGGAAATTGTTAGAAATTGGGTTTCTGGTTGGCATATGTATGCACACTGTCCAAGCAGGAACCACAATCCTAGTCAGGGTAAGTCAATAGCCCACCCTAAAATAGCCTGTGCTCAAGCTCTGGGAGCCTGGCACAGAGCTGTCATGCTTAACTTAAGAGGCAATGTGTAAAGTATATGTGCAACATTTCAGACAGTAATACAGTGAAAACACTGCAAAAAGACTCCACATCAGTTTGGAAAAATAGCTTATATTTTTTATGAACAAAACAAGACCAAAACAACAAAAATTCATGGCCAGGGCTATCTGGTTGCGCTAGACCGGGGTAAATCCAAACGTTCTGGCCGACCGTGAGGGAGCGTGGGACAGATACAGGGACCAGCATTGGCCCACTACAAAGTACCTTACATGTGTCGTCAATGGAGTTGGGATACGGGAAACAAGGAAGCGATGCGTTGTCGTCAAACAGCTTGGTTTAAGGGGATGCTTTAGCGTTGAGCTGCGCAAAGTTGGAGATGCTTCAGAAACTGGAGATGATGTGCCGGGCAGTCGGTGATGTGATGTCCGTGGTCCATGCAGGAGTTGGCATCCATGGAGATGCGCCGGTTCTGACCTGCGCAATGATGTTGATGCATGAATTCTGGCAGTTGCAGCACTTTATACCCACTTCCAAGGGCCCAGGACCGGATTGGCACCACTTGGCAGGGCAAGACTTGCAGCAAATAAAGTCCAACTGATGTTGCAGGTTGATGAGAAGTCTTTGATGTCCCTGAGACTTAGAAGAGGGGGCAAGCCAGCATGCCCTTGGAGTCACTCTGGGCTCAAGTGAAATGAGTCCAGTCCTTCCTCAGCAGGGCAGAGGGTTGCAGGCTGCAGGGCAGCACATCAGAAAAGCATTTCTTCCAGAGCAGCAGTCCAGCAGAGTGGTGGTCCTTGTGGCAGCACAGCAGTCTTTCCTCTTGGCAGAGTTCTTCACAGGTCCAAGAGTATACTAAAGTGGTAGTGTCAGAAGTTCAGTTTGTATACCCTGTGGTGCCTTTGAAGTATGGGTGACTTCAAAAAAGGGCTTTGAAGTGCACAGAGGTCCTTCCCTTCAGCTCTGGCTTTAGACTCACCCCAGGGGGGTATCAGCCCTTTGTGTGGGGATAAAGCCTATTCAAGTGTAAGTGTCAGCTCCTCCCTCCCATCCTGCCCAGGATTACCCATCAGGATGTGGATGGCAACTCAGTCACACCTAAGCTCCCTTTGTGTGTGGCTGTCTAGAGGGAATCCACAAAGTCCAGCTGTCATCCACCCCAGACGTGTATTGGAGACAGGCTGCGGGCACATAGGGCTAAGAGCAGAAAAATGCCATCTTTCTAAGAGTAAAAACAACAGATGATGGACGGAATGCTGAATTAATCAAACATTCACCATCAGTCACAGATCTGGGTTAAATCCATCTTTTTTTGCATGCCCCGCCATTCCAGTTTAGACTCAGCCATATGCAAATCAGTCTTGACCCTGTTTCCCATGGGAACAGTCCAGCCCGAACTGGCAGGCCAGGTATTCCCTGGACCAGGAACAAGCATCCTGGGACCGGTTTCGGGGTAACACCCCTCATCAGCCAGGCTAGCTTGAATCTGGTGGAGTAGCAAGCACAGGACTCACGTCTGGGCATACTCTTCCCACTTAGGGTGACATATGCAAAAGAACAGATGATGGATGGAATGCTAAATTAATCAAACATTCATCCCCAGTCACAGATCTGGGTTCAATCCATAATTATTTTGCACGTCACGCCATTCCAGTTTATACTCAGCCATATGCAAATCAGTCTTGACCCTGTTTTCCATGGGAACAGTCCAGCCCAAACTGACAGGACAGGTCTGCCCTGGACCAGGAACAAGCATCCTGGGACCGGTTATGGGGTAACACCCCATATCAGCCAGGCTAGCTTGAATCTGGTGGCGTAGCGAGCACAGGACCCACGTCTGGGCATACCCTTCCCACTTAGTGGAATTTTTAAAAGGGGAATGATAAATTCGACTTTATCAGTAAAGACAATTTATCATTACCATTCCAATGATATGAAATATGACAGATCTACTCCTTCTCAATCAGGATATGCAGCTTGAAAGTATAATAAGGAATGTGGTCATTTTTCACTACCTGTACATGCAAAACCTAATAGTATATATCCTACCTTTTAATTGCACTGCACCATGCCCTATGGGCTACCTAAGGACTACGTTAGGGATGATTCATATGTAACAAAAGGGGAGTTTAAGGCTTGGCAAGGGGTTCTAAATGCCAAGTCAACATGGCAGTGTAAACATCACACACAGACTCTGCAGTGACAGGCCATAGACATGTTTAAAAAGGCTACTTGTGTGGGTGGCACAATCAGTGCTGCAGGCCCTCTAGTATGTAACAAAAACAATGTCTCATCAGGTAATATTCGACAGGCTGTTAACAAAACATGCACAAATAGTTGCAAAAAGGAAAAACAGGGAGACTCAAAGGGTTTAAGAGATATGCAAGGAGCATTCTGTATTTAGAACATGTATAGAAAACAAAAGTATCAGCACTGTTTACACTGGATGTGGGTGTAACCCGAAAAAACTTTTGCACATTAGTGCTTGTGAAACACAAGGTAGACGGCACAAGTGACAAGTGACACAGCGAAGAGCGGCGCAGGGTGGACAATAGTGGCAATGTTTACAAGGTACTTTTGGTTCACTAGTAATTATTTACAAAACTTAATTACAAAGGATAAACAATTTTGTGAACCTGAGGATCGCGCCAAGAGTTGCGCTGAGAGGTCAACGGTGTTTCAACCTGTAGTAAGTTAAGGTAATCTTCAGGACCAGGTTACAATTTTGTTTGTGCAGTTCTGGGTATGGATGGGGATCAATGAATCATGGAGATAGGGTGGGGAAGCCAGGGGTCAAGTTGCACAACCAGCTGGGGTTGAGACACGTGCTGCCTTCTATAGCAGAAATCCCCCGGTACGCGTCTCCAGGGCTTCCCTTAGTGTCACGGCTGGCACGAGCTGCGGAACCTCTGCCGCTCTCTATGCTCTACGAGGTGCTCCAGACACGCTCCTTGTCACCAGGAGCAAATCGCTCAACACTTCATAGCAGGACATTGAGCCAGTTAGTTTGCACTGGACAAGTGGACCATACAGTTGTCCCCTGGACACAGAGCACTGTACAGGAACACGAATCAATTGAAGGCTGTTGCCCCATGGAATCCTTAGAAACCTCAGCTAAACAGGGAGGGGGCAGCCCACCCGTCCCAGGAGAGCACAGGGGAGCACCAGAGCAGAGGATAAGCAGCAGGCCAGCACATCAGGGTACTTGCAGTAAAAGTGGCCCTGAAGCAGCAGAGGCCTGAGACATGTTTGAAAGGCTACTTCTGTGGGTAGCGCAAGCAGTGTTGCAGGCCCACTAGTGACATTTAATTTACAGGTCCTGGGTATTTCTGCAACCTGGTGTGTTCCTTCCATTTTGAAATCTGAAAATGGCCCATTTTTCAATAATAAAGAATTTAAAAATTTTCTCACTCATCTAAATGTCAAGCATCAGAAAAGCACATCTCTCTGCCTCAGGCAAATGATGTCATCGAGCGATTTATGAGCACCCTCAAAATGACAGTTCAGGGTGCTGCACTGGAAAGAGTTGAACTCAAATCAGTTCTTCACTCTACTCTTTATGCATATAAGTCAACTCCCCATTCTACCACAAGTGAAAGTCCTTCCACCTTGATGTTTGGGAGAGCCATGGGAACCACATTGGCACAATGGACCACTGAAAGATCTATTGACATTGATATACTTTGCACTACTGATTTGTCTCACAAATGCAAAATGAAGACCTATCCGGATAGACACCGCTGTGTTTGGATTACTGTGTTCAAAAGAAGAGACCAAGTCATTGGGAGGCAGAAACAGAAATGCAAATCGGAGGCTCCTTTTGATGCTGACCCACTGAGGGTTGTGACTCGGAAAGGACATATAGAGACTGCTCATCTACCTGGAAAGTCCATCACAAGAGATTCTTCTTATTTCAAACACCAGTTTCAAGGTTCTTTGACTCCAGAAGTTCAACATGAGAACCTTCCATCTGGGAGTCAGGAAAGCCCAAAGACTGCACCTGTGCCTGTGTCACCTGTGCCTGTGTCACCTGTGCCAGCCGCGGATGTCTCTCTTATGTTTCCTGTGTCTTCTCAACCTCACACAATGAGATCTGGAAGATTGATTCGAGCACCTTGAAGATCATTGAGGAGTTATGATGTATATATGATTTTTTTATGTGGACTTTTTATTTAACAAAGGGGTAGAAGTAGTGCGATGTATGTTAGAGATCGCGGGACCCCTCTGGTCCCTGAGGGACTCAATAGAAGATTGAGGTAAGTGATTGGGTGTGGTTAAGAAAATTCATGATGTAGTACGGGCAGTTAACGGTTACACTATGAAGAATAAAGAGGTGTAATTCTGAGCTCCATTTGTGGCAGGATCATTTACATGTACCCAAACTGGGAAGGGTGCTACAATACCCATAACGCCATCATTTTACCACAAAATGCTAAATGAGTCACAAACACTGAGCAGATCCAGACATAGACTTTTATCGAGCAGAGAACTTTGGTACCCAAATTAGCTCAGTGCTGTAAATAAATTGCTGTGTGTTTTTATTATATACCTGAGCTGCCACAAAATATTCTTGTACATCCAGTGTACAAGTATTCTGCATATAGTCTTTATCTAAAAGCCCAATTTAGTGCTTTGATTAATCATCAATTCTTCAGGACTCTTAGCCATAAAATGCAGTTGCTTTATATTCTGGACAAGAGAGTTTTTTATTCATTTCTATCCACGTACAATTCCTTCATGCTCCGTAGGGGTGCAATGCAGGTCATGGATTCGATTGTACCAGGGTTTTGTGGTTGGTTTGTGATTTGAATAGACTGCTAAAAAATTAAGATAATGTGTGTAGGACTGATGTCTTGGCAGCATTGGTTTCTGGTGAAATAATCTGTGAATGACTTCAGCAGATTGTGGTTTAATATTTGAATTAATGTTTACGATACTAACAGCAGCTCTGAAACTACAAACTGGAAGGCACATAAATGACTTTGAAATCTGTCCTTTTAGACAAGACGTGATCTGACATTTATATCATAACTGCCCACTTGAATGGTCTAGTTTATCAGACACATAGGTATCATACTACAATTACCAACTGCATCACAGTGTGTCACCTCAGGAATGACCGCTGTCTTTGAACCAAGGTCTTGTGCCACATTTCCCATTCACTGTAAAGGGAAGGGAAAATAATTTGTGCTAGTTTCTTCATTTCTGGCTTTAAAGTAATTTATAAAATGTGTAGCTTTTGATACTAAGGAGTGGGCCTCTTTAAACTGTATTGTTCTAACATACTGCAGACAGTGGAGCTTGATAACACTGGTCTCCCTGCTTGCCTACTGAAGGGTGAGTCCCAGAGACCCTCTGCAAACAAATACTGTCAGTATTCTGCAATTAGATACTGTGGCTCACAATGTATCCACTCTGTCCTGATCATTATTCCAACTCAGCTTTCAAAGGTTGCTTGGCATTTGCAGGATTTATTGCCATATTAATCTGCCAGCAGCAGGAACACAAGCTTGAATTCAGAAGCCGAGAACCCTTATGTAAGCCTGGAAAGCTTTTCTTCTCAGATGAGAAACTTGTTTTTAAGTGACATATCATAGGAAATGGACTACAGATCCCTTAACCCTTACTCTGCGCTAGACTTGGTGAAGAAGTTGTTTGTACTTGTTAGACCTGGCATCCTTGGTGTGGCTTCCCCAGTCTTTTTGCCTCTACCTACCATATTTTTTATGTTATGTTAGACTTCGTTTTTGCTGGTTTAGGTACTCTGGACACTTTGCCACTGATCAGTGCGAAAGTGCAAGTGCTCCCTGTGTAAATTGTAATTCTGATTGGTTCTCCATGATTGTCATGTTTGATTGACTTGTAAGTCCCTAGTAAAGTGCACTGTGTGTGCCCAGGGCATGTAAATCAAATGCTACTAGTGGGCCTGCTTCACTGGTCGTGTCACCCACATGAGTAGCCCTGTAAACTTGCCTCAGACCTGCCAGTGCAGTGTCTGTGAGTGCAGTTTTAAACTGCCATGTCGACCTGGCAAGTGCACCCACTTGCCAGGCCCTAACCTTCCCTGTTACTACATGTAATGCACCCCCCCTAAGGTAGGCCCAACGTACCCCCATGGGCAGGGTGCAGAGTATGTGAAAAGTAGGGCATGTACTGGTGTGTTCTACATGTCCTGATACTGAAATACTGCCATTTTCGTTTTTTACTATTGCAAGGACGAACTCGTACATAGACTATCATTGGAGCTGCCTTGTAACATTCTACAAGTGTAACTTTCAAATGGGAACAGCTAGAGATTTGGAGTTTGGGCTCTCAGAGCTCAGGATTTAATAACACATCTTGAAGTGACTGTGGTTTTTAAATTGTCTCTTTGAAAATGACACTTTTAGAAAGTGGGCATTTTCTTCTTTAACCATCCTGTGCCTAAGTCTGTCTATGGAATCAACGTCTGGTTTAGACTTGCATGGGCCTGTTTGCGCATTCACTCTAGACAGTCACGCAAAGGGATTGAGGTGTGCCCTGTATAACCTGATTGTCCATCACCCGGCTGAATAGGGCTGTGCCTGACCTCTCACAATGCTGTCTCCACCCCCCTGCAGTGTGTCTTGAGCCAAGACCAGGCAGGACAAGGACTTGTGCACTACAAAGACAATCCTTTGAAGAATGCCTACTTCAAAGGCCAAAAGGGGTATAAGCGTTAGACCTAAAACTCCAGACTTTTAGAACTCTTCTGGATCAAGAGGAACCTCCACCAAGGAGAAGAGCTGAAGAGCTGTGAGGAGGAGTACTGCCCCTTTGCTGTGTTTTGCTTTGCTGGGTTGGCCTGCAGTTGCTGCTTCTGCTTTGGAGATGAACGGGACAGCTCTTTGCTTTCTATCCTGCTTGTGAAGTTTCTCGAAGGGCTTGTTTGTGCGTGTCTGCTGTTGGAAGTCTCAGTGCCATCAAATACATCATCTGCAGCATCTCTGAAATCCACTGCTGGGAGTTCTGACCTACCTTGTGGTGCCAAATCCAGTTCTGGGCCCTTGGAGGTTGTTCCTGCTGCAAAGACCTGTTTGAATCCATCAATATCAGCACATTGCCCTTCCAGCAACTGTTTTTCCCACTGCAGCACCGATATGCGGGAGAAATTTCCCCGCACCACCGTCGCGCGGCCGAAGAAAACGACGCAGCGTCTGCCAGCGGGTGAAGAAAATGCTGCAGCCAGAGTTCAGTGCACCGTGTCCTTGAAGTCCGAGACCCTCACACTGACTCCGATGCAGGTCCTGCTGTGCGGCCGAAAGAATTAGCGCATTGTGGGACTTTGTCTGAAGAAATCACGCAGCAGCTGTTTTGCCACTGCCGCATCGACCTCCAGCGCGTCCGGATTTCCATGCTTCACACTTGTGCACCAAGTTTTTTTGACACATCACCTGCAGACCAGAACCATCTTGGAATCAACACATCGCGTCCCCCAACAGTCCAAATTTGATGCAACACTTCTCCTGCGTGCACAAGACTTAGGAATCTAAGCATCGCTGTGTTTTCCAATGCTTCCCTCCTCTGCAACTGTTTTGCCTTGTGGATTGTGGCGCATTTGAGGTACTTTGTGTAAAATCGCGGCATCCATAGAGTTCTATGTACAGAATTGCTTGAAAACTTTTAAAAGTCATATTTTGAGCTGTGTATCTTGGCTTTTAGTTGTTTTGGTCTTGTTTGCTTTAGATAAAGATACTTTATTTTTCTTTGTTACTCTGTGTTATGTGCAAAACCTTTACACATTTCTCTGAGATAAGCCTAACTGCTCGTGCTAAGCTACCGAGAGGTTGAGCAGGGGCTATCTGGGTGTGTAACTCCCTTATCCTGACTAGAAGGAAGGGTCCGTACTTGGACAGGGCGAAAGTCACTCCCAATTACAGATCTCGATTTCTAACAGTACTGTTATGTGCATAGCTTGTAAACAGTTGTGTGGCACTGTGATGTTGACAGCAAAGTTTGCCTTGTGATGTTATCAGGCAGTAAAAATATTTTAAGGTGGAAATGGGGCATAGTGTCTAAGGGCCTGACTTAGAGCTTGGTGACTTGGTTGCCCCATCACAAACGTGAGGGATATTCGCCCACCATATTACAAGTACATTATATCCTATGATGCTTGTAATAAGGTAGACAGGATAGCTTTCACGGTCGTGATGAAGTAGCCCAACCGCAAACTATAAATGAGGCCCTGTGGGTCAGAACCCATAAACTGCACCCGTGCTGAGCAGATTGGTACCACACTAGAATCGATATTTGCAATGACTGAAAATGTAATTTTTTCACTGGGTAATGGGTGTAAATGCCACATTTATACCAGTAATCAGAGTAAATTGCAGTGCAAAATTTCTTATGACTGAAGCTACATTGCTCACAACCAGACAGTGGCGGCTCCTCCGCTAAGGCAGAGGAGCATCGCTCCCTTTTCAGCAATAAAAAACGAAAAAATAAAATGATAATAACAACGTTATTAGTATTTTATCTAAGCGTACTGGCTCAGTTGGTTGGGGGCGGGGCGGGGCTGGGCTGTTTAGAGGCTGGGGGAGGAGTGGTAGGCGCTTCCTAAGTGCTCATGACATTTTGGCTGGCTGTCTTGGGCCAGACAAAATGTCATGCGCACTTTGCATGTTCTCCACCCAGGCTGCATTACAGCCTGGGTGGCCAACATGCCCAGCCTCCCAGCCCCTGTCTGAGCACTGAAGTACGGTGCTCAGACCAATCACAAACACTGCTGTAAGGCAGCGTTGTGATTGATCAGGGGAGTCTGGGAGGCTGCATGCTTCCTGCTGCCCCAGGAGAAGAGAAGACGACGGAGGTGAGGCGGCGGCCGGCCTACCAGCCGGCTGCATCCAGGTAAGTGTTTTTTTTTATTCCCTCCCCCTCTGCTCCCCCAGTTCCCACACGCCCATTCGGTAGCAGCCGCTACTGCAACCAGGTATGGCTGCATTTTACATAAACCTGTTCTAATTGACCAAATGAAGTAAAATGCTGTCATGGGAATTTAAGCACAGAGCAAAATCCCTCTGGTGTGGTACTTTGAGTTTTATAGCATAAACGCTCAATGGCAAAGCTGAAAAGAGTGGAACTTGAATGAATGAGTTTTTAGTGACTCTTTCATTGGGTAAAGGTTAAAGGATTTTAAAAATACAGCACCCACAAGAAGTGTTCACTGGGACCCTAGGACACCTCAAGTATGAAGCTCATGTTTAGAATTCACCTGCAGACAGTTTTAAGCATTGGGAGAGCAAGCAATTTGCAGAGAATCACATGATGCTGAGTCAAGCACCAGTGATTGAATTTTATCTCGAGGCCCCAGCTCCCAAAGTAGATGTTCTAGACACTAGGCTATATCTCCCTCATAAAGAACATAAATGCCTTGTCACCCTCTTCATTGGATGAATTATATCCTTCTACTGAGTGTGTTTAGGTAACGACTACTTATTTTTGTTTGCCCTCTCCATCTGTTTCCTGTGTGCTGTTTTTCCATTTACACCCTCACCTATGCTCTTTCCATGTTTCTTTCCCTTACCCAGATTGTTTTCTGCTTCTCCGACCACTCCCGCTCTGCTCTGCTTTTTTAACAATCCGCTCCTTTACTCCTTCCTGATCACGAGCGTTATAATCATGTTTAACTTATTAGGAAGGTCCGCAGTTGCAATTTAATAATGGGCTGTTCCTTACTACAAGTGCCCTTTTGCACACCATCTTTTTGTTTGCTACTCCAAGATGGGCCAGCATCTTGGAAAGGTAACTTTAAAAAAAATCCTTAAAGGCTTCTGCATCATGATGTATTCATGTGTGTGTGGGATGATACATGCAAGCGTATATGTCATAAGGCTGTGGGTGCCTTAACATCATAGCTCATAGTCATGATGCAGGCCCACATGTGTACATATATATCATGACATGGAGGCTTTATTTGTAGTTCGCAACATCTGAAATAACCATTTCCTCTATTTGCCATTGGCGAACAGCATGAATAAAAAGCATTGGCAAAGTCAAAAGGCAAGACCTAAGGCTGTCATTTACATAGATTAACTTATTTTGGAAATACGAAAAACAAAAGTATACTTGTCAATGTAACACAATTATAGATTTCTAGACATACTCCTATTCTATCTTAGTTTTCTTCCTGCAAGTTAAGGATTAAGCATGTACTACTCAGATTTAGGATGAAGAGAAATGTGAATTTGTACATGCTTATTTTCCAAAATGGAAAACCTTCTGTTTGGAAAGATCCCTTCTTCAACACCATCTGATATTTTGATGGGGTTTGGGAAAAAATTCCCATCCTAAATGAAGACTTAGTCAAAGTTTTTTTGGAGTTGTTTCACACAGCATTTAGTGTGGTGAAAGAATTGCAAATGTTGATTGCCACACATGGGCTGTTTCACCAAGATGTATTTGCTTTATGAATAGATCCATTTCTGTGAAATTCAGAAGTCCAAGCTTAGCCAGGGGCAATAAAAAACGTCCCTCAGAAAAAAAATTATGAACCACTGTAAAGAAAATGATTATAGATTGGAATTGGTGTCTGTCTACCTCAAGGAATAATAACAACTCTTGTCAGGGTAAACCCTCAAAGTCACTGAATTAACCTGAGCTCAACCCCCTGGTAGCCATGGCACGGGCTTAATGTAGGGCTACGTGTAAAGTATTTATGACACAACTTCCAAAAGAGAAAGCAGAGATATGTTTTTTAAAGTTTTAACTAAAAAAAGCATATCGCTAAGTGCCACAGTGTAATGTGTATGTAGTAGAGCCCAGGATGCAAAAGTGTTTCTGAATCGGGCCTAAAGTCAGTGGTGTAACACAAAATAATGGGGCTGCAGAATGTGATGAGGGGCCCCTGAGTCTCACGTATCTCACAGATATTTATTAGCCTTGGGCAGAATGGGCCCCCTAAAATGTTTGGGCCCTCCTGAAGGTTTGTCGTCGCCCCCCCGCTGCAGGGGCGTGCGTTACACCCTGGCCGAAAGTTAAGGTAATAAAAATAATGTATATCGGACTGTTTCATCCCTAATGATGAGGGTAGTTTCATCCTTATTGATGATGTGTACCTGTTCAGATTGCCTATGAAATGGTCATTGCTTGTGAATGGGCAACCATCAACTCTTTCTCTCAAGTGTTAACTAAATTGATTCATTTTTTAGAAGTTATTTCCGATTTGGCCATATTATTTACATGGAATGGCTGACTGTTTTGCAGATGAGCTAGTCTGACATGCATGAATCCAACATGAATGTTGTTCCTCTCAGGACGCAATTTAGGATTTTTTATTAAGTGGATGCATTTGTAAAGTGGAATGAAAACATTTATATCAGTGTGTAACTGAGGGTAAGTGAACTAGCATAAACTTTGGCTGACAGAGTCTTCATTTCAAGTTTGTGAAAGTGTAAACCTTTTGACTTTCTACAACATAAAAGGGTTGTTGGTCACTTTTGTATCTTTTTAAAGTGTTTGATATACCCCGGGCCGAGTTCTTAAGTTCTTGGGTGTGAATACAGCCATATCAACCATGAGGTGCTGTACATTGAATCGAGGCTTGTGTGTGTAGACCAGGAAGAACTGTATGCAAGAGTAATCTTTAGTAAATTTCAGTTATTGGATTTCATTTTAATGCTTCACTTTTCATTAATTTGTTGCACGTATGAAACTGGTGTGAGTCGAAAACATTGTGGAAATGACTGGCCAAATCATTGATCAGGTATTTTGCATGATTTTTCTAACCAAAGGCATACCTATAGTACAGTCGCGGAAGGAAGAGAATTTAAGCATAGGATTACTGCCAGATATAGTCAAGGATTTGATGAACAGCTGTGTCACTCTGGTTCTAGGAAGTGTCCACTTCAAGGGAAACACTAGCCTCTTGAATGAGTCAATGTGTGCTAGCCAATACAATGCGATCGACTGCGGATGCTTAAGAAGCCTGACTTCCTGGATCCCTGTTTAGGTGACATACTCCATGGCCATAAAGCCAGCAAGCCCATTCTGAAGTTCGCCTCTCTCCCTGTCATCAATTAAAGTAATTCTTACTCATGTCACTAAACCCACTTCTAGAAGTGTACGCCAGACCTCTTGTAACAAAATCAAGTAAAGATCACTGTGAGCCTTGGGTCTTTCAGTCAGTTTGTTTATCCACCTGGATTTTCTGCAGCATCAAATTGTGCTGTATGCTATCTCAACTGAACTTTAGCAGGGTAAGAATCTATCCATTTTGGAAAGATATTCCTGTGTGTTGAGAATGTTGCGTAACAATTAGTTTATTCCCCTTTATGAATCATATTCTCATTATTCCATTTACAGTTTGGAAGAAAAGATATCTTTTCCTTCTATGGCTCATGTTTTTCATCTAGCTATATTTTTATTATGTGTTAACAACATCTGAACATAGACTGGCTGCCACATGAGCAGGCTGGGTTAGGTGGCTAGGTGTACAAGTGGACACAAAAAGTATTGAGGTAGTTACAAGTTCAACAGGGTGTGAAGTGTTGGCACCTAGCTGATAATCCCCAATTTCTGGTCCTATTGTTGCCTGTCATTGGTAGAACATCACTCAGAAGAGTCTGGTATTCAGGAGTATCCTGAAATGTAGGCGCTGGATCGCTATTCAGTCTAAACCTCAACGGGTATCAGCACTTAATATCCTGGCTTCCCAGAGGTCTACCTCCATTTTCTCTCCTCTTGAGGTACGTTGCTCAGTCGAGTGCCTGTTCAATGAGCACAGGCTGATGGGTGTGGTGCAGAGAAGGTCAAATTTCAAAATAGCCAAGGCCCTTGATTCAACCGACCTTTTTGAAAGTATAAATATCTTGAATCTGTTCCTTGACTCTACTGTGATCCAACGGAGTGCTTTGAAGTCCATTTTACATAAACATCTTTATAAATGCTAGGCACAGTTTAGTAGCCTGAATGTGTATCCCTTGTCATCTCTTATGTGAGCTTTTTAGAGCTTGGTGTACACTAAGACGCAGTAGGTGAGTCACCCCATCACGCACTACCTCAGAAACACCATTCAGTCATTGGTTTGTTTCATCTGGAGTAGGCAGCTCTTTAAAGTAACTTGCTTTCATTTTAATTTGGCTTTAAACCCATGCTATTTTAAAACTGTGCCATGGCACTGATGGCATGAGTTTTGAGGATTAGTGTCTGGAAGAAATTCTGATAATATTTAAGGTAAAGGCTGTTTTCAATTGAGGTAAAATGGAAAGGGTGAACAATTAGTATATAAAATTATATTATGAATCATGCTAAATCCATCCCAGTGCCTCTGGGGGTGATTCGAGCGCATAACAAATTAAAATAACATAACAACATAACATAACAAAGTATAGGGTATGTTAGAGGTAAAAGTAGCAGATGTCACATCCATCAACCACACAATTACCCATCTCATTTAGAGGACGTGGAAGAACAGGATTTCTACTGGTGGAGCCTCAGCCATCTCTGGCAGTAAGCAATCTTGACCTACTGGTCATCTGCCAACTAACCACTAGGTCATAGTGATGACTGACCAGTAGCGGTCGGTGGTGGGAGTGCCGGCCGGGCGGTGATTGGCAGGGTGGGGATATAACCACGGATTACGGCCTATTACAGGCATATCATATAAACAAATAAAACAAATTTAGTTTCTCGCGCTGCATCGCCAAATGCGATGCAGCGCCGCAACGAAATTCGTTTTATTTATTTATATGTGTATTTACCTGTAATAGGCCAGTAATCCGTAGCTTCATTACCTTCACCCTGCCCCTCCCCCGCCCCACGTCACCGCCCGGCCGGCACTCCCACCACCGACCGCTACTGTGACTGACCTTCCCTGTTGAAGGGGGGGGGGGGGGCATCATTGGAATTCCCTGCCAAGGACTGTCTTGCAATGCTTAGCAGACCTGGGCAAGGAAAAAACTCAATGGCCCTGACACACAAGGAAAAAACAAAATATCCTGAATTTGTGATGCAGCAATTTAAGCGTGCCATGAGTGAAAACACTAAACAAGAAAATGAACTAGAACCTGCAAATTTACGGTATGTATGTTGGAGATGGTGAACCTCTGGGGCTGTATTATGATGCTTTTTTCTGCGCTGCACCAGTGCAGGAGAAATCTGTGAACTTTTTCTTCAGGCATACAAGAACTCAGAATAGCTCCAAATTAAAGCATGTTTTGCAGACAGCGGAGCTCGGAAACACAGGACAGTAATTGCCTCTTTGTTGTATGGGAGATCTGCTGTCCGAAAAGCATGCATTAACGCAGAGATATTTCGACTAAATTTGCGCTCAAGATGCCGAAAAGAAGAGCAAAGTCCTCTTCTGTGCTGGCACAGCACAGAAAACAGCATCATTATACAGCTCCAGTTTTAAAGTGGTGTATTGTCTTGAGATGTTTTCAGAGAACCTTCTGTTCTTGACTACCAAGTGTGCACTGGGAATACGCAAGTGAGAATGAAAGCAGACTGAATCCTTGAAACACAGTTTTATTTAAAGATAATTTCAGTACATTTTTACAATTTGATAACTTTTTTCATTGTTTAAGTTTTGGGTTATATGCATGCTTGTCAGTTTGCTCAAACTGATAATTGAAAAGCTTATCAATTTAATTACTCTTTCTTGCAATTTATTTTATATCTGACCTGAAGTAATTTCATTAATTTTGAGGAAGGTATAATTGCATTAATTTGGAGGAAGGCGGTATACTGGCAGTTACATGTGACTTTTTGTGCTGCTATAACTGATAAAAAATTCAACCAAAATTTGTTTCGTTTTAGAACTATTCTATTTTTAATTAAATCAACAACATGAATGTTCACAGAATGCACTGTGTTCCTGCAGAGAATGCCAACGCGGCCAGTGGGATTTTTGCTTGTTTGTTTGTTAATACCAAGCTCCTGCACACTGGGTTAGTTACAATTATCAACTAGGGTAAGATCTCAGTGACATCCAGGCTGTCCTACATTAGCTACTTTATTGGCTGCGAAGTATTTCAGCAAACTAGATAATACATGACTAACTAGCCTTACCCTTTATTTGTGAATTGATATTGACTATTGACAAGAATATGAATGGGAACACTTAATGGTGGTGACAAATTAAAACACCGAGTTACTCATTTATCACATCTACACATTGTTGTTCAGAGAGCAGCCCAAGAAAGAGGAAGTTATGATGGGCAAGAAGGAGCGTGGAGATTCAAGATACCATATTAATGGTTAGATCTTTCAAAAAAAATTTTGGTTTCTTTAGATCATTTTGGACTTATACACTTAGAACAGGGTTCTCCAAAGTCGATCCCGGGGGGCCGGATCCATGCCAGATTTTTAAGATAACTACATTTATCTAAATTAGGATATAGTAAAAATCTGGCATGGATCCGGCCCTTCAGGACCCACTTTGGAGAACCCTGATTTAGTTCAAAAGTACAATGAGACAATTGTATATTTCGACTGCTAACTTGCTCACCGTTTTTTCAGCAATTGGTAATGGTCCTACGTGAGTAATCACTGAGAAAATGAAAACAAAGGTTTGTGAAACAACTTACTGTGCTGAATGAAAGATTTTAGACTTACATGAAGTTCCATTCAACTACAATTAAATGTCGAGCTTCTAGATAGCTGCTTTGTTGGAGTCTCTGCCTCCTGCATTTCTCTGGCCTACAAAATCTCAATGCTCACAACAGCTTCATGTATGTTGTACCAAGCATCTAGTCAAGCCCAAGCTGAGCTTAAAACAACTCCCAGTGTCTGTTAATAAGGTCATCACTATGTCTTGGAAACATGCATATCTCTGTTCACTCAAATGGTAGTGGCTCACAGGTGAAGTCCCTATAACCCTGAAGCACAGTCTGCCAACTTTGGGCATAGAATGTGGTGTACAGCCATGTACAGTGCCCAGCAACCATGTGTCAGAACCCACTGGTAATTGGCTTGTGCCATGCAATATTGCACTCTAACCAGGTGAAGTGGGCATGGGGGTGGCAAATGGCCACATCGTAGATCCAGATCCCACAAGCTCAAGGCTAGGGACAGTGGACACAGAGTAAATATGTATGCCAATCCCGGAAATCATATCCACCATTAGATGGTTATAGAACAATATCATTAGGTACAGGGGTCAGGGGGCAATCGTGCGCCATTTGCTGTGATTATGTTTAACTGATAACAATGTCATGGACAAATATACATGTCTAATTGTTTCGGATCCTCGAGCCTGGAGTGAACACAAGTTGACCAGTCCTACCGACAAATACATCTTTTAACTGTTGGTAAATACAAAATACAGGTGTTCTCATTTTAATTCCGATCTGCAATTAACACAAAAGGAGTTCCATAAAGACCATCTCACCCCTATTCTGCTCTGTGACTCAAACACACAGAGATAAATACCTCATAAATGCCAATAATACCGAAATCAGACCAAGGGCCTCACCATATGGTGCAACAAATATTTGTGCTTGGATTGAGCATGTTGAAACATAACTGAAAGCTAAGAAGATTTCACTCAATGTTACACAATCTGAAATGTCTCAAGTAAACATTCAAAAAAAGTTTAGGTATCGGACACTAGATCAATTGTAATCTCCAGCTATGCAAAAGAAAGAAAACTTGGGATTCATCTTCAGCAACTATTTGTCATCCTTAAGCAGTTTGGGCCAAACAGGAGGTTCAACTTCCAATCAACCAAAGAAAACCCCTTCAACATGTCCATATGAAATGGTTACATTTCCCTTCATATCAGTCACCCCACCCAAATATCAACAAATTACGGATCCTTAAGAATCTTTCAACTGAAATCATTGACAGGTGAGCTTTTCTATGTTAAGCATCTGCTCCCTGAAAGGGCATGCAATAGCTACTTATCAAATGTTATATGTTAAGTTGTGCACAGCTACTGCACAGCTTTTGAAATAATGCCCACTACTCCTTTCAGGATAGAGTTCACCGCCACATTATTTTGAGGTCAGTATCCTTAACTGATGTATCACTTGCAGTATTTCCAAAAATGAAGAGACCTGATTTGGTGGCCGCTCACTGAGCTGGCATTAAATGCAGCACTGACTTTACTTATTACAAATTCACATTTTTCATTACTCTTATGCTCAATAAACACTTTAAAGTATTACTATTTAGAAAAAGCTGCAAGATAATTTAAATAAACCTGTTTTGCATCAAGTTCTACCAGCTCATTATAGCACATAAAAATCTGTGAACGACCAATGAAGGCATTCATTTAAATATTGCAAATGTGGGCATCCTTTTACAACTTATAAACGTTACGAGCAAGAGACAAAGAAATATACACTTTTAGTGGATGTGTTTTCTTATCCATGTTTGCTTTAATTATATTCCCATTCAATATCTGTAAATTTACGAATCCTCAAAGCTATAGTTCGGCAAAATGAGCATTTAAATATTAGTTCACAGTTTTCTATTTGAATTCATACCTTACCCATTTGTTAAAAATTAGTGTGCCTGGCACTGTTCACACCTACCACAACACCTACAACTACTACACTTCGGGGCATATTCTCAAGGAACTATCGCCGAGTTAACGGCACTTTATCTCAGCCAAAGTCGCGATAAAATTATCGCCCCATTCCCAAGCTGGTGCTAACAGCCCATAACACCAGTTTACCTGCGATAGCAGTCGCAAAAACATCGCCACAGATGACCCCGGCAACTAACGCTAATGATATGCAGAGTAGGCGTTCCTGCAAAAAGCTGCGACAACACCACTCCACAACATTCTCAACGACCAGCCAGATCGGCGATAAGACCACAAAACATGCGCTAAGGCGCGTTAGCAGCAGGAAACTAACACCTGCTCCTACCTGGTGTAAAGTCGTACGACAACCGGCACCAGACAAGGGAGCACAGCCCATAGCCACACATGAAGAACAACAGATGCCCTGGAGCTACCGATCATGCAGCCTGGAGCCCCAATAGGTAAAATGTAAATCCAGTATTTGTAAAGCGCGAACAGCTACCCGAAGGCATCCCGGCACTGGGGGCCGTCGGGAAGATTAAGCAACCTATTGCCCAGAGTCACATGGTGCTGGGCTGACCTGCCGCCGGTGCCGGGGATCGAACCGTGAGCCCCAGATTCCAGCGTCAGTCGCCCTGGCCGCGGCGCCACACCCACCGCCACCACCCCCAGGACCCCCCACCGGGCCCTACCCCGGGCACCCCCCACAACCCCCCCTTAGGACAAAGATATTGCACCTCAACTCCACGAAATCATGAACCAAACAAATCGCCTGAAGTCGGACAATCACAACACCCAACATACATGTGTGGTCAGAAAAAGGGAAATCAAACATCCATATCATAATATCCAAACAATACGTTTATTACAGAAGAAACCAAAAAAAAAAATCTGAAGAGGCATGGCGGGTCGTCTCAGGACATTCTGTAAGTCACAGCCTGCAAAACAGAAATCTGGATCAGAAGGTGTGCCATGCACCCGTCAAAGTACAGAGAGAGAGAGAGAAAGAGAGAAAGAGAGAGGGAGAGAAAGAGAGGGAGAGAGAAAGAGAGAGGGAGAGAGGGAGAGAGAAAGAGAGAGGGAGAGAGGGAGAGAGAGGGAGAGAAAGAGAGGGAGAGAAAGAGAGGGAGAGAGAGAGAGGGAGAGAGAAAGAGAGAGGGAGAGAGGGAGAGAGAGGGAGAGAGGGAGAGAAAAAGAGAGAGGGAGAGAGGGAGAGAGAAAGAGAGGGTGAGAGAGTGCCGACACTGCGGACCTAGGCCTCACTGCTCACCTGCTGCCACCGGTGTGTCTCCAACCACGTGCCGGTATTCACAGCAGTCCCCCAGGTCCCTCATCTGAAACAGTTTCCAGAGACATGAATGGCAGAGTCCATACAGTTGCACACGCCATCATCGCTTGCCCGCCCCTGCGCACACAGGCTGCTGCACCCCAGCCCCTCCCGCTGCCCAGCGGTTATTGCCCGCCCCTGCACAACCAGGCCTCACTGCTCACCTTCCGCCACCGGCGTGTCTCCAAGAGGGCCCACCAAGTTCCGGAGGGATCGTCAAGCCCAGTGCCTGCGACCATGGCACCCTCCACATCATGCAGCCCCGCACCGCGGGCCACCAGGTCACACACATGATTCTGGGTCTTGATTTCGCAATGGCAGAGACCACATCAGTGCACACGGCATCATCGCAGGCTGCACACCCGCACAGCGTTTGAGGTGCCACTAACTCTGTGAACCGCGAGGCAACTCCACGTGGCGGGAGGCCCGCCCTGCCCGCTGGCTCAGGCCTACACTGTGGTCCAGCAGAGCTCACACTAATCCTTGCCAGTCTGGACCGCCTGGACGGCGCATCATCGCAGGCTGCACACCCGCTCAGCACTTTAGGTGCCCCTATCTCACTGCACCGCAAGACACCGTCCCGTGGCGGTGTGCCTGTGCCTGCCGCAGTGTATCCGGTGCCACCAAGTCTGTGCTCCGCTAGCCATGGACCCATAATGATTGAGTCCCGTGGTGCAGACACCATCATGTCACCCCCGGCACTGGGCAATGTGAGGTGGCAGGGCCTCTAGGCCCTCATGCATACATGAGAACTACACGGAGACACCCAGTCATAGAGAGTGGAAATGGCGTCCAGCACGTGCACCAGGTCCTTTTTATTGGCAGGGTCACATGTCCTGTGACGCCTGTGCTGGATGGGTGTGGTGTGGGTGTACACCAGCCGTGAGGGAGTGGCTGTGGCATGCTGACAACTAGACCTGTGAGCAGCAGATCCCTACAGTGAAGACCTGGGACATGTAGCGTTCCTCCCTGTGTGCGTAATTGGAGGGGCTGTCCTGGCGTATGCCAGTCCAGTGTAAGGGTGTGAACAATGACCCGGGGGCTCTGGGCGTGGTTCCGTCCTGGGCTGGACAAGGAAGTGACTACTGGATGTGTCTCTGTTGTAGTGTCGGCGCCACCCGGACCGCAATCGGCAATGTGTCACCCTGTGACAAAAGTCCCACAACATGGGCAACATGGACGTAAGGGGGAATCACTGACCCTACATTCATCCATACTTCCACACTTGAAAGATCATAGACATGACACATCTGTGTGAATAAGAATGTTTATTGCACATTCAAGGGAGTGTTGCAGCTGGAGCAGTACAGGGCCATGCCAACCCCACTTCACATTGTCGGCCCGTGGAGGGCCAGCCAGAATCCTTCAGGGAATGACAGGTACATCAGGAGAGGAGGACTTCAGTCCGCAGTCTGATAGCTGTGTCATCGGTGACCAAACAGGATATGGCAGTCCATGTCGAGGTCCAAGGTGAGTGTCGCAGAGTGCATCGGGGGACAGTGGAAGGTGATGATGCAGAGGGCAGAACCAAGCAGAAACAGGCCACATGGCGGAGATGAATGCTACTGCGTCCTCCTGACCATGATGGCAGGATCATCCGCATCTTCGTCCTCTGCTGTTGCATGTGCCTCACATGTGGCTGGTGGTGTTCTGTCTCCAGCACTGTGTGGCACTGACACATCAGGGGCCAGAGATGTGGATGGGGTGGTAGCAGCAGCATGCATCAGCGCCAGGCCTTGTGGCAGCAATGCCATGAGGAGGGTCTTCAGGGCATTGAGGGACCCAGCTACCTCTCGCTGGTGTGCAGCCGTGGCAGCCGCTCTTTCCGCCTGCGTCCGCTCCATGTTCTCCATGATCCTCCACACGTGTCCCAACTCCCTGGCGAGATCGCTGGAGGCACTCTGACTAGACAGTCGTTCTTGTCGCAGAGTCAGGACTCTCAGCGATGTCAGCCATGGTCCGTTGGAGAGCATGGAGCGGACTGTGGGTGTCCGTTAGGGACTGTGAGTGGTCCCTGATGGGACTTAGACACTCACGTATGGCGTCTAGTTTGGCTGCCATGCGGTCGAACCCCACCTGCACCTGTTTAGCCAGCTTCTCCTGGCACCCCAGCACACGGCGCTGGAAGGCCATGTGTTCTGTCGTGGGGGTCCTGGGAGGCAGCCGTGGTGGTGGGTGCTGCCTGCTGTGTGTGCTGTGCAGGGGTGGGTTCTCCTCGTGGCAGCTGGGCTGCCCTGATCCTGGAAGTGGGCTGCGGAGGCTCTCCACAAGCTGTTGGAGGCGTCGGAGTCGAAGGTGTGGTGGTCCTCTTCGTCATCAGAGAAGAGAGGTTCAGACTGCTCTGCAGGAGGTGTTGATTTCCCTGCAATGTGAAGGGGAGATGCAGTTTAACATCGTGTTCACATGTATGTTGACGCATTGTACATGTTTACATTCAGACTGCATGACAGTGTACATTGTGACTGTTTGGGGGAAGCTGCCTATTTGATGCGGGACAGTGGACATTCCGACTACATCACGGATGTGTGTTTGTACTTTGTACATTGTCAACTCACGTTTCCTGCAGTGCCAAATGTGATTGGCCAGTTTCTACGCACATGCAGCACCAGTTGTGTCCTCTGTTCTGCTGTGGACGCGTTGCGGCTTGTACCACATCGTTGTCAATGTTGATGTGCTCTGCATGTAATGTGTGTGTGCCGCATTTTGGGGGAGTCGCCCCTTCAGCTCTGATTTAGCTGCCCTTATCCCTTTCATGCGGGTGCCTCTGGGTTCTGGGCTTATGCAGTGCTGAGATGTTGCATACCTGTGTGCATTGGTCTCTTGGTGGGAGTTGTGGGTCTGGGGCATGGTTTGTCCGCAGATGTGCTATGCTTAATTGCGCATGTGTGCCATTGTGCCCATCTCCCCCGTCCCCCAGTCCCTGGTGGTTACTCACCCTGTTGCTGTTGTGTCCTGCTCATGTTGAGCAGTGTCCGGTCCCCCAACTCCTGCCAACGTCTCCCCACTGATGACTGTGGACACCATTTCCTCCATCTCGTCCAGCTCTCCTGTGGCGCTGGACTCCCACCTCCAGTCTGCTTTGCTGCCTTCCGGTTGTTTGCGAGTTTCAGCTTGGTTTTGCGCTTCACATCATTCCAGCGCCTCTTGACCTCGTCCATTGTCCTCTTCAGCACTCCGACTGCATTCACCTTGTCCACGATGGTCTGCCATATTCCATTTTTAGTTGCCAGTGACACAGTGGAGGTGACGAACAGTGTTTGATGGTGTTCTATCACCTCCGTTATCAGGATCCTGTTTTCCTGCGGACTGAACCGCTTCTTCCTACTCTTCTTGTCCTTGCTCCTTCCCTGACCCCGAGGTCCATGGCTGTTCCTCCGTGGGGCTTGTGGGGTTCTTGTTGTCCTCTGTACTTACTCCGGATGCCTCCATTGTGCTTCGCTGTTGTTTGGCTTTTGTTGGTATGTTTTTTTTCTACTTTTATAGTGCATTTTTCCCACATGACGCGTGGGAATTGCAGGCCTGTGGCTGGTTTTCGTAGATTTTTGTATCGCGATTGGCGTCATCGCTACTATTTTCGCGTTGGGGTTTCGCGTTTTTGTGGCGTCACGCTGTTTTTAACGCGGTCATTTGACGCGTTTTCGTGTGACTATCGCATGGTACCGCCGTGTTGTGAATACCACGTTGACGCGGAGTTGTTTTCCCGCGATAGACTGCGATGTGAAGGGTTGCGTTAAGCTACACTTGCGGTGGTTATCACACGTTCTTGAGAATATGCCCCTCTGTTGTACGTTTGTAAGATCACTGTGGATTGGAATGAAATTGCATACATTTGTGAATATTCACAAAGTTATTATTTTGGAAATTCCCCGCATTCTTACTTCCAGTACCCATGGGACAACATTTCCACATCTCTTGGACCCACTTGTAACTGCTGAAAAACTGACACCTTTTTCAGAAAAAAATCAATAGATCTTTTTGTGCAATAGGAGCGTGATTTTCAAGGCGAGACTGCACTCTTGCACATGCACATGCACAGGCATTTGTGTAAATCAGAGCCTAGATCAAAGAATAACTTTTATATTGATTTACTCTGTTAAGCCCCCATCCCTCGTCGAGGTCCTTTATCTTCAGTGATTCTATATGTGAGCATTATTAAGTGGAGATATTTTGAGGAGAAAGAAAGAAAGAAAAAAAGAAAGAAAGAAAGAAAGAAGGAAAAAAGAAAGAAAGAACGATATATGCCAATAAGCACATGCATGAACAAATAAATAGACAAATATATGTTGCCTAGCTAATCAATAATCATGTTAATTTGAAAAGAAGAGCTTTAGAGCCAATGCCAAAAAACAGTCAATGTCAACAGCATTTTCGGCTAGGTTCTGTTGTACTTCAGCTTTTGAAATACATATTATGGTTAGCCCTACTTTTTGATGAACGGATCTGTGAGCTAGCACACCACCTGTAATTCCCAAGGACTCCACTCACTAATTGTAATTAGGAATTTCCTAACCATTTCACAAACCCACTCTCTGGGCATTTCTACTTGACTGAACCAGGACATTTTAATTTAACTACCTTTCATTATCCAGCGACTTTTCATGATTTTTTTTTAATGAGTCGTTTTTCTGTTAGCAATTGGAGCAGCTGTTAATTGATTGATTGGTGTATTTCATACTATTAATAAATGTGCGATGGGTACAATGGTTTCACACAAACTGGCATTTTACTTTCAGATTAGTTTTTTAATTTTTATAAAATGTTAGTGCACTTTATACTTTAAAAAGCTGCCTGTTTTTGCATTGTTATTTGAGCATGCTGCCTAGTTGGTTATAATATATAAGCACGTTTTGAATAAATAGCAGGTAAAGCTATGAGAGATTTCTGAGCAGCAGTCCTGATATTAGAAGATTTCATACTTTACAACAGCACACTGTGCATGTCCATCCGATGCTCAATTCATTGTTATTTTATTCTGCGTTTGTGCTATGGTTTGGTATGTTGTATTGTGCCGAGTCCGGATGTGCTCATGCATTGGCGATTGCATCCAAGACAGGAACTTGTTTTCTACCTCAGAGATAGAGGTTTGAGCCTGTGGGTGCTCTTAGACTTTCATTCTTCTGAGGTAGATATAGTTAATACCATTTAATTGGGAAGCAATAAACATGAGTTATTCAGCGACAAGCTACCTCAACAGGTGAAAAATACACTTTAAAATAAACATTAAGTTTCTTCTGTTGTATTGTCTCGAGTTATGTTACCATTAAAGGCATCACTTGCAATTGGCTTTACAACTTCTAAAGTGAGGGATGTGATTCAAAGCATAAACATTGGGGGTAATTCATGGCACGTTCTGTAAGTGACTTTGGGCCTGATTTAGGTTTGTGTGGCAATGAAGCATCTTCTGATTTGTGGACAATATACTGCATCTGGAGTGGAGTACATCTGTGAAATTTACTCCACCATAACTGAGTCCCCAATTGGAGTATAATGGAAAGTATTCGAAGTTGGCAGGTGTTACGTCTGTCAGCCTTACGGTGGTCTTCCCCAAACTATTTTTCTTCCTCCTCCATTTATACTGACCTTATTTTCACTGACCTTAGGACTCTGTGCACGTTATCACTACTAGTCAGTGCTAAACTGCTTGTGTTCTCTCCTCTAAACATGGTAACATTGGCTTATACCTCATTGGCATATTTATTGAACTTATAAGTCCCTACTAATGTGCCCAGGGCCAATCAATTAAATGCAACTAGTGGGTCTGCAGCGCTGATTATGCCACCCACTTAAGTAGCCCTTTAAACATGTCTCAGGCCTGCCATGGCAGCCTGTGTGTGTGCAGTTTTAACTGCCATTCCGACCTGGTAAACTAAAATGTTGCCAGGCCCAAACCTTTCTTTTTAATAGCTATAAGCCATCCCAGGGTAGGCCTTGGACAGATCAGAAGGCAGGGTGCAATGTAATTAAAAAGTAGGACATGTACTTTTAAGTTTTACACGTCCTGGTAGTAAAAAACTCTTGAACTAGTTTTTCACTACGACAAGGCCTATCTCTCCCATTGGATAACATTGGAGCTGCCTATTTACATGTTATAAGTGTAATTTCCAATAGGAAGAGATAACCCTTTCATGTGTGGTGTCACTGGAATCACAATTTAAAATCCCACCTCATGGCGAAGTCGGATTTTAAATTGTAATTAAAAAAATGGCACTATTAGAAAGCTGCCATTTTCCATATAGTGCCTGTAGCCTGTCTCTCATCACATGACTGGGTGTAGATGACAGTTGGGCTTTGTGTATTCCTCCTAGCCAGCCATATACAATAGGGAGCTTATGTGCACCTGGATGGGCCATCACTAGCTGGATGGGAGGAAGGAGCTGGGCACAGCCCCAATTGCACCTGATTAGGCTGTGTCCTGCCACCACACAAAGGGCTACATACCCCCTGTAGTTAGTCTAGAGCCAGGACAAGAAAGGCCTGAGGACTTTAAAAGGAAACCTCTAGAAGCTTCTCCCCCACTTCAAAAGCACAACTGGGCATAAATACTGGACCACAGACACCAACTCTTCAGTACACTTCTGGACCTGTGGATACTCTGCCAGTAAGAAAGACTGCTGTGCTGCTACAAGACCTGCCACTCTACTGGACAGCTGCTCTAAAGGAACTGTTGCCCTGCTGCTCTAAAGGAACTGGACCTGGAACTTTTATCTTGAACCCAGGACCCCAGAGGGTAGTCAGCTGGCCTCCTGATCTGACCCTCAGAGACATAACAGGCTCCCCAACCATCTCCTGGACCCAGCTGCAGCAAGTTCCTGACCCCCAAGTGGAGTTTCTCAGGTTCTGGGCCCTTGGTATGGCTCATGGGCTTGTAAATCAAGCTTTTGGGCTCTTTGAAACCGCAAGTGGGCCCGTTCGCATCAAGACCACGCTGCTCGCACTGAAAATCTGCTCGAGCCACTGCCAGCCTATTTCTTTGCACCGCAGCATTGACAGCTCATGGGGGATCTCTAACGTGAAGCACTGGCCCACCTGTCCATGATGCCCGGCCTGCTCTCCGCTCCATGCCGACAACCACCCCATATCATCTCCTTGCTCTCTGTGACCTTCTCCAAAGGGAACGGGACTTTTGGCACTAAACTTGAGGAGGTAAACCTTCAGCAGAACTTATCTGGGACTATATCCGATCTGTGCTCCATCGCGGTGGCCTGAACTTTGATTTGGGACCTCTTAGCCTTGTGAGAGGAGGTGAGAGCAAGCTCCCGGAAAGCCCCACAGGATGTGGTCAGCTACATGCTGTCCCTCTGCAACCAGATGCAGGGGGAGGCTACATACTTGATGGATCTCCAGACCCTTAGGAACCCCTTAAGCGTGCTCCATCTGAACCGCCTCAAACCACACTTTGAGAGGTCTGAAGTGAGCATGCTCCTGGTGACAGATAAAGAAGTGGAAGAGGAGAGTGTGCCTCTCCCCAGAGCATCATAGTAACTGTTGCCAGTTACTGGGTCAGTTTGCCTCTCTGTTCTCTCTCACCCCTGGACTCACACACCTGTGCATCCATGATACTAACACTGGAGACAATCCGCCTGTTAAAAATAAGATTTACAGGTTGTCAGACAAGGTGAGGGCTAGCATCAAGGATGAGGTCTCCAAGATGTTGCCATTAGGGGTAACTGAGCCCTCCAATAGTCCCTGGTCTGGCCCTGTGGTGCTGGTACCCAAGGTTGCCCCATCAGGCCACCACTCCCGAACTTAGGTTCTGCATGGTCTACAGGAGTCTCAATTCCGCCATGAAGACTAACTCACACACAATCCCCGAGCCAATGAGCTCATTAACAGGCTGGGCGCTGCCAGGTTTCTGAGTCCCTTTGACCTCACATCAGGGTACTGGCAGATTGCTCTGGCTGAGGGGCAATAGAGAGGTCAGCATGCTCAACCCCAGAGGGCCACTTCCAAAATAGAGTCCTGGACCCTTGGTGTGGCTTACAGGTTTGTAAATCAAGCTTTTTGCCTTTTTGCTACCGTGAACAGGCCTGTTTGCACCAAGAATGTCACGCTTGCACCATACATCAGCATGAGCCGCAGCCAGCCCACCTCCTCGCACTACGCCAACAACCACCCATGGCGCTGTCCTTGCTCCCTGCGACCCTCTTCAATGTGAATGGGACTCCTGGCACAAAACTTGAGAAGGCAAACCTTCAGCTGGACTAATCTAGGACTATATCTGAGCTGTGCTCCATTGCGGTCGGCCTGAACTTTTGACATTGACCCGGTCCAGTGCGACCAGATAGCCGCTGTGGGTGCTTTATGCTTTTAAATGCTATTTTACACTTTATTATTTAAAAATTAATAACTCCGGTTCCATTGATTGAATGTTTGTCATTTTGGCCCTGAATTATTTATTAAATTGAGTTATATTTTTCTAACTTGGCTAGGGATCATTTTTGTGTGGTATTTTCACTGTTTTACTGTTTGAAGTGTTGCACAAATACTTTACACATTGCTTCTAAGTTAGGTCTTACTCTCAGTGCCACGCTACCATGGGGATGAGCACTGGTTAGTTAGGGGTTTGCTTGTGCTTACCCTGACATGGATTGTGGTTGCTGCTTGACCAGGGCTCTTACCCCAGTCAACCAGGAACCCAGTTTCTTACAGGGAGGAAGTATGAAATCATCCATTAAAGATTTCTCTTCCTGTGGCTAAACTGCCTGAGAAAATACTTTGGCAAAATTAACCCTTTGTCATAGTAACTTCTGCTGGTGGATTACTCATAACAGCAAAGTCCTTTGAGAAGTTTTAGCATTTATTCATAAATCAGTTCCTTCGTTCTTCAATTATCGAATTGCGGTATAGTATAAGGATTTAAAAATCATTTGTCTCCTAAATTTATCCATACATGTAATTTTGACAGCATATAATCACTAATTTCTCCAATAAAAAATACTCCAATGAACAATAAATACTGCTATTCGGAGGACTTTGCATTACCACCTTTCTCGAACAGGGCCCAAAACTAATGGAGGTCAATAACACCTGCCATCTGAGACAGTTATTCTTGGCCTTTAATTTCCATAATACTTTCTCCTTAATTTAAGAAATGTTCAAAATATGCATCCAAACAAACCACCTTTATGTGAACCACTAATCTTACTTTCACAGCTATAGAATATGAAAATGAGGAAAATCAAGCTTCTTGTCAAATCTAACTTTTTCCTCAATGATTTGCCAGGGGGCTTTTGCCCACAAAAGACACATAACCCATCAAATCAGTGCAATGACAAACCTCACCCATTATGGCCATCTGATATGGCCACCAAGAAAATGACCAAGTACTCTCCATAGAGTTGTTGGACAAGATATTTTCTTTCCAAGAAAATTATCATTCAAAGTATTTCCTGAATTTTGCTCACAGAGTGGTCCTTTAAATTCTCCAATCTAATGTTGTGCTATGCCGGTAAACATGCAATATTTTCAGCAGGTACAGATATCCTCTGGCCATCTAATCCCAAGACATGATTATTCACCCCTCATCTCAAGCCATTTTACTGGCGTTTTGGTGAGCGACCCCCTGGTCCTAGGCAAGTGCTCCCTCTCCCCTCAAGAAAATTACAATACAGTGTTTCTGCACAGAAGTCCCACTAGACACCAGGAAATATAAAAGAAGGTGTGGGAGTGACTTACCCTGCAGTAGAACATGACCTCACTGTTAGAAATGGGGGTCTCTAGTTGGCAAGGGATTGCACCTTTGTCCAAGAAGGGACCCTTCTTCCTAGTCAGGATAAGGGTTACACACCTAAAATAAACCTGCTCACCCACTTGGTAGCTTGGCACGAGCAGTCAGGCTTATCTTAGAGACAGTGTGTAAAGCATTTGCACATAACCAACAGTAATACAGTGTAAGAACTACGAAAGGACACCACACCAGTTTAGAAAAATAACCAATATTTTTATATACTTAAGACAAGACCAAAAACGATAAAAATCCAGAATACAGTACTTAGAAATCTTCAGTTATCAAAATAACCTTGAAAAACAGTTCCTTGAAGTCGATAGCTCCCTCTGGGGCTATCACGGCGTCCTGAACAAACAAATCCAAACAGTTCTGGCTGACCACTGCGTCGTGGGCCAGCTACGGTGTCAGGAAGACCCGCAAAACAGTACCTTTAGAAATGCAGGGTGTCGGCGACCTCTCGTTGAGCTTCCGAAAGCACGGCGTCCGCAGGCATCGGTTCCAGAGGTCGGTGCAGGAGTCGTCGGGCCCTTTAAGTCACACGCATTGCAGATCGAACTCCTCGCAGTTGAAGTCAGGAGCGCTGGTGTCGGCAGGCGTCGGGTGCTGCGGTGCGAAGTGCAGAGGTGCGGCGTGCGATGCCCTCAGGTCGAGGTGCGAGCAGCGGCTCGGTGGCAGCGTCAAATGGCATCGTCGGTGAGACCAGGGTCGCAGTGCGAAGTGATGCGGTGTTCGTCGCAGTGCTGGCAGGTCACGGTGCAAGCGGTGGCGCCGTCGTTGCTGAAGCGCTGTCGTCGGCTCACGAACTGGAGTCGATGGTGCCGGCATCGGTAGGCCAAGGCTGCGGTGTGGGATGAGGGCGGTGTGTCATGTAACTTTACGAGCGGTGCCCTCAAACCACGGTGCAGGCACCGGCATCGATTTCAGCATGGAGCGTAATCGTCGGGGATACCAAGGCGTCGTCGTGAAGCGAGGCGGTGCGGAGTGCGGTGCCCACAGGTCGAGGTGCAAGCAGTGGTTCAGTGGCGGCATCAGCAGGCATCGTCGGTGAGACCAGGGTTGCGGTGCGGCATTGTGGCGGTGCCCTCTGTGGTGCCTTCAGGACACGGAGTCAGCAGCAGCGTCGTAGACGGTGTCGGGTTGCTTTTTCTTCTGTTGCAGCACAAAACATACAGTCCCCAGTGCTGAGGGCAGAAGAACTTGGAGAAACTCACAAAAATAGATTGCAGAGAGTTCAGTCCAGTCCTTTCACTGCCCAAGACAGAAGCAGCCACTGCAGGCCAACACAGCAAAGCACTCAGCAAAGTGGTAGTTCCTCCTCACAGCTTCTCCAGCTCTTCTTCTTGGCAGTCTTCTTGGTCCAAAGGAGTTCTAAAGTTCAGGGGTTTGGGCCCCACTTTTTATAGCCCAAAATCCTTTGTCCTCTCAGGCAGAGAGTGTCTGTGCCCAGCCAGAACCAGTTCTGCTCTCTCTGGTGTGGCTTCCTGGCAGGAGGTGGAGACGGCATTGTCAGAGGCAGACCTGGCCCATTCAGGTGAAAGAAAATCTCCTCCCCCTACTCTAAATGCAGCCCAGGTCTATTCAGCCCTTTCCTGACCCACCTAGACTATCTGGAGCCACGGCTCCTCACCAGCCCCTGTCATCCAAAACCCAGACAGTCAATCCACAACCCCAGCAGAGGCCTACTGGATGGCTGAGCTAGAAAATACCTACTTTCTAAAAGTGGTATTTTCAAACACAGAATGTAAAAATCACCTTCACTAAAAAATGCATCTTTAGATTCTGAGTTTAGGCATACTAAACTTTATTTTCTACCTAGTTCCCAGGGCCCGTTATGTTTCTAAGATGTTATAAACAAACTCCTCATTCTGTCCTATGGGAACAGGTAGCCTTGCAATAGTGAAAAACAAAATTGGCAGTAATTCACTATCAGGACATGCCACACACACCAAGGCATGTCCTACCTTTCACATACACTGCACCGTACCCACAGGGGTACCTTGAGCCTACCTTAGGGGTGACTGACATGTAAGAAAAGGGAAGGTTAGGGCCTGGCAAGTGGGTACACTTGCCAAGTCTACATGGCAGTCCCAGACTGCACACAGGCTCTGCAATGGCAGGCCAGAGTTACATTTACAGGCCGTTTGCGTGGGTGGCACAATGCAGTGCAGCAGCCTACTAACAACATTTGATTTATAGGCCCTGCACCCTCAGTGCACTTTACTAGGGACTGACAGGTAAATCAAATATGCCAATCATGGAAACACCAATCCATAACACAGTTTACAACAGGAGCACTTGCACTTTACCACTGATCAGCAGTGAGAAAAGTGCGCAGAGACACTAAGCCAGCAAAAACAGAGTCAAAACCAGGAGGTCAGAAAGCAAAAACTCAGGGGAAACACGCCAAAAGATGCCAAGTCTAACACATGTCCCCTCCAGCTGAAAGTAGGGAGAACTACCCAACCTCCTGGGAGTTCTCTTCACTAAGGCGGAAGAACCTGGACAGACCATCTGCATTGGCGTGTTCTGTGCCAGGGCGGTGTTCCACCGTAAAGTCCATTCCCTGTAGGGAGATGGACCACCTCAGCAGTTTTGGATTCTCACCCCTCATTTGCATAAACCATCTGAGGGGCCTGTGGTCTGTCTGAACCCGGAAGTGAGTCCCAAACAGGTAGGGCCTCAGCTTCTTCAGTGCCCAGACCACAGTGAAAGCTACCTTTTCTAGGGCACTCCACCTCTGTTCCTTGGGCAGTAGTCTCCTGCTAGGGAAGACTACAGGCTGGTCTAGGTCCTCTTTGTTCAGTTGTGAGAGCACTGCTCCCACACCATGCTCTGAAGCATCACTCTTCACAACGAATTCCTTGGAGAAGTCGGGTGCCTTGAGCACGGGCGCCATGCACATGGCGCCCTTCAGGGCATCAAAAGCCTTCTGGCAAGACTCAGTCCAGATCACCTTCTTGGGCTGCTTCCTGGAAGTCAGCTTTGTTAAGGGGGCAACAATGGTGCCATAGCCCTTAGCAAACCTCCTGTAGTAACCGGTGAGACCTAAAAAGGCTCTCACCTCTGTCTGGGTCTTGGGGTTCCCAAGCCAGAATGGTGTCAATCTTGGGCTGTAGGGGCGCCACCTGGCCGCTTCCTACCTGGTGTCCCACGTACACCACAGAACCCTGCCCGATCTAGCACTTACTGGCCTTGATCGTGAGGCCTGCCCTCTGCAGAGCCCTCAACACTTCACCAAGGTGCTGCAAGTGCTCTTCCCAGCTGGAACTGAACACTGCAATGTCATCCAGGTAGGCAGCACTGAAATCCTCCAGTCCAGCCAACACCTGGTTGACCAACCTCTGAAAAGTGGCAGGGGCATTCTTCAACCCAAAGGGCATCACCCGGAACTGGTAATGTCCTTCTGGTGTTGAGAATGCTGACCTCTCCTTGGCCCCATCGGTTAAGGCAATCTGCCAGTACCCAGACGTTAAATCAAACGTACTGAGGAACTTGGCAGCTCCCAACCGATCAATGAGCTCATCAGCTCTGGGGATGGGGTGCGCGTCAGTCCTGATGACGGCATTGAGCCCACGGTAGTCCACACAAAACCGCAGTTCTGGAGTAACACCGGCTGCAGCAGCCTTTGGGACCAAGACCACTGGGCTGGCCCAAGGGCTGTTGGAGGGCTCGATCACCCCTAACGCCAACATCTTAGAAACCTCCTCTTTGATGCTGGCCCTGACCCGGTCAGTCAACCTGTAAATCTTGTGTTTTACAGGAGGGCTGTCACCAGTGTCCACGTCATGGGTACACCAGTGGGTAACACCTGGGGTCAGAGAGAACAGTGGGGCAAACTGTCCCAAAAACTGGTGAAAGTCGCTCTGCTGCTCTGGGGTTAGTGTAGGGGAGAGGACCACACCTTCCACTGACCCCTCGTGCTCCTTGGTGGACAGGAGGTCAGGGAGAGGTTCTCTCTCCTCTTGCACCCCATCATCTGTCTCCAAGAGCATGCTCACTTCGGACCTCTCGAAGTGGGGCTTGAGACGGTTTACCTGCAGGACCCTCAAAGGGTTCCTTGGAGTCCGCAAATCCACCAGGTAGGTGACATCACTTTTGCGCTCCACCACCTCAAATGGCCCAGTCCACTTGTCCTGCAAGGCACAAGGTTCCACTGGGGCCATGACCCACACTTTTTGCCCAGGTTGAAATTCGACCAGAGTGGAATTCTGGTCATACCACTTCTTCATTTCTTCCTGGCTTGCTTCTAGGTTTGCATGAGCGAGTTTCCTGAAGCGGGCAGTTTGGTTTCTGAAGGCCAGCATGTAACTAAACACATCCTGGGGAGTTTTCCTGGGAGCTGCCTCCCAGCCTTCCTTCACCAAACTCATAGGCCCTCTCACAGGGTGACCATACAGAAGCTCAAAGGGACTGAACCCAAGAGACTTCTGTGGCGCCTCCCTGTATGCAAAGAGAAGGCATGGCAAGAGGTCGTCCCACTTACGCCTCATGGGTTCTGTTAGACCCTTAATCATGCCCTTCAAGGTCTGGTTGAATCTCTCCACCAGACCGTTACCTTGTGGGTGGTAAGGAGTGGTGAACTTGTAGGTTACACCACACTCCTTCCACAGGGTTGTCATATACTTGGATATGAAATTGGTCCCCCTGTCAGAAACCACCTCTCTGGGGAAACCCACGCAGGAAAAGATCCCCATTAACACCCGGCCCACCACTGGTGCCGTCGTTTTCCTGAGAGGGATTGCCTCCGGGTACCAGGTGGCATGGTCCACCAAGACCAGGATGTACCTGTTGCCCATGGCTGTCTTGGGATCCAGTGGCCCCACAATGTCTATCCCTACCCTTTCATAAGGTGTTCCAACAACTGGAAAAGGTTTGAGAGGAGCTTTGACCTTCCTCCCACTCTTACCACTTGCCTGGCAAGTTTGGCAAGAGCTACAATGTGTATCCGACTGCCTTCGCATTTGGGGCCAGAAGAAGTGGGTGACACGCCTGTCAAAGGTCTTGTTACTCCCCAAATGTCCTGCCAAAGGCACGTCATGAGCCAGACCCAGTAGGAAGGTCCTGAAGCGCTGGGGTACCACCAGCACACGGGCTGACCCAGGCTCAGCGACCTTAGGCTCGCTATACAGGAGACCATTCTCCCAGTAGATCCAATGTGATCCAGACTGATCACCAGCTGCCTGGTCTGCAGCCTGCCGCCGCAGACCCTCCAGAGAAGGGCACTCTTTCTACTCCCTGCAGAATTCTTCCCTGGTGGGACCCCCTTCTTGCTGCCAATGGGTCAGCTCAGAGATGTCCCCCAGTTCAGCTACCTGCTCCCCTGTAGGCACCGGGGCGTCCCCCTCAAGGTCCGCCTCCTCTCGGTCCGTGGGAACTTCAGGGGCCGGTTTCCCGCGCCCCCTGCCCTTTCTCATGGCAGGGACCTGGGCCACTGTTTCAGGCTCCAAGTCTTTCTGATCACCCTTTCTGGCCGCCATTGGCCGAGTGGACACGCAGGCTCACTCTGGCAACCCAAGCATCTCCAAGTGAGACCTGAGCTCAACATCCTTCCACAAGGACTGCTCCAGGTCGTTACCTAGCAGACAATCTACAGGCATGGTAGGGCTCACAACCACCCTCAAGGGACCTGAGACCCCCCCACATTCAAAGGGAACCTGCGCCACCATACACTGGCGCTCTGAGTTGTCAACAGCAACTACTTGGTGGAATGCCCCTGGGACTACCTGCTCTTCAGAGACCAGGTGACACCGGACTGAGGTCACACTGGCTCCAGTATCTCTGAGAGCCTCTACCCTTTTCCCATGTCACCCAGGTGCTATATTTCTTTGTGTTAGGGGGCACCTGGTTTCTTGGGACAATCTCACTGTCCCCTAGTGAGACGAGGGTCATTTCTGCGGGATCCCCACCCTCCTGTGGGCACCCCTCCTCCCCAAGCGCCACACTTGCCAACACCTTGGTCTGCCCACCAGTGGGTGACTGTGCCCTTTTGGGACACTTGGGGTCCCGCTTCAAGTGACCCACCTGATCACATGCAAAACACTTGCGGGGGCCGGTCTCAGCAGGCTTTTCTGAAGAGATCCCTTGCTTCTTATCTCCTGGGGAATGGGAACTTTTACCCTGGGAGTTATATTTTGGCCCTTTAGAGAACTCCTGTGCTTTACCCTTGTCCCCCCCATTTTTCTGCTGGGGACCCTGCCCACCTTTGGCTGAGTCTCCCCCAAACGCTTTCTTGTGGACCCTGGTGCTCATCCAGCGGTCCGCCTCCATAGCAAGCTTCCTGGGGTCAGTTAGCTTACTATCAACCAAGTGCTGGCGCAGATCTGCAAAACATAGACTAGACAAGTGCTCCCATGCAATTAAATTGTAGAGCCCCTGAAAATCTGTTACATTACTGCCCTTCACCCAGCCATCCAGAGACCTGCAGAACGAATCCACACATTCCAACCAAGTGTTGGCATCAGACTTCTTACTGGACCTAAACTGATCCCTGTACTTTTCAGGAGTGAGTCCATACCTGGTGAGGAGAGCGTCTTTCATGTCAGCATAGGTGAGGTTCTGCCCCTTACCCAAAGCTATCAGACTATCCCTAGCCTTCTTCTGGGAAGAGAGGCCACAACCCTGCCCCCCAATTCCTTTCAGGAACCCCATTCATATGAATAGACGCCTCATACCCCTGGAACCACCTTTGTATGTCATCCCCCTTCTTGAATTCCTTGCCTACATTCTTGGGGATGTGCACAATTCTGTCTGACTGCCCTGACGAATTGCTGCCACCATCTGAGCTGGGCCTACTCCTTAGCTCCAGCTCCTTAAGACTTCGCTCATGATCTAAGATCATCTTCCTTTCCTCCATGGCTATTCTTTTGTCTTCCCTCTCACTTTCCATCCTGAGTTTTTCCAACTCGAACTTCCTCGCTTCCCGCCTGCCCTCCAGCTTCTCTGGGGACAGACCACTGCTGCCTGGCCTGGAGGGTTCTCCCCTCCCAAAAGCACATCCACCCTAGGAATAGGCTCCTCCGCCTCTCCACTGAGATCTCCAGACTGCTCGCTGGCATGTCTGGCTGCTACCCAGGCCCTCAGCGCCTTTTGTAGCTCCTCCTTCTTGGTGAGGCCTCTGACTTGGACTATTAGGTTTTTGCAAATAACCTTCAATTCTTTCACATTGCAGGATTCCAACCTATCCTCCTCAATGGCCACTTCCAAAGATGCAGCAGATGATGCTCTTGATTCAGGCATGATGAAGTAGCAAGTTCAAGTTCTCAGAAATCTGGCAAGATCAAAAATAGGCCAAAAAGAAAGAGAACCAGTATGTGGTACGTGATGGTCTGCGATATGGTAGTAGAGCACACCAATCACTGTAAGTCAAGTGCAAATGCAAGTCCTATCCTCACCGCTGACAACCAATGTTAGAAATGGGGGTCTCTAGTTGGCAGAGGTAGGTACCTTTGTCCAAATAGGGACCCTTCTTACTAGTCAGGATAAGCTAGTTACACTCCTAAAATAACCCCTGCTCACCCCCTTGGTAGCTTGGCACGAGCAGTCAGGCTTATCTTAGAGGCAGTGTGTAAAGCATTTGCACATAACCAACAGTAATACAGTGTAAGCACTACAAAAGGACACCACACCAGTTTAGAAAAATATCCAATATTTTTATATACTCAAGACAAGACCAAAAATGATTTTAAAAAATCCACAATACAGTTCTTGGAAATCTTCAGTTATCAAAATAACCTTGAAATACAGTTCCTTGAAGTCAATAGCGCCCTCTGGGGCTATCACGGCGTTGTGAACAAACAAATCCAAACAGTTCTGGCTGACCGCGGCGTCGCGGGCCAGCTACGGTGAAGGGAAGACCCGCAAAACAGTACCTTTAGAAATGCAGGGCGTCGGCGACCTCTCGTTGAGCTCCGAAAGCACAGCGTCCGCAGGCATCGGTTCCGGAGGTCGGTGCAGGAGTCATCGGGCAATTGAAGTCACACGCGTTGCAGATCGAACTCCTTGCGGTTGAAGTCAGGAGCTTTGGCGTCAGCAGGCGTCGGGTGCTGCGGTGCGAAGTGCAGCGGTGCGGCGTGCGATGCCCTCAGGTCGCGGTGCGAGCAGCGGCTCGGTGACGGCATCAGATGGCGTCATTGGTGAGACCAGGGTCGCGGTGCCAAGTGATGCGTTGCTCGTCGCGGTGCTGGCAGGTCACGGTGCAAGCAGCATCGTCGTCGTTGCTGAAGCACTGTCGTCGGTTGATGAACTGGAGTCGATGGCACTGGTATCGGTAGGCCATGGCTGCGGTGCGGAATGAGGGCGGTGCGTCGTCTAACCCTACGAGCAGTGCCCTCGAACCATGGTGCAAGCAGCGGCGTCGATTTTGGCATGGAGCGGCGGCGTCGGGATACCAAGGCGGCATCGTGAAGCGAGATGATGCGGAGTGCGGTGCCCACAGGTCGTGTTGCGAGCAGCGACTCGGTGGGGGCGTCAGCAGGGGTCGGTGAGACCAGGGTCGCAGTGCGGCGGTGCCCTCTGCGGTGCCTTCAGGACACAGAGTCAGCAGCGGCACCGTAGACGGCGTCGTGTTGCTTTTTCTTCTGTTACAGCACAAAATACGCAGTCCCCAGTGCTGAGGGTAGAAGAACTTGAAGTCTTTGCTGTTCCTGAGACTTCTTGAACAGGGGGCAAGCTCTACCTCAAGCCCTTGGAGAAACTCAGAAAAATAGATTGCAGAAAGTTCAGTCCAGTCCTTTCACTGCCCAAGACAGAAGCAGCCACTGCAGGCCAACACAGCAAAGCACTCAGCAAAGTGGTAGTTCCTCCTCACAGCTTCTCCAGCTCTCCTTCTTGGCAGTCTTCTTGGTCCAAAAGAGTTCTAAAGTTTAGGGATTTGGGCTCCACTTTTTATAGGCCAAACTCCTTTGTCCTCTCAGGCAGAGAGAGTGTCTGTGCCCAGCCAGAACCAGTTCTTCCCTCTCTGGTGTGGCTTCCTGGCAGGAGGTGGAGACGGCATTGTCAGAGGCAGACCAAGCCCATTCAGGTGAAAGGAAATCTCCTCCCCCTACTCTAAATGCAGCACAGGTCTATTCAGCCCTTTCCTGACCCACCTAGACTATCTGGAGCCACTGCTCCTCCCCAGCCCCTGTCATCCAAAACCCAGACAGTCAATCCACAAACCCAGCAGAGGCCTACTGGATGGCTGAGCAAGAAAATACCTACTTTCTAAAAGTGGTATTTTCAAACACAGAATGTAAAAATCACCTACACTAAAAGATGTATCTTTAGATTCTGAGTTCAGGCATACTAAACTTAATTTCTCTACCTAGTTCCTAGGGCCAGTAATGTTTATAAAATGTTATAAACAAACTCCCCATTCTGTCCTATGGGAACAGGTAGCCTTGCAATAGTGAAAAACGAAATTGGCAGTAATTCACTATCAGGACATGCCACACACACCAGGGCATGTCCTACCTTTCACATACACTGCACCCTGCCCACAGGGGTACCTTGGGCCTACCTTAGGGGTGACTGACATGTAAGAAAAGGGAAAGTTAGGGCCAGGGAAGTGGGTACATTTGCCAAGTCGACATGGCAGTCCCAGACTGTACACAGGCTTTGCAATGGCAGGCCAGAGTCACATTTACAGGCTGTTTGTGTGGGTGTCACAATCCAGTGCTGCAGCCCACTAGCATCATTTGATTCACAGGCCCTGGCACACTCAGTGCACTTTACTAGGGACTGACAAGTAAATCAAATATGCCAATCATGGAAACACCAATCCATAACACAGTTTACAACAGGAGCACTTGCACTTTACCACTGATCAGCAGTGAGAAAAGTGCGCAGAGACACTAAGCCAGCAAAAACAGAGTCAAAACCAGGAGGTCAGAAAGCAAAAACTCAGGGAAACACGCCAAAAGAACGTAGGGAGAACTACCCAACCTCCTGAGAGTGCTCTTCACTAAGGCGGAAGAACCTGGACAGACCATCTGCGTTGGCGTGTTCTGTGCCAGGGCGGTGTTCCACCGTAAAGTCCATTCCCTGTAGGGAGATGGATCACCTCAACAGTTTTGGATTCTCACCCCTCATTTGTGTCAACCATCTGAGGGGCCTGTGGTCTGTCTGAACCCGGAAGTGAGTCCCAAACAGGTATGGCCTCAGCTTCTTCAGTGCCCAGACAACAGCGAAAGCTTCCCTTTCTATGGCACTCCACCTCTGTTCCTTGGGGAGTAGTTTCCTGCTAACGAAGTCTACAGGCTGGTCTAGGCCCTCTTCGCTCAGTTGTGAGAGCACCGCTCCCACACCATGCTCTGAAGCGTCAGTCTGCACGGCGAATTCCTTGGAGAAGTCGGGTGCCTTGAGCACGGGCGCCGTGCACATGGCGGCCTTCATGGCATCAAAAGCCTTCTGGCAGGACCCAGTACAGATCACCTTCTTGGACTGCTTCCTGGAAGTCAGCTCCGGTAAGGGGGCAACAATGGTGCCATAGCCCTTAACAAACCTCCTTTAGTAACCGGTGAGACTTAAAAAGGCTCTCACCTCTGTCTGGGTCTTGGGGGGTTCCCAAGCCAGAATGGTGTTAATCTTGGACTGTAGGGGCGCCACCTGGCCGCTTCCTACCTGGTGTCCCACGTACACCACAGAACCCTGCCCGATCTGGCACTTACTGGCCTTGATCGTGAGGCCTGCCCTCTGCAGAGCCCTCAGCACTTCACCGAGGTGCTGCAAGTGCTCTTCCCAGCTGGAACTGAACACTGCAATGTCATCCAGGTAGGCAGCACTGAAATCCTCCAGTCCAGCCAACACCTGGTTGACCAACCTCTGAAAGGTGGCAGGGGCATTCTTCAACCCAAAGGGCATCACCCGGAACTGGTAATGTCCTTCTGCGGTTGAGAATGCTGACCTCTCCTTGGCCACATTGGTTAAGGAAATCTGCCAGTACCCAGACGTTAAATCAAAAGTTCTGAGGAATTTGGCAGCTCCCAACCGATCAATGAGCCCATCAGCTCTGGGGATGGGGTGCGCGTCAGTCCTGATGACGGCATTGAGCCCACGGTAGTCCACACAAAACCGCAGTTCTGGAGTGGTACCGGGTGCAGCAGCCTTTGGGACCAAGACCACTGGGCTAGCCCTAGGGATGTTGGAGGGCTCGAACACCCCTAATGCCAACATCTTAGAGACCTCCTCTTTGATGCTGGCCCTGACCCGGTCAGTCAACCTGTAAATCTTGTGTTTTACAGGAGGGCTGTCACCAGTGTCCACGTCATGGGTACACCAGTGAGTAACACCTGGGGTCAGAGAGAACAGTGGGGCAAACTGTCCCAACAACTGGTGACAGTCGCTCTGCTGCTCTGGGGTCAGTGTAGGGGAGAGGATCACACCTTCCACTGACCCATCGTGCTCCTTGGTGGACAGGAGGTCAGGGAGAGGTTCACTCTCCTCTTCCACCCCATCATCTGTCGCCAAGAGCATGCTCACTTCGGACCTCTCGAAGTGGGGCTTGAGGCGGTTCACGTGCAGGACCCTCAAAGGGTTCCTTGGAGTCCGCAAATCCACCAGGTAGGTGACATCACTTTTGCGCTCCACCACCTCAAACGGCCCAGTCCACTTGTCCTGCAAGGCACAAGTTTCCACTGGGGCCATGACCCACACTTTTTGCCCAGGTTGAAATTCGACCAGAGTGGCATTCTGGTCATACCACTTCTTCATTTCTTCCTGGCTTGCTTCTAGGTTCGCATGAGCGAGTTTCCTGAAGCGGGCAGTTTGGTTTCTGAAGGCCAGCATGTAACTAAACACATCCTGGGGAGTTTTCCTGGGAGCTGCCTCCCAGCCTTCCTTCACCAAACTCATAGGTCCTCTCACAGTGTGACCATACAGAAGCTCAAAGGGACTGAACCCAAGAGACTTCTGTGGCGCCTCCCTGTATGCAAAGAGGAGGCATGGCAAGAGGATGTCCCACTTACGCCTCATGGGTTCTGTTAGACCCTTAATCATGCCCTTCAAGGTCTGGTTGAACCTTCCACCAGACCTTTACCTTGTGGGTGGTAAGGAGTGGTGAACTTGCAGGTTACACCACACTCCTTCCACAGGGATGTCATATACTTGGATATGAAATTGGTCCCCCTGTCAGAAACCACCTCTCTGGGGAAACACATGCGGGAAAAGATCCCCATTAACACCCGGCCCACCACTGGTGCTGTCGTTTTCCTGAGAGGGATTGCCTCCGGGTACCAGGTGGCATGGTCCACCAAGACCAGGATGTACCTGTTGCCCATGGCTGTCTTGGGATCCAGTGGCCCCACAATGTCCATCCCTACCCTTTCAAAGGGTGTTCCAACAACTGGAAAAGGTTGGAGAGGAGCTTTGACCTTCCTCCCACTCTTACCACTTGCCTGGCAAGTTTGGCAAGAGCTACAATGTCTATCCGACTGCCTTCGCATTTGGGGCCAGAAGAAGTGGGTGACAAGCCTGTCAAAGGTCTTGTCCCGCCCCAAATGTCCTGCCAAAGGCACGTCATGAGCCAGACCCAGTAGGAAGGGCCTGAAGCGCTGGGCTACCACCAGCACACGGGCTGACCCAGGCTCAGCGACCTTAGGCTCGCTATGCAGGAGACCATTCTCCCAGTAGATCCAATGTGATCCAGACTGATCACCAGCTGCCTGGTCTGCAGCCTGCCGCCGCAGACCCTCCAGAGAAGGGCACTCTTTCTGCTCCCTGCAGAATTCTTCCCTGGTGGGACTCCCTTCTTGCTGCCAATGGGTCAGCTCAGAGATGTCCCCCAGTTCAGCTACCTGCTCCCCTGTAGGCACTGGGGCGTCCCCCTCAAGGTCCGCCTCCTCTCGGTCCGTGGGAACATCAGGGGCCGGTTTCCCGCGCCCCCTGCCCTTTCTCTTGGCAGAGACCTGGGCCACTGTTTCAGGCTCCAAGTCCTTCTGATCACCCTTTCTGGCCGCCATTGACCGAGTGGACACGCAGGCCCACTCTGGCAACCCAAGCATCTCCAAGTGAGACCTGAGCTCAACATCCTTCCACAAGGACTGCTCCAGGTCGTTACCTAGCAGACAATCTACAGGCATGGTAGGGCTCACAACCACCCTCAAGGGACCTGAGACCCCCCCCATTCAAAGGGAACCTGCGCCACCATACACTGGCGCTCTGAGTTGTCCACAGCAACTACTTGGTGGAATGCCCCTGGGACTACCTGCTCTTCAGAGACCAGGTGACACCGAACTGAGGTCACACTGGCTCCATAATCTCTCAGAGCCTCTACTCTTTTCCCATTGATGGTCACCCAGGTGCTATATTTCTTTGTGTTAGGGGGCACCTGGTTTCTTGGGACAATCTCACTGTCCCCTAGTGAGACGAGGGTCTTTCTGCGGGATCCCCACCCTCCTGTGGGCACCCCTCCTCCCCAAGCGCTACACTTGCCAACACCTTGGTCTGCCCACCAGTGGGTGGCTGTGCCCTTTTGGGACACTTGGGGTCCCCCTTCAAGTGACCCACCTGGTCACATGCAAAACACTTGCGGCTTTTCTGAAGAGACCCCTTGCTTCTTATCTCCTGGGGGATGGGAACCTTTACCCTGGGAGTTATTTTTTGGCCCTTTAGAGAACTCCTGTGCTTTACCCTTGTCCCCCCCACTTTTCTGCTGGGGACCCTGCCCACCTTTGGCTGAGTCTCCCCCAAACGCTTTCTTGTGGACCCTGGTACTCATCCAGCGGTCCGCCTCCATAGCAAGCTTCCTGGGGTCAGTTAGCTTACTATCAACTAAGTGCTGGCGCAGATCTGCAAAACATAGACTAGACAAGTGCTCCCATGCAATAAAATTGTAGAGCCCCTGAAAATCTGTTACATTACTGCCCTTCACCCAGCCATCCAGAGACCTGCAGAATGAATCCACACATTCCAACCAAGTGTTGGCATCAGACTTCTTACTGGACCTAAACTGATCCCTGTACTTTTCAGGAGTGAGCCCATACCTGGTGAGGAGAGCGTCTTTCATTACAGCATAGGTGAGGTTCTGCCCCTTACCCAAAGCTATCAGAGTATCCCTAGCTTCTTCTGGGAAGAGAGGCCACAACCCTGCCCCCCAATTCCTCTCAGGAACCCCACTCATATGAATAGACGCCTCATACCCCTGGAACCACCTTTGTATGTCATCACCCTTCTTGTACTCCTTTCCTGCATTCTTGGGGATGTGCAAATTCTATCTGACTGCCCTGACGAATTGCTGCCACCATCTGAGCTGGGCCTACTCCTTAGCTCCAGCTCCTTAAGACTTCGCTCATGATCTAAGATCATCTTCCTTTCCTCCATGGCTATCCTTTTGTCTTCCCTCTCACTTTCCATCCTGAGTTTTTCCAACTCAAACTTCCTCGCTTTCTGCCTGTCCTCCAGCTCCTCTGGGGACAGTCCACTGCTGCCTGGCCTGGAGGGTTCTCCCCCTCCCAAAAGCACATCCACCCTAGGAAAAGGCTCCTCCGCCTCTCCACTGAGATCTCCAGACTGCTCGCTGGCATGTCTGGCTGCTACCCAGGCCCTCAGCGCCTTTTATAGCTCCTCCTTCCTGGTGAGGCCTCTGACTTGGACTTTTAGGTTTTTGCAAATAACCTTCAATTCTTTCACATTGTAGGATTCCAACCTATCCTCCTCAAAGGCCACTTCCAAAGATGCAGCAGATGATGCTCTTGATTCAGGCATGATGAAGTAGCAAGTTCAAGTTCTCAGAAATCTGGCAAGATCAAAAATAGGCCAAAAAGAAAGAGAACCAGTATGTGCTACGTAATGGTCTGCGATATGGTAGTAGTGCACACCAATCACTGCAAGTCACGTGCAAACGCAAATCCTATACTCACCGCTGACAACCAATGTTAGAAATGGGGGTCTCTATTTGGCAAGGGCTAACACCTTTGTCCAAGTAGAGACCCTTCTTCCTAGTCAGGATAAGGGAGTTACACTCCTAAAGTAACCCCTGCTCACCCCCTTGGTAGCTTGGCACGAGCAGTCAGGCTTATCTTAGAGGCAGTGTGTAAAGCATTTGCACATAACCAACAGTAATACAGTGTAAGCACTACAAAAGGACACCACACCAGTGAAGGAAGTGGTCCGCTAGGGCCACTCAGGTTTTCTCACAACCACCTGCTATGCCTTCCCAAGAATGAAGAGTCGGTCAGACAGTAGAGAATACAAACTTACATGCTTTATTATGAATGCTCTGCAGAGGAGTCCATCATGACCTGCACCCTAGGATGTCTGCAGAGGGACTAACTTCCCAACGGTCCACAGTGAGTAATCATTCTTCCCCAAAAGCCTCCAACCCCGCCCACCATGGAAAACTACCAGCCGGGGCCGAACATGAACAAAGGAGGCACTGGGAGATGAGCTACCACCTGCCAGATGGGTACATGTTATCAGAAACCCAAGGCCACTGCGCTGGGTCTCAGCGTCTCCTAACGTAGGAGCAGAACTACACACTTAGATTGGTATGCGAGAGCTGAATTGTCTCCTCATTAGCAGGTCGGGAAACAGCCTTGGACAGAAAGAAAAAACATTAGCGAAATACAGTGTTCTGCTGAGGCAAGCATTACGGGCCATGAGGCCTATCTCGGGCACAATCTGAGCAGCCTAATAAGGATTGCAAGAAACAAAATGGAGTCGCATTCGCCAACTGAAGCCTGCACATTACACGGATAACTCAGTGGGTTGCATAACATAAATACGACTGGCTTCTATTTAGCCACACATTGCTAACCTAATATAACATGAAAGGAATACATTGCAGGGACGGGATTTTAAAACCTAACACCAGTTTAGAAAAATATCCAATATTTTTATATACTTAAGACAAGACCAAAAACGATAAAAATCCACAATACAGTACTTAGAAATCTTCAGTTATCAAAATAACCGTGAAAAACAGTTCCTTGAAGTCGATAGCTCCCTCTGGGGCTATCACGGTGTCGTGAACAAACAAATCCAAACAGTTCTGGCTGACTGCGGTGTCGCGGGCCAGCTACGGTGTCGGGAAGACCTGCAAAATAGTACCTTTAGAAATGCAGGGTGTCGGCGACCTCTCGTTGAGCTTCTGAAAGCACGGCGTCCGCAGGCTTCGGTTTCGGAGGTCGGTGCAGGAGTCGTCGGGCCCTTGAATTTACACGCATTGCAGATCGAACTCCTCGCGGTTGAAGTCAGGAGCGCTGGCGTCGGGTGCTGCGGTGCGAAGTGTAGCGGTGCGGTGTGCGATGCCATCAGGTCGCGGTGCGAGCAGCGGCTCGGTGGCGGCGTCAGATGGCGTCGTCGGCGAGACCAGTGTCACGGTGCGAAGTGATGCGTTGCTCGTCGTGGTGCTGGCAGGTCACGGTGCAAGCAGCGGCGTCGTCATTGCTGAAGCGCTGTCATCGGCTAACGAACTGGAGTCGATGGCGCTGGCTTCGGTAGGCCAAGGCTACGGTGCGGGATGAGGGCGGTGCGTCATGTAACTTTACGAGCGGCGCCATCGAACCACGGTGCAGGCAGCGGTGTCGATTTCGGCGTGGAGCGGCGTCGTCGGGGATACCAAGGTGGCATCGTGAAGTGAGGCGGTGCGGAGTGCTGTGCCCACAGGTTGCGGTGCAAGCAGCGGCTCGGTGGGGGCGTCAGCAGGAGTCGTCGGTGAGACCAGGGTTGCGGTGCGGCATTGCGGTGGTGCCCGCTGCACTGCCTTCAGGACACGGAGTCAGCAGCATCGTCGGCGTCGGGTTGCTTTTTCTTCTGTTGCAGCACTAAACACACAGTCCCCAGTGTTGAGGGCAGAAGAACTTGAAGTCTTTGCTGTTCCTGAGACTTCTTGAACAGGGGGCAAGCTCTACCTCAAGCCCTTGGAGAAACTCACAAAAATAGATTGCAGAAAGTTCAGTCCAGTCCTTTCACTGCCCAAGACAGAAGCAGCCACTGCAGGCCAACACAGCAAAGCACTCAGCAAAGTGGTAGTTCCTCCTCACAGCTTCTCCAGCTCTTCTTCTTGGCAGTCTTCTTGGTCCAAAGGAGTTCTAAGGTTCAGGGGTTTGGGCCCCACTTTTTATAGCCCAAAATCCTTTGTCCTCTCAGGCTGTGCCCAGCCAGAACCAGTTCTGCCCTCTCTGGTGTGGCTTCCTGGCAGGAGGTGGAGACAGCATTGTCAGAGACAGACCAGGCCCATTCAGGTGAAAGGAAATCTCCCCCCCTACTCTAAATGCAGCCCAGGTCTATTCAGCCTTTTCCTGACCCACCTAGACTATCTGGAGCCACGGCTCCTCCCCTGCCCCTGTCATCCAAAACCCAGACAAGTCAATCCACAACCCCAGCAGAGGCCTACTGGATGGCTGAGCAAGAAAATATCTACTTTCTAAAAGTGGTATTTTCAAACACAGAATGTAAAAATCACCTTCACTAAAAGATGCATCTTTAGATTCTGAGTTTAGGCATACTAAACTTTATTTTTCTACCTAGTTCCCAGGGCCAGTTATGTTTATAAGATGTTATAAACAAACTCCCCATTCTGTCCTATGGGAACAGGTAGCCTTCCAATAGTGAAAAATGAAATTGGCAGTAATTCACTATCAGGACATGCCACACACACCAGGACATGTCCTTCCTTTCACATACACTGCACCCTGCCCACAGGGGTACCTTGTGCCTACCTTAGGGATGACTGACATGTAAGAAAAGGGAAGGTTAGGGCCTGGCAAGTGGGTACAATTGCCAAGTCGACATGGCAGTCCCAGCCTGCACACAGGCTCTGCAATGGCAGGCCAGAGTTACATTTACAGGTCGTTTGAGTGGGCGGCACAATCCAGTGCTGCAGCCCACTAACAGCATTTGATTTACAGGCCCTGGCACGCTCAGTGCACTTTACTAGGGACTGACAGGTAAATCATATATGCCAATCATGGAAACACCAATCCATAACACAGTTTACAACAGGAGCACTTGCACTTTACCACTGATCAGCAGTGAGAAAAGTGTGCAGAGACACTAAGCCAGCAAAAACAGAGTCAAAACCTGGAGGTCAGAAAGCAAAAACTCAGGGGAAGCACGCCAAAAGATGCCAAGTTTAACACTCACCGTAACCATCTTTCTGCACCCCCAGGAATGGATTGAGGCGTATTTGCTCCAATATGCCCTCCCTGGGAGGGGGGCAGAATGTCCAGCTGAAAAACAAAGAATACATTTTAGGGGTGGGCCCCACAGGCCATGTACAAATGTTTTACCTTAAAAAAAACTGGCTTTTTAGCCCCAATGAGGGTGTTGGGGGGATTCCCGTAATCTGCGCCCCTTGCGGGCAAAGAGAGCCCACTAGACACCATGGAATATAATTTATAAAAAGAAGGAGTGTGAGTGGCCTACTCTGGCATCAGGCATGCTCCCACCCCATAACGTCTGTAAACGCCTTCCTGCCTACCATGGGAAGGGGGGATTCCCCTGATCTGCCGTAGCCGGAGAAGCATAAAGCCTACTAGAAGTCCAGGGATTTCCTTGGGAGAAGATGCAGCCTCATGGGCATAGGCAAGTATTCCCTATCTAGAATTTAAAATACATTTCCCCCCTGGGGTGACTGGGTGATTTACCCCCATCTGTGGCCCTGGGAACCTGATAGCCAATTAGTGACCATGGCGAGTTTTTTTTAAAGGAGTGGGGCTGCCCACCCCAGTCAAGCCTGACTCCTAACCCCTAAAGGACCACACAGTCTTTTTGCCCTTGGGCCCTACCCGGTGGTTAACTCTGAGACTGCACCACCGGGGGGTGGGGGGACAAAAAAAAAACCATTTAGTCATCATGGATTTTTTTTTAAAATGAAGTGGAGGGGTGGCCCACCCAGGCGTTGGTCTGATCCCCCCACCCCTAAAGGGCAACAAAAATGTTTTTGCCTCTCTGAATCTGCTAAGCCTAACTCAGTTAGTCTATTTGATCACACATAAAGCTGGTCACACAATCTCACCTTTACATAGAAATTCTACCTTTCAAACTTAACTGTCACCAGTCTTTTCTTGCCTGCCCACTCTCTAGTGTATGAGCAGGTCTGAGTCTTGGTGCTTAACCACAAACCCATCCAATGTAATCTCAACAAATAAAACAAAATATCTATTTAGACCTATAAACAAGGTCAAACACCTCGACTTACACCAAAAAAGACTAAGGCTAAGACTGCAGATTTACGCTATGACCGGCCCACCTGTAACACAATATAGGTAAAAAATAAATTTTATTTCACTCCGCCTTGCCAATTTTAAACAGGGCTACCCAGGGACTCTCACCTACGGCGCCTTATTTCCTGGTCCACCGCAGCTGGTGCTGTTTGTATGAAGGAAGTTTTATTTATTTTCATGTTCGCTGCTGGTTAGTAGTCTAGTCGTTTTTTTCACGTCACTTCCGGTCGGCTATATCTAGCCTATGCCAGCACAGACGCGCAGCGGGCGCGCAGGTGGCACTTCAAAGGTGTGCCGAAGGCAAGCCCGTCAGCGCCCGTCCACGCCTGGCCATCGCCAGGAGCCAGAACCCCTGCTTCTCCTCCATCAGAGCATAGGTATGCTCTAAAATTTGTGTATTCTTCAGAACAGATGAAAGAAATGGACAATCTGTATAGAGCAAAGGCCATGTGCTGCAATTTTATCTTTCCAATACAGGAAGGTCCTGTCGCTTGTTCAAAGTGCAGATTTCAAACCATGACCTTCCCAGAAAGCTAAAACACCCCAGGGCCTAAATGCAAGTATAATAATCTCAAGGCGGCTACTCCTACGGTCGCTTCAAGGTCTCCCCACTTAGAGGCTATTCCTCCTCTGAATAGCTTAAACTGTTTTTTCGTCAATGCCAGATCCCTGCCTTAACATGCTGTAGAACTTTGGGATCTACTCTCTTCCTCATCATTCGAGATCAGATTCCTCACCGAAACCTGGCTAAGTTCCACTTCTCTCCCATCCATTACACTTGCCCCACCTGAAAATTACAAAATACTTAGATTAGAGAGGGAAGGCAAGATTGGGGGTGGCATTGCCATCATTTTTGAAGATAATATTAAGTTTTCAATAATCAACTCTGGTGTTGGAGATTGAGCAGAAATATGTATTTTAAAGCTTGAATCCTCCTCCAAATTCAGCTGGAAAGGTGCCCTTGTCTATCTTCCGCCCGGACCTAAAAAAGACTTTAGTCAACGCTTACTTGAATATATTGCACCCCATGTGTTTGCATCGCAACAGTTCCTCCTGTTGGGAGATTTTTATTACAATGGGGAAGACCTCCTTAATCTAGAGACTAGCCAACTACATTCTGATCTAGCAACATTAGATCTACATCAACTAGTCAAGGGTCCAACTCATGTCGCAGGCCACATCCTCGACCTAATTTTCCTGTGATTCACTAAAACCTTTACTTTGGACTGACCACTCACTTATCTGTTTCCAGATTCCCACCCACAAGGCGATGGGTAAATGGCCCACTTGTCATAAAATTGTATCTAGACAGTGGCAGAAAATTACACCAGTTTAATGGGCCAAGGAGCTAACGTCTACTATCCATTCTGACTATTCAGATGTGGACCAAGCGCTTTCTGACTTCAACAGTGCACTGAACTCTGTTTTTGATAAAATAGCCCCTCTTAAACAGTATGAAAATAGACTACACAGACCTCACGCACCTTGGTATTTGATAGGACTAAAGACAGAGAAAGCCTTGTGCAAAATACTAGAAAGAGGGTGACGCCAGACTAATCATCCTACTGACAAAAATACATATAAGCTTGCCTTAACTACATACCATCGCAAATTATATATAGGGAATCAAATCACTAAGGCTAGAAACTCCTCCAAAGCCCTTTTCAAAACACTTAAATCTTTTATAAATCCGGATGCATGCTCTCTAGAAACAAATTTGTTGCAAACACTTTGCGATGCCTTAGCCAATCACTTTGAATAGAAAATCAAAGTGATCAATCAAAACTTCCCTAGCACTCTTGATCAGCCTGGTGAGAAGCAGGTAGTCTATACTCCACTCTCTGAGGGTGTTACCAGTCTAGGCAGATTCGAAGAAGCTTTGCTAGAGACAATTCAGAACCTTTTGATCTCAGCGAAATCTGTCTCCCCCTTAGATAGCTGCCCTCCTAGAACTATGGCAGACCTCTCATATGAGCTGGCCCCTTCAATCTGCTCTCTATTTAATTTATCTATCAACAAGGGAAAAATCCCATTAGATTGGAAGACGGCCCAGATCAGACCCATTCAAAAAAAGGCAAATCTGGCATCGACGGATCTTACTAACTACCGGTCTATCTTGCTCCTCCCTCTACTGGCGAAGTTGCTGGAAAAGCACATTATTAAACAACTCTCAAGCTATTTGGAGTCAAATAGCTTATTAGACCCTTCTCAGTCGGGTTTTAGACCACTACACAGCATAGAGACCGCTCTGTTAGTGGTCACCGACCACATCAAATGCTCTCCCGGTGCAAATGTGCCTTCAATGCTGGTACTGCTGGATTTGTGAGCAGCATTTGATACGGTATCCCATCTTAGGCTTCTTGGTAGGCTACAAGACATTGGGATCCATGGAATGGCTTTACAATGGCTGGCTGACTTTTCTTTCAAATAGGATCCAAAGGGTCATTCTGGGCCCTCATAAGTCGCGAACCATGACTCTGGATAGCAGAGTTCCACAGGGCTTCTGTCTCAGCCCCATGCTTTTCAACATTTATGTGTCTCCCCTCGCCAAAGCTGTTAGAGCCTTTGGCTTTGAGATCATATCATATGCGGACGATACCCAGCTACTCTTTTTCTTTGAGAAAAATCTGACTAAATCTAAAGAATCTTTTTCTGCTGGGATGAAAGGCATTGCTACCTGGATGTCGAAAATAGACTCCAGTTAAACACTGCAAAAACAGAGATTATGTTATTTGGGAGGGCCCAACTACTTTGGTCACTGGATTGGTGGTACTCAGAACTAGGTATGGTCCCTTCACCCAAATCAGTGATAAAAAATCTGGGAGTCAGGCTGGACCAATCCTTCACTATGAAAGAACAAATCTTGGCCACTACAGGTTCATGCTTTTACATGCTCGGGGGCAGATTTACAAGGAACTGACGCATCTCCATAGATGCGTCAGTTTCCTTGCGTCAGCGCCGAATGTCCTTGCACCACTACGGATGCGCTGTATTTACAATACAGTGCTCCATGGCGCAAGGATTAACAGATGCGTCAGAAATTCTGATGCATCTGTTGGTGCAAAAGTGACGCATTGCTGGAGTGGCTCATGAAAGTGACGCAACTCCAGCAATGCGCCACAATACATGGGTTAGTCCCATTCAAAAAGCCCTGCATCATTCCTTACGCCTGGTCTGAGCAGGCATAGGGATTTTGACGCAGTGAAGGCGTAGAGTGACGCAGTGAAATCTTGTAGATTTCACTGCGTCAATTCTACATGGCTTTTTGCGTGGAAACGCCCACCCTGCATACATTATACCTGACGCAGGTATAATGTGATGCAGGGCTTTACAACATGACGCATCTCCCTAGATGCGTCACGTTGTAAATGGGCTGCTACATTTACACTACAGCTGTGTCACAAAAGTGACGCAATGGCGGCGCAAAAGTCACGCAAGGGGCTTGTAAATCTGCCCCTCAGTCTGCTGAGAAGAGCTTTTCCTTTATTACCACTCTCCACAAGGAAAACTTTAGTCTAGGCACAGGTTATCAGCCGTTTAGACTATGGCAATGCGCTTTTCGCCTCCGCCAATGAGAAGTGGCTATCTAAGCTTTAGGTAGTGAAGAACACCACTGCACGTCTTATCTGTAACCTCCCCCCTGGAACAGCATCTGCCCCTCTTCTACAGACCTTACATTGGCTACCTGTGAGAAGCAGAACTATTTTTAAGAGCCGCTGTCTAACTCACAAGGCTCTACATGGGAATGGGCCTACCTATGTATCATCAAAGCTCACCGCTATACCCCTACCAGACTCTTAAGATCATGCGACAAGGTTTTGCTTAAAGTCCTCAGGTTCAGAAAGGTTAGGTCAGGATGCTGGTCATTTGCCTTCCTCGCCCCTCACTTTGGAATAACCTGCCACTGCAATTACGTATCTGTGAGGACCACCTCCATTTCAGGAAATTACTCAAGACTCACATGTTTTAAAGGTAGCCCTCTTCATCTGTTGTTCTGGTCTCGCACCAAGATACCCCTCCGAGGGTGATTTGAGTACGTAATAAGGTAAATAGCATAACAAATTAAATACCTTAGCAAACTTTCCTGCAGATTCAGTCGAAGAATAGCTCATGGCCCTCCCTTGAGTAAATGCTGAAACAACACTATGGAAATTTCACAACAATCATCCAGCAACTCAACCTAATGAACATCTAAAAGCAATGACAAAATGATCAAATAAGTCATTCTACTCAATACTGGCTGAAATGAAAAGAAGCGGTCAGGACTTCAAATAAACATGTTGAAAAAACAATTTTTGAGATGACAAAATCAAATTTAAATTTCACATGAGAGGCTATTACAAAGCAGTAAGGACAGAAAAAAAATAATTTCACACTCAGTATATACTGTGTTCCCCCAACACATCAAGAGAACGTTTCAAGCTGTTGAGAGAAATAGTCAAATCCAATTTCTCAAAGGAACCTGTACCTTCATTTCAGTCTTGTAATGACCTCCTCTCATTCTTTAAATCAAAGATAGCAAATATTTATGAGAATGTAATCAGTAATCAGTTCACCAACTAAGCTGCTGCATACATCGTAATCACTCTACAACCACTAAAGAAACTCTACAGATTCTGAACTATGAACTTAAATCAAGCCTGATAAGCATCAACTAAAACAAAAGCCTGAAATATCACAGCCTATTTTTCCACATCTAGTTGAATTATTGAATTCTTACTTTCCATGGCTCCATTCGTCTGTGACCTGATCAGTGCTTCCCTGAGCAGTGTAGTCTCTTCTGAGCTGAACTGAGCAGTGATCACCCTCCTGCCAAAGACACCATCAACAGACCCCTCTATCTTAGTTAACAACAGTACAGTGTCATTACCTCTTCAATTAAAAGCCCCTTAGGTTTCTCAATAAAACGTTTGTTTAACATGTTTATGTGTGTCCTTTTGCTGAAATTAACTATACCTACCATTTTGAGTTTGAGAAGTATCCAGATAATTCATCAAATGCACAAACAGTGATGGGAGGAATGTCTTCAATAATTCTTGCAATTCCACAGGTAGCACTGCACCCATTGTTGTTTTGCCCACCATGCCACCTAAGTTTGGACCCATCCATATGCAAATTAGTGATATGGGGACAGTCCAGCCCGAACCGCCAAGACAGGTCCTTTGGCAACCTCCCTAAACCATAACACAAGCCACTCAAGACTGGTTGCAACCGGATTGGGCTCATCAGTCACGTGTGGCTTGGTTCCAATGGCAGAGTGAGCAAGGGACCCACGTCTGGGCATACCCATTCCACTAAGGGTGGTACATCAAACACACAAAAGGTATTGTGAGTAATGCTTGCAATAAGTCTAATAATTGGCAATCACTTGGGGCAGCACCCCAACCCATTGCCCCTCTGCCAACGGTGCATCGCTGGTGGGCCTGACTATGCCGTAAGTCCACTACAATGTCGATTAATATCCAACGACATCAAACCCTTATTGCCTACAATCTGAAAACTTGCCATGCTGAGGAAATGCAACTTCTAGAAAAGAGTCTAAAGGTAAAAATCTTCTACGGGCCTGAAACCAAGCAGTATCTGATAGATATCAATGGCTTCCTAAGTGCAAATTATGGACTTTTTTTCTGTGAGCTTTTTCTGCCTTCGTCATGGGTTTCACTTGATTCTTCGTCCTTCAACAACCTGTCATCAACAAGCCCGTCTTCCTATCCAGCCTGCAGCCTTGCCCCACTGAGGACTCTACCTTCTGTGAAATTTCCTAGGTCCGGAGGTAATTCCTTGACTGGGAGCAACCTGGCCCGTGGTCCATTGTGTTTGGTCTTTAAACTTACCTTTCTCCTGGTCTAGTGTGATCAGTTGCCTGCAGTTGGCGTTTCATGCTTTTTGGTGGTATTTTCATTTAAAACTTTAAAAGTTCATATGTCCATTTCTCCTTATTAGAGTTTTTTCATTTTGGTGTCATTTAGTTCAACCTTCAATTCTTTACTCTCATTTTTCTAATTTTAAGTTTATAATGTGATGCTTATTGTCTTGCAACTACTTCAGATTATTTTGTGTCCAGTAGATTGTCAGTTGCAATGGTCAGGAACGTCACTATACAACTGTATGGCAGCTGGATGGTAGGCAAGACCTTGTTAAATTATAATTCATCAGTCACTACTCTTGCTGGGGCAGGACCTCTATAAAATGCAGTGCACTTCCTGCATACCTGTTATTTATGATCACTGTGAAAATATACAGTTAATTTTTCTCATGTTTTCAAAAGAGTGAGAATGTAAAGCCTTCCATCTTGCAACTCTGCAAATATTTTTTCTAACTTTACGAGTTTTGTAAAGTGTGAGGCTCACATAATTAAAATCAAATGAACCAGGGACAACTTCAGCAACTGGGGTGCCTGCAGGGATTTGTCTTCTTGACATGAGGGGTTACCCAGGTCATGTTCAGGTCAAAAGGTGAATGGGCAGAGGTTGACAGGCTCGCCACTCCTACTCTGAGTCTCCTTTACTGCAAAGTCCTAGCATCACTGAGGGTTCCACACACCCGACAGGTGAAAACATGAAAGCCCATGCTTCTCCCATGCACCATTACTGTCAGACTCCATATTCTGCATCATTCCAGCCTCCGTCCAAACCATCTCTTAACTGAACACTTCTTGATGTAAGGCTTCATGTGCTACAACTTATTGCTCTGGGATATCAACAAAGTACCGAGGATCAGGACATCATCACTGAAAACGAGTCAATAAAGGATGGATGTTGTTTTATACACCAAAAAATGAGGTTTCTTTGCCAAATAAAGAGGTTGTAGTAATAACTTTCACACTTACTATTTGATTTGTGATATTTACTTATTTATTTCCTCAAGTAGGTTTATATCACTCTTAGGTGTCACCTGGTGTCTACTTCAGAGCACTCAAGTGAGGTAGGTACTGAAACAGGAATGGCAGAGGACCGCAGTTTCAAGTAGGATATGAATGATTAAACATTATGGGCCTGATTCATAAAGGGGATCCACCGTTGTGGCAGGGGGACTGCAATTGTGGCGGGACCTCCGCAATTATTAACTGCAGTTTGGAAGTCCCGCCACAAGTACATGACTGCTGCCACGACAGTGGGGCGCCGCCACAAGTGAGGAGGCCCTTTGTGAATGTGTCAAGCTGCATTTATTTGTCATCAACCTAATGAATTAACTCAGTATTAAAATAAGTTTGGACCTAAGACTATGGATTATATTGAAGGTCTCTTTGAAAAGAAAGGTCGTAAGGTCTCTCCTGAATTAAATATGGGCAGGGCAGCAGGCTGTGGCTCAGAAGGGCTCCTCAAAGCCAAATAGCCCTCAGACAAGGTGCTGGTGAAGATGTTGACTTTTAGTAGGAAACCTCTGAGCAGGAGAAATTGAGAATCCACACCCAGGGAAGGTTTCCCACTGGCCGGATGCATTTGGCGCCTTTGCCCAATGAAGATTTCCACATTCAGACTTAGTCACTTTTTTGTAGCTTGGATCCCTACAGTGGGAAATGCTATAAGCTGTAGCCAACAAGGTTCTACCAGGCTGGATATCCTCTCCACAATGCCCCCACAGAAATTGATTTGCTGCTGCTGAAAAGCTCAGAGCGGGAGCAACCAGAACGTTTGGCCCTAAGGCAACACTACTTTTTTAGAATCACTTCACAGGTTTGTCCTGGTCCTCTGGAGATCTTTGAAGCCAAAGAGTTTCTAGGTCCCAGGTTTCTCAGGATGTTAGGAGGAGTACACTTTGAGACAGCCAGGACCTCAGGAACAGCACTTTGGTTTAAGACTCACTACAACAAAAATCACCAGCAGGGCAGGGCCAGTTAGAACTGGTCAGCTAGGCTTTTCATGAAAAGGGGCTTCTTGCACGCTTTTGTTAGCCCTGTAGCTTAACAGGAAGTCTACCAACAAGACCTTGGAGTCCACTTCTTTTTTCTGGTTACAAGTTGGAGCAGGTCCAGCCCTACTGCAGGTGCAATCATTCTTCTGTCTTGCAGATGCCTGCGGGCTTCTGGAGAGAGTGCCCATGGGTGCCATATTTATGCATGGCACTAGTCCATGGGTGGGAGTGACTACCATCCCCTCCTTAACCAGGGAAAAGGTGCCCAGGGGTAGCCTTACCCACTCTTGCAGTGGTTCCTGTGTGCCCTATTGCAATCAATCCTACACAGCCCCTCTCTGTCCAAATCCAAGAGGAAAAACCCTTCTCCCTTGTGCAGAACCAGTATGCCCATCCCAGAGGTGAACTAAGGGTAATGAGTAACCCCTTCTCTGTAGGCATGTCAAACCACTTCTGGTGGCAGCTGCTATCCCACTGGGATTGATGTTTGCCTGACTGGGGAAAAATAGTAAAGAATCTGCATTGGTAGTGGTTACCAAGGAGATTAATGATATCGTGGACAATGGAGGGAAGGTTGTGGTGGTCCTTTTGGACCTATCCACAGCCATCAATACAGTGAGTCACTCGTTCTGAAACAATGCCTAGTTGAGATGGTGTAGGAAAGTAGGATCTCATTCTTATGATTACCCCTACTTTTTGCTTGATGTTACACTGTTTTTGACTAGTCTGACTGGGATCCTGCTAATCAGGACCCCAGTCTATCTGCTTTCTCCCTAAAATGTTATGTTATGTACTTAGGTACACTCCAGATTGGATACTGGGGTACCCTTGTCAGCCCCTAGTATATGTACACAGGTACCTAGGGCATAGGTACCCCAGAGGCCACCCATGGGCTGAAGCATGTATTATGTCACCCATGAGAGGCCATGCAAAATGGAACTACAGACCTGCCATTGCAGCCTGTGTAACATGGTGCATGCACCACTTACTTTAGATATAGTTGAACACTTAAAACCTATAAGTCACCCCTATAGCAAGCCTTAACAATCCTGAAGGCAGGGTGCTGGGTTTTATGTGGGAGGGTGCCCCTGCATGAGCAGAGCACCTCTGCAGCCTTCGGAGACCATTCTCCCGGGTTGTTGGTGACACAGCCAGACAGATAGGTAGAGGTGCATTATATGCTAGTGTAAAATGCTATCTCGAAAATGGCTGCAACAAACCATGTCATGTTTGGTATCAAACACCTTGGAATCATACCTCCACACCGGTAACAGGTGTGGGAAGTATGATTCCACCCTTCAGAAGCAAGCTTCGTGGGGTCCCTGGTCTTCCCGGTACCAGCCTTCTCGATCCGGACAGCACAAAATGGTTGCTGCCAACTAGAGACACATTTCTGCCCTCCTGCTGCTGAGCCAAGCTCGAGCAGAGGAAGGCAGTACAATAGGCATCCTGTCACAGGGAGGTGTGACCACCTCCCAGACACGATTTAGTGTATTGGAGCAGGGTGGGTGCACTTCCAAAGTGCCTGAAAGTCTGCACGAGGGGCACATTTGGTTTCCCTGTGCATAGTCCAGGTCAAACCAGTCCTGGGAGACATTGGCTCCTGGTCTGGCGCGAAACTGGACAAAGGACATGGGAGTAACCTCCCCACTGTCCTGACCCTCCCCTGGGAGGGTCCCCTGAATCTGTCCAACCCTCTCCCGTGGGTACAAAAGGGCTTACCTGGCTGTAGGACCCTAGATTCGACGTGGACAAGATTCTGAACCAGAAACCACTGACCTTCGACCGTCTGGACACTCTGGACTTTGCTGGACTTCGACTGGTCCCGACTTCGTCTGCCTCTCTGTCCAAAGCATTGTCTGTGCCAGTGCACCATACAGGCTCTGTGCAGGACCTGTGGAGCATCAAGGACAACTGAAGTATCTCCCTTGGGGTGAAGGAGTCACTCCCCTGCATTCGCAGGCACCTTAATTCAACTGACCGGTCTGCTGATCCTGAGGTCCTACGTATTCCGAAGGCTCCAGCAACACAGGAGGTGGGTTCCTATGTTCTTTGAAGTCGAACTGCCCTCTCACCAAGTCTGAGGCCAGTATCCCTCGTGGGGACCCCATAACCCGAACCCCCTGTGCACCGCATACTTTTGCAAGTGCATATGCTTGTTGGTGTTCCCCAACTAAGTGCATTGGGCTGTCGATAGCCCCAACCTCTGCGCACATTTCATACAAAGGACTTTGGCCTCCTCGCACTCTGGGGCATATTCTCAAGGAACTATCGCCGAGTTAACAGCACTTTATCTCAGCCAAAGTCGTGATAAATTCATCACCCCATTCACATGCTGGTGCAAACAGCCGATATCACCAGTTAACCTGCGATAGCAGCCGCAAAAAACATCGCCACAGATGACCCCGGCAAATAACGCTAATGATATGCAGAGTAGGAGGCGTTCCCGTGCAAAAATCTGCAACAAAACCACAATGCAACATTCTCAACGACCAGCCAGATCCGCAATAAGAACACAAAACATGCGATAAGGCGCGTTAGCAGCAGGAAATTAACACCTGCTCTGACCTGGTGCAAAGTCGGACGACAACCTGCACCAGAAAAGGGAGCCCAGCCAGCAGCCACACCTGAAGAACAACAGATGCCATGGAGCTACTCATCATGCAGCTCGGAGCCCCAACAGGGCCACAACACCCACCGCCACCACACCCAGGTCCGCCACCCCCCCCCGGAACACCCCTGCCCCCCCGGACCACCACGGAGGCAGCGCAGACAAAGACAGTGGACCTTCAGGAAACGCACCAGCCTCACAGACTTGACACCAGAGAATGTCATTCCCACTACAGACTCAAAAGGTCAACCATCCTCCGCCTCCTGACCATCATTGCCCACAGGCTGACGGTACCAACACGGCGGACAACCAACATTGCACCTCAGACAAAGCTGCTGGCCGTGCTGCACCTGTTGGCCTCTGGGACATTCCAACCAACAACTGCCAGAGTCGGAGGAGTCTCACAGCCAGCCCTATCCAAGTTCCTCACACCTGTCCTGGATGCCATCACCAGCTTGGTACCCCAGTACCTATACTTCCCCCACACTGCGCAGGAACAACTGGAGACCAAGCAAGGCTTCTACGCCATAGCAGGCTTCCCGCACGTGTTGGGGGCAATTGACTGCACACATGTCCTACTTGTGCCCCCTGCCGACACTGCACACAATTACCGCAACAGAAAGCACACGCATTCCATCAATGTGCAGGCAATAGTCGACCACCGGGGACTCTTCACCAATGTCGTCACAAACTACCCAGGCAGTGTGTATGATTCATACATCTTCCGACAGTCCATCATCAACCGGCGCTTCCAGGATGGCACCTACGGAAATGCAGTGCTCGTTGGTAAGTACCAAATGAACACACCACACACCTCAAATCCCCAATCATGCAACTCACAACCCTGGGAATGCACACGTTACAAACACACATACAACATGCCCACCCACCAGACACGACTGCACAACGTACTGCGGAATCCTGGGCTAGCCATGTACATGAGCCATCACCGGTTGGCACCTCAGCCACACAATAGCAGTATGCGGGGAGAGGTGGGAAACAGGCATGTGCGAAGGAGGCAAGTGACCCATGAATGAGAATGCACACAATGCCAAGTGTGGTGTGGAAGTGCTGGACAGACTGCAGTATGCGGACCACAGACATATCCATGTCGACATATACTGCTGGTGGTGGTAGTGTTGTGGACAGTGGACGCAACCATGCCACCCCAGCCAGGTCTCTGAAATGTAGCCTGTGATGTCCCCCCCTGCAAGCGTGTGCGGAGTGGGCTTGCCCGGCATACGCCAGGCCAGCGTAGGGGTGTGAATAAAAAGCACGTAGCCCTGGACATGGTTCTCTTCCGGAATTCCCAACGTGTCTGCCAGGGCGGCGCCTCCCACCCCGCCATGAGGCCGACGCCGTCGCAGAGAGCGGTGTCGCTGCGATCCTGTGCATCCGCCGCAGCCCGGGCCGCTGGACCCCGAACCAGTCCCGCCCGGCCGTGCGCATCCAGGCCTCACTGCTCACCTGCCAACACCGGTGTGTCCCCAAAAGGGCCCACCACGTGCCTGCGCTCGCACCAAGGCAGAGGCCCTCGAGCTTGGCAGCCTCCTCAGACCACCACGGCCTCCTCTGTCGTTGACGTACTCCACCGGCCTACACAGCGGACAAGTAGGCCCCACATTTGGAACTGAGTCTTGATTACACAATAGCAGAGTCTAAATCAGTATACTCCCTTCGCGGTGGTGCCACCAACTCTGTGCATAGCATTCCGACCACACATGTCTGTGGGCCCTTGCTGAGCGCTGCCTCCGGCCTACACTGTGGTCGAGTAGGACACACAATTGGAACTGGGTCTGGATTTGTCAATTGCAGACTTCATGTCATTGTACAGGCCTCATTGCAGACTGCATCCCCTTCCGGCTCTGGTGCCACTGACTCTGTGCCATGGGAGTCATGGACACTCTCTGGTGGAACTCTGGTGGCGTCAGAGTCTATGGCCTGGGGGTCGACTCCATCATCATGTAGCTGATACTGACATCGTGGGGAAAAGGAGACTGCAGCATTCAACTCCTCCATATTGCCTGTTCCTGCTTGCTTCTGCCCTCTGCATCATGCCATGGATGGACACCTTCCACTGTCCCCCGTAACACTCTGCGACACTCTTCTTGGACATCAATGTGCGCCCGCTCAGCTCACCTGGCCCTACTTCAGTGCATCGCAAGTCACCGTCCCGTGGCGGTGTGCCTGTGCCAGCCGCTGTGCATCTGGGGCCACCGACTCTGTGCAGCTCAAGTCTTGGAACCTTGCTGTTTGTGCTTTGAACTTCTGATTTTCTGATCACTGTTGTAGTTGTTGCCAGCACCAACCAACCCCTGAGGGGTGGCACAAACTACCCAACTCCCATCCAGCACAGGTGTCACTGGACGTGTGGCCCTGGCAATAAAAGGTGCCGGGCGCACGTGCCCGTAGCCATTTCCACGGATAATCTCAGTGTGTCCGTGTGGTCATTATGTATGCATGTGGGCCCTGGGCCATACCTCATTACGTTGTGCCATGTACAGCGGGTGCAACCTAGTCACCTCAGGCAGTGGGGTAGAGCTGGGACATGTGGCTGTGTCAGACCCCCCTGTGAGCATGAGGGAGTGGACCTGCGTACTGCAGTACGGCGTAGGGGTGTGGTCATTCCACAGGTGGCTCTGGGTGAGGTTAAGTTTAGGCCTTGCCAGGGAAGTAACTAATGCGTGTGTCTCAGGTGTAGTGTCGGCGCCACACGTCACGCAAAATGCAATGTTGCCATGTAGCATGCGCCAGGTGTACGGGCTCGGCCGAGGGGCAGATGAGGGTGCGCAGGCCCGCTGGGGTTCAGGGATCAGACATGCCAACTGTTGTGTGTGTCGCTATTTCCGCAGCATAAGCCAAAGGTCTACCCTCGGCCACATGGCGAGTTCAGCCAGGCATGAACTCTACTTCTGTGTCCGCCCTGTCTTTACCATTGCCCTACACACACGTGTCCGTCCACCTTCAGCGCAGGGCATCACTGTGTCATCGTCAGGCTTGTGAACTTGCGCAGACAGGCATGACAATAGTGTGTCGTAGGGGTGCAAGTGATGTAACCGTGCTGCGCACTCTGGTGAATATGCTCGGGGGGACGGAGAAGCGGCATTGAGGCTACGTATTCCACATTGATGCCGCTCATTTGCAACAAGCAGTACATGTCATGCAGGAATCACAAAGTCACACATATCACGCACCAATGAACCAGTGAGCCTGCCAACACATCATGCCGAACCAACTATTGAATCATGTCTCTCTGCACTGTCACAGGTGACCAAGGATATGCACTCTGCGCTTGGATGATGACACCCCTCCGAGCCCCGAACACACAGGCCCAGAGGCAGTACAATGCGGCCCACAAACGCACCAGGGTCATCGTGGAACGCACATTTGGCGTCTTGAAGTCACGTTTCAGGTGCCTGGACGTCACAGGTGGAAGGCTCCTGTACAGCCCAGTCATCATGTGCAAGATGATCATTGCATGTTGTGTGTTGCACAACATATGTGTACACAGCAGGGCACCATGGATACATGTGCCAGATGAGGCAGGTGGACCACAGCCCACTGCAGCCGCAGCAGGAATAGCCCGTAGGAACACCATCATTGACAATTTCTTCACATGAGCACGTCACATTGTGGCAGTCCTTGGCAGTATTGGGACAGTACATAATGACCACAGGCAAAGCATGTGCAAATAAATGCATTCGAAGAACACTATCCCTGAGTGCATGTCTCTCATCTGTACAGGCACATCACTCAGACAAGTGTGAGTGCGACATGTATTGCTGACATTTTTGTGATTTGTTCATGTGTGGTGGGTGTGTCAGCTCTGTGCAGAGAGGCTGTTTAGGGTGTCACGTGTTCGAACTGCCAGTTCTGTGTGTCGCAGTTAGTAGGGAATCCCACTCTTTGGCGTTTCACATGGGTCCAGATTCATTTCATTTTGGCTGCCATTTGTGTCCTGCAGGTGACAACAGGGCTCCTTTTGGGCTCAGATATGTACCACCATGATGCAGGGATGCCCCCTGTGACTCAGGTCACACAACATGGGCAACATGTACGTATGAGGGAGTCACTGCCCCTACATTGATCCACGCTCTCGTGATTTGTTGGTCATGGTCATGACACGTCTGTGTCTGTTACATGCATGTTTCGGCATTTGCGAAGTTTACATGCAGGCTGCATGTCAATGTACATTGTGTCTGTGGGGAGATGCCTATTTTATGCGGGACGATGCTCATTTGTTCTACGTCACGGATGTGGGGTTGTGCTCATACATTGTCATCTCCCCGTTTTTTTTCTCTGCTTTTATTGTGCATTTCCACGCAGGATGCGTGGGTATTGCAGGCCTCTCACTGGTTATCGCTGGGTTTTGTATCGCGATTGGCCTCATTGCTACTATTTTCGCGTTCGTTTCGCGCTTTTTCTGCATCGCGTTAGTTTTAACACGTTCATTTGACGCGTTATCTTGTGTCTATCGCATGGTGCCACTGTGTTGTGAATACCAGGTTAACAAGGAGTTGTTTTCCCGCGATGCACTGCGATGTGAAGGGTTGCGTTAAGCTACACTTGCGGTAGTTATCACACGTTCTTGTGGATATGCCCCTCTGTGTCCTGCAAGCTGTGACTTTGTGAAACTCCTAGAGGTCCCCACGCGACTCCTGTGCCTTCGGCCTGTGGGTCCACTTGAGGGACAACACTGCTTTTCTTGGGCTCCCCTGGTTGCTCCATGCCTGCCCTGACTCCCCTTGCTGTGGTGAGTCCCCTGGTCCTTGCTGGGCCAGACTGTAACCTTCTTTGACCTTCTTCGTGGGTTGCCGCTGCCAAGGCTTGTTGGTGCTCCCGCCGGACACCGACCCCTCAGCACTCAACATCCTTCGTGGGACAGCTAGTATTCAGCTCCTGCTCATCCTCTACGTCTTCTGGTCCCTGCAGCTGAAGAGTCAAGGTCTCCATCTTCACACCTGAAGCACCCCACATCGGTGGGGATTTGTCTACCGAGCCCATGGTCACTCCTGAGTGACCCAGACTCTGTCCCCTCTGCTTTCAGGTACCTTCCATCAAGAATCCACCTGTGGTTTCCACCGGACACTTTTCTTCTTTCCAGCAGTGGCATTTCTTTGAAGACTCCCTTTGAGAACGACTGCGGTTTCCGACGCCACTTCGACCCTATGCACCCGGCTTCCCTGGGATAGGTAACTCTGGTACTTCGGTATCCATGGGTGGGGTGGCTCTCCAACCTTCTATGTTCTAAAGGGTTTCTTTGTAATCCACTGGGAAGGGTCCTTAAACACTAAAACTGCAACCGCGACTCTCCCATTGAATTGTACGTAGCACGCAGTCGTGTTCTCACACTGCACCCGGCCTCCGTGGGGTCCCTCCTTACTCACCTTGGGTGGTTCCTTGGGGTCCCAGCGATTCTACAACCTCTAGACACTGTCTTGACTCGAGTCGTGGTTCTTATACCATTATTTTAGTATATGGTTTGGTCTCCCCCTAGAGCCCACAGTGTATTAGTGCTACTTACGATTGTTTCTGTTCTACAGTATTGTGTGCTTTGTGTTTATCTGCGTGTAGCAGATACTGTGAGGTTTTTAAGGTGTTATAATAATAAATACATATTTTTATAACTACTGTGTGGTTCTCCTTTCATTTAACCAATACATTAAGGTTGCATTCTGGTAATACAAGCTGCTTAACATTCCTTCAAGACTAAGCATGAAGGCTGCTCTCCACAGCTACCACTTGGATAGCATTCTAAGGTTATCTTTGACCTCTTAAATCACCATAAGGGTTGTTTGGACTGGTGCAAGGTGCTCACTTTAATTAGTGGACAGCATATACCAGGCCAACTTCTCACAGATGGGTATCAGCAGCTTAGCCCTTAACCTCTTATGCTCTTTCCCTAATGCTAGAGACCAAATAGTCTCCTTAGGAGGCTTCGTATCTAAACCTTTTTCCTTACCCTGTGGTGTCCTTCAATATATACATGGCTCCACTTGCCAAATGGATTAGGTCATTTGGTTTTTCGACGATCTCCTATGCTAAAGATACCCAAATCGTAGTGTCTATCACCAGCAGCTTGGAGGAGGTGGCTCACCCTTTTAATAAATATGAGAGCTGTAGTTAGTTGGATGAGCAGCCATTGCCTAAAGCTAAACTCTGAAAACACGGATGTGCTCCTTTCTTGTAGGGACACCTAACTCTTGGAACAACTCTTGGTGGCCACAGACCCTTGGCCCTCTTCCCTCTCTGGTACTGAAAGTGAGAAACTCGGGAATCATTTTTTACTCCAAACTCACCTTTACTGGCCAGACCAATCAGCTTATATCTTCTTGTTTTTTTCTTCTAAAAACATTGAAGGCAATTCTGCCTTTCATACTCTATGATCCACAGAAAACAGTCATTATCTCCCTGGTCCTATTGAGGCTGGATTAGTGCATGCAGCAAGGCATTTAAAAAAAAAACTTCAGAGGCTACAGAACGCAGCAGTTCACCTCCTTAAGAACATTAGGAAGTTTGAAACAGTCTTGAAAGCTTTGGAGGAGTTACATTGGCTTCCTTTAAAAAGAGAGTGGCTTTTAAAGTGTTATACACAGCACATAAATCTCTCAACTATAAAGGCCCAGAATATCTTAAGAAAAAATTCTCTTGGTAGTCCAACCTGGCTATTTGCTTTTCCCCTTTAGCCCCTTGATCATGGGCCTTCAGCAGATTAGTATATTGTAAACGCTAGCACCAAGACGCCATTGGTCATTCATCATGCTTTATAAAATAAAGATAAAATCAAACATGTAAGGGCCATGCCCAGGTAACCGCTAACATTTGCATGTGACAGGATATGCCACTTTGAAGAGAATCAAGTTCCTGGGCACAACACACATGATGATCCTGCCAGAGGAACATAAACACCTCCCAGCATTAAAGCATTTGTTTAGCTCTGGGTGTCGTTTTCACACCCCAACAAGCCAGTTATTCAGTTGACAAGTGACATTTGGAGCTCATGCAAATGGGCCTCCAGATGCCTTGGTCATGGAAAAGGTAACTTTCTAAAGTAACTGTTTATAAAATGTTTATTACAAATCCAATTCCACCGCTGGCTTGGGCTTGTAATAAATATTTGAATAATATCTAAGAACGAAATTTGTTTTTCGTAGCTGAAGATAACTTTATTAAATTTATTATTGTATTTTAATACTTTCTATGGAACAGCCAACCATGGCACAGTGAAAATTGCTTTTGGGGCCTTTTCACTGTAAGGAAATGTTTAACTTTAAATTTTTACATGGCCTATTTTTAAATTCCATGCACCCTGCTGTATGTGCAGCAAGGCCTGTTAGGGGTGACTTATTGATATTGAAAAGAAAGGTTTAGGCCTGACAAAAGGAGTTATTTTGACAGGTTGAATTTGTAGCTTTAGAACTGTAGAGCCAGGCTACAATGGTAGACCTGCAGTCATGTTTGTACTGTCACTGTAGTGGATAGCTCAATGGGCGTTGCAGTTTACTAGTGACGTTTAACCTACAGGCCCTGTGTACACTTTGTAACATATAATAGGGACTTATAGGCAAATTAAATCTGCCAATTAAGAGTATAGACAGTTTCTACATATTTTAGGTTTAAGAGCACATGCTCTGGCGCCTGGTTAGCAGTCCACAAAAATGCAAGTGAACATGTAAAAAGAGGCATTTCCCTACATGCATTTACTCAGAAAATGTGGCCGGCATCACAATGTAAAATCTGACTAACTTGTCAGTATTGAGAATTGGGATATGATGCATCTGTTGAAGCTTTGTGGCACCATTGAAATATTACATCGTTGATTAATCCTGTTCTTGACCTTGTCAGAATAGGCACACAATTTAAACCACAGCTGGAGTCAGATAAGGAAGTATTCTTTCACATCTGTTTTTTTTGCTGACTTTGTAGTGTGATTACCAGCTGCAGTCCGTGCAGGTGAGAGCGGTGGGGCCGGGTGGGTGGGGATTTCGACAGACGATGACGAGGGAGAATTAATTATGTATTTAAATTTTCCCTCTTCATCGTCCGTCAAAATCCCACCCCACCCCGCCCCACCGCCCCTCCGCTCTTACCTGCAAGAGCCGCAGCTGGTGATTACCTTTCGAAAGTTATTTGCCGTCTAATTCCAGTCAGACTCATTTGCTAAACTTGTTGGGATGGAAGACGGAATCAGATTTGCCAGAATTACAACTCTTTACCTTCTGATAACTGCATTTGTCAGCAACAAATAATCAGCTTGCTGAGCTATCCTCCTGGTAACGACAATACTTCATAATCTTAAAATTTAGTAAATGATGGCAGTTATTTCAGCTTTTATTAAGACAAGCAATACTGAAATGAAATGTTCAATGTCTTAAGACTTGCCTTTACTAAAGAACCAAAGTTTCATACTCAAAGAAATTTTAAGGTAAATTAAATGGTAAATGCAAATGATAAAGATAATGTAAATTCAAACTCAAAGTTTTGCAATTAAAGTTTATTAACAAAACTATTAGAAAAATCACTATATAGTGTTTTGTACCTAGGTGCTGTTTTTAAATCTTCAAATCTCAGAGACAGCCGTCACGGAATACAACTGCAACCTTTACCATAGCAAGAACAACTATAGCTTCTCTGAGATACTTCAACTCCCTTTATGGAGGTCAATTTCCTACATGAGTTCTTCAGGATTATGAAACCAAGGTTATTGAAGCAATAAAGTTTTGTTCCTCTCTTCAAGGCTAGGCTAATGTTTTGTCATTTGATTCTCTGGAGGGTTCCCTCAAGGTCACTGCAGGGAGTTTCGTCTTCAAACCTTGCAAGCTGTTCTAAGATTGGGTATTGGAGGCATGAGTTTCTTCATGTAAATGTAAAATGACATACATACTGTAATATTTGTATATTTTACAAAACTTTTAAATTGTTCATCAAATATATTTATATTTCATGGACTGATTAAGGCATCCTATTTAGTCGAGGAGGTACGTTTTTTGAAGAGATAATCTCCCCCCGTTTATTTTTTAGTATGTATTGCTATTCAACTAGCTTAAAGTGTGTTAAAATCATAGGCTCATTACTGTTTTACAATGATGGGATTAAAATAGCCTCTTGTCCTGTACATTCATTGACACTGTGGTCCACTATATCAATGGTGCTGATTTGCCAATGCTCACACAAAGTGTCTCAAAGTGCCAAGGGGCGTCCCATGGGTGATACATGGACTTTCTCACACCATCAACCATGATTTTTTACACAAACCCCTATCTATTAAAATTGGTAAACAGGGCTCTACATCAGACAATAAGCCTTCTGGAGGCAGGCAGTAGGAGAAATGTTTGAATTTCTTTCTCTTAACTTTTCAAACGTTGGGTTGGTGCTGCACTGTACAGCAGACATCCAAAGTATGAAATATTTTCAAGTTTGTATAAGCATAGTATTTTGTTCTGGAAAGGCACCCTTCCAGTACACAATCTATGCTAGGTATCATGTACACACCTTTCTATGTTTCTATTTTTGGGGTTTTGTAGAGCGCATGGCTGCCCTAGGGCTTCCCAGCGCAAGGTGAGGGAGTTGCTGGTGGCGGTTTAAGTTGGACAGTTATCGTGGGAACAGGCATGCCTTGAGCTTTTTCCTGAAGCTGGGTTCTCCTTCCGGCAATCTCAGCTCCTTGGACTTGGAGTTCCACAGCTTCTGAACCAAGTATGAAAATGATCTGCCTCCCCATCTTGATCTCTTGACTCTTAGCGCCCCAATGAGGCAGTCTTGTGATGGCCTGAGACATCTATTTGGTACGTATGGGGAGATGAGTTCTCTGATTTTAATCAGGCCCCTGCCGTTCATTGCACTGTGGTTTATATTTGGTGCATGTTTGTGCACCGATGCTGAGGAGGAGAGCTGCACCAGCATATCTTAGTAGATATGGCTCCATGCTGCTCCTTCCCCCTAGATCAATGCAGCAGAGCAACTTTGCTTGCTATTCTGTGTGCTATTTTTTTTAAATAAATCTACCCCACAGTTTGTTTACACATTTGACCTAATTACTCTTGATATGTTGCATCATTTCCTTACAATTTTCCCATTCTTATAGTCGAAGCACAATCTGTGTTTCCTGAGACAGTGTACTGTAGGAAAAGTAGGAAAAGTACAAGGCTTGGTACAATGTTCACTATGTGTGAAGCATGAGAGTATTAATCATGTTATATAGAAAAATAGAACTCAATCTTAACTGCCTATTAGCAAAGTACAAAACATTCAGACAAATATTTTAAACATTGATATTTTGTGTATGCATGAGGTAGAACTCTTGTTTTCGCTGTCAGACCCAGAGATATGCAATTTAGTTCGTTTTCAATAATCACAAGTTAATCACACGGCAAATCCACATTCTTTTGCAATCAGCATCAATTTATAGTGCACAGACAAAAATGCTCATAGAAGTGCCTAATGACAGAATCCTATTCTGACTGGTTAGAGGCAGCCAGACAGAGTTGCTTTTTCAGCAATTTGTTTTGCCTTCCCTCAACCAACCAGAAGGGTTGTCTGTGGTCCTTAGGCCCTTAGAAATGGCTTTACGAGCCATTTTAAAAACAGACAGCCTCTACCTCTAGGGGCAATTTTGTGATCCGTGGAGGCATGAGCCACCTGAACATGAGTTGCCATCTGTGTACAGGCAAGAAAGCTGCCCCTTAACTAATCTGCCCATAGAGTGAGTTTTGGTTTTTTAACTCTCCTCTTTCCTCTATGGAGGAAGGCAAGAAAATATGGATCCCGCAATGGTTTCATTTGGTAAAACAATTTCCCTCAGCACTATTAAATGAGGAACTCTTGAACATCTGTTGTTTTTTTTGTATGCTGCTACAATTAACAGAATTCAAAGAAAAACCAATGACTAGATGGAAAGCCACTAGCGCTGTGCAACCTGAGATCGCTGCATTCTACCATTTGTATAAGAGATTGGGGATATTAAAAGATTACTAGCTAGTTGGGATTTCCTTTGTTGATTAGAGCAGACAGTTATGTTATCAAAGAAGTGCATTTGAGTAAATAGTGGCCCTTTCCCATCCCATTGTGTCTGCACTGTAAGTGAGACCTTATTTCAAAATCTGAGGATAAACTTCGATTTTTCTAATGAACTAATTATAAAATTTGTGAAAATTGGTTTCTTCTAGGATGCAACTGGATTCATTTTACAAATACACACATATGCACATAAATGCCCCAAAGAAGCACACCATTTGGAGTTAATGTCTATAGTAAGGGCACCATTATCTTCCTGATGGGATTCTGTATTACTTTCAGCACTGATGGGCTCCAGTCTCAGTGAATTCCCTCCTCTTCTTTAAATGTGCTTATCATCCTGATCATTCCACCCTCTGTGATGTATAGTTCTTTCAGTGGGAAAAAGCATACCGGTATCTCAGAGATAGCTTACTTATAATAGAAAACGGAAATTATGCACGCTTTCCTTTCAATTAAAATGGTATTGTTGATACTATGGATTTGCGGACATTTCACTGCGGGACAAACACTGACTCACTCTCGACGCTGGTGTTTGCCTCACAGTGATTGGCTTTTTTTTAATATACTCCCGCTGTCCTCCCCACCCTGCCCAATGGCATTTCACCACCTACAACTGCAGCGCCGTTTAATTAAGCATAGTGAAGTTGGAACAAAATCTGCATATCGATACTATGGTACATTCACCAGTCATATGCCTAAAACCTACTCAAACCTCTATCTTCTTTTGATACTTTAATGGGTCCAATATCAATTTGTCATGAAATCAAGTACCTGTGCTTGAAACCAGTGTGCACAATTCACAAATGACAAATGTCATCCAATATCAATTTGGACATGTTGTCCCCATGTCTATATTTCAAGGTCGAACATGGCTCCATCTGGCAGTTACAAGCATGTAGCAAATATTCAAATAATGTGATCATTGAAATGCAGATTTGACTTTTTTTCATCTTCAGATTATGTAGTAATATGTTGAAGACTGAAGGTGTCATTTAGAGTTTGATGGAGTGGGAAGTCTCCATAAATGGTTGGTGCTCTTATCCACCAAACTCGTGGTCCTCCGCTCCATTTAGATTCATGGATGCACTAGGTTTACACTAGCAAAGTCTCCGCTGGCTCCGCTGGCATAAACCTCTGACCCGATGGCCCATCTGCGACAAGACTGTCAGGTCACAGTGATGATCACATTCACTCTTTATATGGCAACTGACTGTCGGTTGCTTTCCCTACCGCTGCACAGCAGTCCTGAGAAAACACATAATGGCTCTAAATGCAGGGAGAAACCACCCTGAACATCAGGGTCATTGTTTTTTTTCTGAGGGCAAACACCTGCTTTGGGACTTTTTAGAAAATAAAAAAACCTTAGCCAAGTGGTTGAAACAAAATTCAAGCTTGCTCAAAAACAAAATTGAATGCTTTGAATAGAGCAGGAGCTATCACAGCAGCACCTATTCTGAATGCATGTGAATCTCCACATGGTTGGCGCGCATCTCCAAGGTTGGTTGGTGGTCCTTGGTCAAAGAAGCAGAGGCCATGACCTCTACAAACCAAGAAGGCCAACCACCACCATCCTAATGACCCCTTCAATGTATCCAGGCCAACATTCGCAATATGCACATTACTTAAAATGAGCCGAGGATACTTTTAGAGGCAGCCAGAAAAAGTCTACTTCAGCTGCTGACATGTGAAAAGTCTGTGGTCATTTAATGCAATTTGAACTCATCTTCACCTCCATATCACTCTAGAAACAGGGCACAATGTGCACTGCACCCGGGGAAATCATTCATTTCTTATTAGGAGTTTTACTGCATGGTGTCAGCCAACATATACACATTAATGTGAAGTTCATAATGAGTGATGCAACTGAGGCAATAATGTATAATTGTACGTTTCACTTAGCTTACATAAGTGGCATTGTGTCATTTGTAAACCGAAATTGTGCTGAAATCAAAAAAGAAGGAACCCATTTTGCATCCATTTTTGGCCCACTCGCATAAATGCTATGCATCTGCCATCCAAAATGGCCATGGCCTTGATTACGCGTGGCTAGCGGGGGTTGTGATAATTATTGCACCGTCTAAAATCTGACGAAATGGGAAATTAGAAGTTAAAAGGTGTGATGATTATCACTTATTACGATTTGTGTTCTTTAAAATGGGGCATAACATGAGGGTTCTGCTGCTTTGCACATCAAAATCTGCATGTACCGGTATTTACCTGGAATTTACCCCAGATAAATATCCTGCAGGCGTCACTTGTCGAAACGTATCTATGGAAAATTGTAGGGGATGTGGCACTTACCACAAAACTGTAATATCAATCTCTGCGCATTAGAAAATAGCTAAAAAAAGTTTTTTCCAAGTATAAGTCTCTAGGCAAAATCACGTTTCATGTGATCAGGAATCATGCAAGTATGTTTTATGCTGTTTTAGCAACATACTTGAAGAACCATGCACATTTTCAAATACAATATCCCAAGCATAGTTTACAATTGTAGGATCTAAGGGGTTCATTATGATAGCGGGCGGATCGCCACCGCCCGTATGGCGGTGGCGATTCGCCCGCTATTTTTCACCGCCCGCATTCCATTTACCCCCGCCATATTACGATGGCGGGGGGGACCCCAGCGGACGGAAAGACCGTCTGCCGGTTTTCCGCCGGTCTGACAGGGGACCGGGCGGAAAAGGGCTCTAACATGGTGGCGGTGTCTGCAAGATACCGCCATCCATATTAGGATGGTGGCGGAAAGCAGCCTTTCCATGTCGGCATTGCAGCCATGGAAAGGCATGCGGTCTTTGCTTCTGGGGGCCCGTTGCGGGCCCCCAGGGTTTTGGGGGGGTGGGGGGTGCACATGGGGGGTACCTATGGTACCCCCCTGCATTTGCATGCACAAGGTGGCAGGCACCGCTCGGTGCCTGTCACGTTGTGCATGCAAATGCACAACATGCCTGTTTCACATTGCGGCGGGTGCTGCTGACAGCACCGCCCACCGCAATGTGAACAATGCGGGATGCGCCCGCCAGTGTGGCGGGCGCATCGTAATTTATATTGCGGGACCGCCGCACATATGGCGGGCGGTCCCTTTTTCCGTTGCGATGGCGGGCGGACTTTGTCCGCCCGCCATCATAATGACCCTCTAAGTGTGTATAAATCCCCAAAACACATAGATTATGACGTAAGTAGGGGGTGAAATACATACATCGCAGTGTGCATATTTTACCATTTTCTCAGTGCATCGATTCTCAAGATTCTGAGGCGCATATCTCAGAACTCACGGAACGATTTAGCCTAAAATCAGAAGGAAAATCACACTAAAAAGACAAAAAGTGGATAAATAAAGCATATAGGCAGATCAGTCAATAATTTAGAGAACTTTTTCTTAAAATGTTTCGTCCCATAACAATATTATTCCTTGTGTTTTATAATCTCTTAATGCATAATTTATTATTGTGCAAAGGTGCAGTTCTTTTGGATGATGTGTAAAGGGTAAATCTATTTCTAGTGGCATTTTCGACAATCTGATGTGCTTGAATTAAAATTTGATGTGGCCGCTATGGGGATTGCAACTTCATGTAATCAAGTCTAAATTAGGTCCACTGTGCCTTACTGTCTCTGGCAATTAATTTGCCTAATTATTTTTTCCCTTCCCTCCTATTCAGTCTAGATTTCAGTGTCCGTAGAGGGGCGCACATCCATCCCATCTCCTATCTTGTACTGTAACAATGCTTCTCAAGGGTACAGAAAGCGAGAGGATCATTACAGGAAAAAGTCCCTCTGAGATCGATGATTGCTTTCTGCTCTGCGGAGGAGGATGTATTACACAACAACATGACATAAGTGTGAGGTTACCTAGAAAGTGATATTCAACAAAAAAATAGATCAGCACCGAGAGAACAAAGTACAGTTTCTAAAACTGGATATGCTTCAAGTACACAAGAAGTACAGCATAACAGATTGGTCAGACACGATTGTAATAAGAAAGCAATTTGATAAAATGTTACAGCAGTCAGAAAGCAAATGATACATAAGTTGCATATACACCACAGATAGCATTACAAAATGCAAGTATATAACTTTATGTCCACCGAAGCGCTCAAGAGTCATGATATGTGACTTGCTCTGTACTTTTAGCTACCCGTGTCTTTGACTTTTTATCAATTCTTCCATCCATCGTAAAACGAACCCTAATCCATCCTTACTTCCTTCTCTCCCTCCCTCCCTCCCCTGCTTCCTTTTTTTCTTTTCTTCTCCCACCTGTACTAAACCACCACATGCTTCATCAACCCATCCATTCATGCATCCCACCTTCTCATTCCTTACATCCCTCACTCTCTCCATATATATATATAAACAGCATACACTTGCGTTGAATTTCTATTTTTTTTTCACAAACGAAAATTAACTTGTTAATAAAGTAACATAACTGTACATCAACGGAATAATAATGCCTCATCATTAGTTCCCCTTTGACATGATATGGACTGCGAGCATATGATTAAAAATATAAGCATTTGTGTTACATGATTTACATGGTATTCAGTGTGAAATTAGTCAGCTTTGTTTTTAAAGCAACATGAACTGATTTCATTAGAAAACAAAAATAATTATGCTGAATGAACCATGTCTCACCTGGGTTCTAAATCAGGGTTTCTCTGCATCTGTCTTAGTGCATTTGATGTGTTGTCATTTGCCCTAACTCAATTAATCAATCAATCGATCAGTCAATCAAAATTACTTTATTCGCATAAACAGCAAATTAACCATAAACGACACGGTTAAATACACAAATACAAATTTACAATGAAAAATACACTCAGTCTCCCCGAGTGCGCCTCACTCTAAGAACTGTTACAGCAAACAAATGATGGATGGAATGCTGACAATGCAAACATTCTCCCCCAGTCAAAAGATCTGGGTTAAATCCATCGTTTTTTGCCCACTACGCCACCCCAGTTTGGACCCAGCCATATGCAAATCAGTCTTGACCCTGTGCCCCATGGGAACAGTCCAGACCGAACTGCCAGGCCAGGTCCTCCCTGGACCGGAAACAAGCATCCTGGGACCGGTTTCAGGGTATGTCACCCTTCTTCAGCCAGGCTAGCTTGAATCCAGTGGCACAGTGAGCAAGGGACCCACGTCTGGGCATACCCATCCCACTTAGGGCGAAAAGTGTTACAGCAAACAAATGATGGACGGAATGCTGACAATGCAAACATTCTCCCCCAGTCAAAAGATCTGGGTTAATCCATCATTTTTTTGCTCACTTTTGCCACCCCAGTTTGGACCCAGCCATATGCAAACCAGTCTTGACCCTGTGCCCCATGGGAACAGTCCAGACCAGATCCTCCCTGGACCAGAAACAAGCATCCTGGGACCGGTTTCAGGGTATGTCACCCTTCTTCAGACAGGCTAGCTTGAATCCAGTGGCACAGTGAGCAAGGGACCCACGTCTGGGCATACCCATCCCACTTAGGGGGAAAAGTGTTACAGCAAACAAATGATGGACGGAATGCTGACAATGCAAACATTCTCCCCCAGTCAAAAAGTCTGGGTTAAATCCATCGCTTTTTGCCCACTACGCCATCCCAGTTTGGACCCAGCCATATGGAAATCAGTCTTGACCCTGAGCCCCATGGGAACAGTCCAGACCAAACTGCCAGGCCAGGTCCTCCCTGGACCAAAAACAAGCATCCTGGGACCGGTTTCAGGGTATGTCACCCTTCTTCAGCCAGGCTAGCTTGAATCCAGTGGCACAGTGAGCAAGGGACCCACGTCTGGGCATACCCATCCCACTTAGGGCGAAAAGTGTTACAGCAAACAAATGATGAACGGAATGCTGACAATGCAAACATTCTCCCCCAGTCAAAAGATCTGGGTTAAATCCATCGTTTTTGCCCACTACGCCACCCCAGTTTGGACCCAGCCATATGCAAATCAGTCTTGACCCTGTGCCCCATGGGAACAGTCCAGACCAAACTGACAGGCCAGGTCCTCCCTGGACCGAAAACAAGCATCATGGGACCGGTTTCAGGGTATGTCACCCTTCTTCAGCCAGGCTAGCTTGAATCCAGTGGCACAGTGAGCAAGGGACCCACGTCTGGGCATACCCATCCCACTTAGGGCAAAAAGTGTTACAGCAAACAAATGATGGACGGAATGCTGACAATGCAAAAATTCTCCCCCAGTTAAAAGATCTGGGTTAAATCCATCGTTTGTTTGCCCACTACGCCACCGCAGTTTGGACCCAGCCATATGCAAATCAGTCTTGACCCTGTGCCCCATGGGAACAGTCCAGACCGAACTGCCAGACCAGGTCCTCCCTGGACCAGAAACAAGCATCCTGGGACCGGTTTCAGGGTATGTCACCCTTCTTCAGCCAGGCTAGCTTGAATCCAGTGGCACAGTGAGCAAGGGACCCATGTCTGGGCATACCTATCCCACTTAGGGTGAAAAGTGTTACAGCAAACAAATGATGGATGGAATGCTGACAATGCAAACATTCTCCCCCAGTCAAAAGATCTGGGTTAAATCCATTGTTTTTTGCCCACTACGCCACCCCAGTTTGGACCCAGCCATATGCAAATCAGTCTTGACCCTGTGCCCCATGGGAACAGTCCAGACCGAACTGCCAGGCCAGGTCCTCCCTGGACCGGAAACAAGCATCCTGGGACCGGTTTCAGGGTATGTCACCCTTCTTCAGCCAGGCTAGCTTGAATCCAGTGGCACAGTGAGCAAGGGACCCACATCTGGGCATACCCATCCCACTTAGGGCGAAAAGTGTTACAGCAAATAAATGATGGACGGAATGCTGACAATGCAAACATTCTCCCCAGTCAAAAGATCTGGGTTAAATCCATCAATCCGAATCCGGTCCTGGATGCTTGTTTCCGGTCCAGGGAGGACCTGGCTTGGCAGTTCGGGCTGGACTGTTCCCATGAGGCACAGGGTCAAGACTGATTTGCATATGGCCAGGTCTAAACTGGGGTGGCATGGTGAGCAAAAGAATGATGGATTTAACCCAGATCTCTTGACTGGGGGTGAATGTTTTGATTTGTTCTGCATTCCGTCCATCAATTGTGTGTCTTTTGCTTCCTCGCCCTAAGTGTGCCGGGTATGCCCAGACGTGGGTCCCAGGCTCACTGTGCCACTGGAATCAAGCTATCCTGGCTGAAGAGGGGTGAAACCCCGAAACCGGTCCTAGAATGCTGGTTTCCGGTCCAGGGAGGACCTGGCTTGGCAGTTCGGGCTGGACTGTTCCCATAAGGCACAGGGTCAAGACTGATTTGCATATGGCCAGGTCTAAACTGGGGTGGCTTGGTGAGCAAAAGAATGATGGTTTTAACCCAGATCTCTTGATTGGGGGTGAATGTTTTGATTTGTTCTGCATTCCGTCCATCAATTGTGTGTCTTTTGCTTCCTCGCCCTAAGTGCGCCGGGTATGCCCAGACTTGGGTCCCGGGCTCACTGTGCCACTGGAATCAAGCTATCCTGGCTGAAGAGGGGTGAAACCCCGAAACCGGTCCTAGGATGCTTGTTTCCAGTCCAGGGAGGACTTGGCTTGGCAGTTCGGGCTGGACTGTTCCCATGAGGCACAGGGTCAAGACTGATTTGCATATGGCCAGGTCTAAACTGAGGTGGCATGGTGAGCAAAAGAATGATGGATTTAACCCAGATCTCCTGACTGGGGGTGAATGTTTTGATTTGTTCTGCATTCCGTCCATCAATTGTGTGTCTTTGCTTCCTCACCCTAAGTGCGCCGGGTATGCCCAGACGTGGGTCCCGGGCTCACTGTGCCACTAGAATCAAGCTATCCTGGCTGAAGAGGGTGAAACCCCGAAACCGGTCCTAGGATGCTTGTTTCCGGTCCAGGGAGGACCTGGCTTGGCAGTTCGGGCTGGACTGTTCCCATGAGGCACAGGGTCAAGACTGATTTGCATATGGCCAGGTCTAAACTGGGGTGGCATGGTGAGCAAAAGAATGATGGATTTAACCCAGATCTCTTGACTGGGGGTGAATGTTTTGATTTGTTCTGCATTCCGTCCATCAATTGTGTGTCTTTTGCTTCCTCGCCCTAAGTGCGCCGGGTATGCCCAGACGTGGGTCCCGGGCTCACTGTGTCACTGGAATCAAGCTATCCTGGCTGAAGAGGGGTGAAACCCCGAAACCGGTCCTAGGATGCTTGTTTCCGGTCCAGGGAGGACCTGGCTTGGCAGTTCAGGCTGGACTGTTCCCATGAGGCACTGGGTCAAGACTGTTTTGCATATGGCCAGGTCTAAACTGGGGTGGCATGGTGAGCAAAAGAATGATGGATGTAACCCAGATCTTTTGACTGCGGTTGAATGTTTTGATTTGTTCTGCATTCCGTCCATCAATTGTGTGTCTTTTGCTTCCTCGCCCAAAGTGCGCCGGGTATGCCCAGACGTGGGTCCCGGGCTCACTGTGCCACTAGAATCAAGCTATCCTGGCTGAAGAGGGTGAAACCCCGAAACCGGTCCTAGGATGCTTGTTTCCGGTCCAGGGAGGACCTGGCTTGGCAGTTCGGGCTGGACTGTTCCCATGAGGCACAGGGTCAAGACTGATTTGCATATGGCCAGGTCTAAACTGGGGTGGCATGGTGAGCAAAAGAATGATGGATTTAACCCAGATCTCTTGACTGGGGTGAATGTTTTTGATTTGTTTTGCATTCCGTCCATCAATTGTGTGTCTTTTGCTTCCTCGCCCTAAGTGCGCCGGGTATGCCCAGACGTGGGTCCCGGGCTCACTGTGCCACTGGAATCAAGCTCTCCTGGCTGAAGAGGGGTGAAACCCCGAAACCGGTCCTAGGATGCTTGTTTCCGGTCCAGGGAGGACCTGGCTTGGCAGTTCGGGCTGGACTGTTCCCATGAGGCACAGGGCCAAGACTGATTTGCATATGGTCAGGTCTAAACTGGGGTGGCATGGTGAGCAAAAAAATGATGGATTTAACCCAGATCTCTTGACTGGGGGTGAATGTTTTGATTTGTTCTGCATTCCGTCCATCAATTGTGTGTCTTTTGCTCACTCTAAGAACAGCATTTAAAAAGCTAGCAACATTATAGGTAACAAATTTATCAGACAACAATTGTAAAAACAATAACGCAGAACAAACTTGAGTAAAATTTCGTCCCTTCAACAGTGGAACAATATACAGTTTCCTTGGCTTATCATAAAATCTGAAAAACATTGTAAAGTCCATGGTATCTTGTGGAGACAGCTGGTCGCACCTCTTAGGCCCATCGTTCCAACCTCTTGAGGATACCTTTTGAAGACCCTTGCAATAAATGAAACTGGTTAAACCTAAATATAGTAAGCAAAACATGATGGGTGCTGTTAGTCGCAAATGTGAGATAGTGTTCCATTGACTGGACTGTTCTTAACAGGATAAACCCTCGGACTGTAGATTTCTGTAATTGCTGACTTGCCTTATCCCTCATCCTATGCATTAAGAAGTTTCTTTGACACATTTCCAATCAAACTTGGCCAGACCCCCTGGGCTATTGAATAAATCTGCCCTCAACAAGTTCCGGAAAGATTCCTTGATGAGCTTGAGCCACGGTATGCAGTGGGTATTACCAAGGGACCTACAGTCCCACAAAATGTCCTCATTTGATTTAGTTACAGCACTTGTCCAAATGTTTGCACAACACAGGAGGGTGTGGAGGGCCACTATTTCTGAAAGATAGCTCGCACCAAGTTTCTCATGAACAATAAATGATTGAATACTCAGGAATACTTGGCAAGAGCCTTAGGAATTTATTTTCAATAATCTGTAGCTGATTAGTTTCCACGTATCCCCATATATCACTATTGAATGAAACTTTGGAAGACATTTTGCCTGATATACCTGCAATAAAGCCTTCAATGGCTTCCTACCTAATAGGGATGCAAAACCAAAAAGTGCTGCTTTGGCCCTTATAAACTCACCATGCTTAGCTCGTGTCATGGGCTTCTAGCTCAATTCAGAGTCAAACATCAATGCCAAATAGGAGAATGCATTGGCCTTTGGTAAGGTATATACCAAACCCAGAAAGCTTGAGATTTAGTTGATCGTTGTCCCGCCTCCATTTACAAAGGATTTATTCAAATTAATTGCTAAGTCCAACTACTCCATAAAACCACAAATGCTTCCAGAAGGATTTCTAGATCCCTTGTAGTTGTAGCCATCTGTATGGAATTGTTGCTACTGGCACCTGTTCTAGTCCATTTATATACAAAGGGAAATAAAAGGGAGCTAGAATGCACCCTTGCCTGACCCCTCTGCCAGTTTTAAAGGATTGAGTACAGAGATATTCATCTGTGTAATGAACTACTACGGAAGTATTGGCGTGAAGATCCCTCAAGAAGCAAACAATATCAGAATCTATGCCCATAGACAAAAGGATTTTCCATAATTTAACATAGATCACTTCATCAAAGGCCGATGTGAGGATCATGAAGGCCATGTATATAGAACCAGATCGTGCCACTACATACTTGTTCATGACCATGTACAAATTCAGACACTGGTCAATAGTGGACCTACAAGGCCCAAAAATCGGAACTCCAGAAAAGACTAAATATTGTTTTCGTCTGCCAAGTATTCAATCTGTTTAAAAGGACCCACCCCATACCTTTACAACTGAGTAAATTAAAGAAATTGGTCTGTAGCACTGGGGATTGTCCTTATCACCTTTTGTAAGAACTGGCAGTATATCACTTAAATACAGATCAGGGGGAATCCCACCCGGGCATAGGGCCATGTTCTTGGTCTAGCCTGGTATACCCTTTTTAACGTCTTCTAGAATAAATTTAAAATTTGAAGATCCCTACACAACCAGCATAAATTCAGAGTCAGTTTCAGTGCCCTCACAATTATAAATCCCTACAAAATGGGAAATCCATCTGTTTGGGGTAACATGATGTCATACCGCCCCATTATAATTTGAAGCAAAGTAGGGCCGGTTCAGAATATTCGAAAATAGGGTACTATTCCTCAGGCAACTCGCTTGCAGTAAATTATCCCAAGCTTAATTTCTGATAACATTTGTTCGCCTTCTGAGTTCTGGCTTGTAATTAGTTTGGCAAGCCGCTATTCATATGGTGTCTCTTGTCTTAGACTTCAGGGCTCTTTGTAATCTTCTAAGTGCTTGAGAACACCCTCTATCAAACCATTTAGATGCTGACTTAAGCTTATTTGAGGGTGGGCGACCAAGAAGGTTGGAGGTTTTCTAAGAAATACTACAAAAAGCCCAGAAAACATCACTATTCGAGGTCTCAGTATTTAAACAAAAATAAACTTAGATGCACAGCCTGAAAAAAGCTCCCTCTTAAAAATCTCAGGGATCACCTGTGTCCATCTAAGTCTTCTACCCTGATTAGTCACTGCCCACTCACTGTTGTCTCCTTGTGTTTCCATTTTAACTGAGTGCAACCACCAAAAGAAAGGCATACCTGATTATGATCGCTAAATGGGCTCTGTGGGATCTTTCAATCACTTATCTTAAAATATAAGGGAATGTAAACAAAAATAAAGTCAATTATAGAAGCAGAGCTGCTCCCAATTATTGATTGCAGGTACCAGAGCTGACTTGGAAGAAACCAATTTGTCAAGGGAGTAAGCTAGGTTAAATTCACTTATGAGAGGGTTTAGCATGCCCCCTTTCTTGGTATGGTGCATGTGTAAACCTTGGAGAGGTGTTCAGCTTAAATCCTTTGTAGATTATGTTTGGAGGCCCCTACACCGATGAATATTAAAGTCCCCAGGCACAATTATATTAGGAACTGTTTCTTTCCACTGTTCAAGCTCTCTTATAAATGAGCCAAAAACACCAAGACTGTCCAAGGCATGCGAGGACGTAGTATTAGCATTATCAAAATTCATCAGCATAAATTTAGAACACCTGGGAGGGAAATCCTTGGGCCAGAAGGGTAGGTACATTGGTAAAAAGCTCCTCAATCTTCCCTTTCAGGCCACAGAGACAAAAGTGACCAAATCCTCTAGCCCTACCCACACTCGACTTCATTGCAGAGGCACAAAAAGACATATTCCCAGCCAGGAAGAAACAATTTGGTGTATCCCATGTCTCCTGTAAACAAATGACACCAAAATATGTCATAAAGTTAAGCCAGTGTGTGTGTCCTTTATGTTGCCCACTAGACCTGCAATGCTCCAGCTTATGAGTTCTAGTCCATTTGAGCTCACTGTGTGGCAACTACATGAAGCTAACAGTGGTGTGGGCCTGGCTCGATTCCAAGACTTGGGACTTGGGAGAGATTTAAGTCAGAGGCTCAAATCTATTGGATGTCGTTATTCAAAAAGGCTCGACGGGACCCACCCTTGATTGAGATCCAAGGTAACTTGTTGACTGCAAGTTTAAAGGGCACACTACCTCGGGGCTGTAAAAAAATCCCAATGGGTGGGCCACAATACATGAGGATTTGCTGGTGTTAGACAAACTGGTAGCAGCCAACACACGAGCCGCCCACCTGGGCTTGTTAAAATTTATCACAATACAGTCTCCAGCTAATTCTGTAGTATACGCCCAATCCAGCCCACCCTTCTAATCATGTTAATCCAAATAAGAGTGTTATACCCCAAGGTGGAATCAGACCCTAATTAATGAATAACCTTATTTTTAAGTTGCATATAACTCTCCAAGTATTAGGCTTCAACTGGGGACATATCCCATTACAACCAAATAAGGAGTGGCCTCAGGAGGAAGATCAATGGCAGCTCTCAATCTGGAGGTAGGTGAATTGTCTATGCCAGAAGCTGTGGTCTCCCTCAAAGACACCAATTAACAAATATGGGAACAAGACTCATGCTTAGATGGATTCTTTCCAGTAGCCTGAGAAGGGTCCCACTCCTGCCAACCACTTCAATCAGGTACCAATTTAGACAAAATCCCACCACTATATCGGCAACCATCTCCATTATCCTACAGAGGCACCTGGTTGATTTCCCTAGTGAATAAATCAACTCAATCCACCTCGGTGCTGCTGGCAACAGCCAGATGGCCACGATTACCAGACAGGCTTTGAGAGAGCAATTTTTCCTCTCCATTTAATTCTAAAATTGAATGCTCAATATTGCCAAGACAGTTGCCAGAAGACTCAGATAACCCAATGATAAGCAACTCAACCTTAGAAAACAACTTTCCTGATAAAATATTGTAGGAAAGTGGAGTACTATGTGGTGTGGGGGTTAGAACCTTACAATGTAATCCTGTCACAATACCCCAAAGATGGTAATTGGATTTACACTAATAAACCCTTAGCTCTGTCCCAGTAGTGTGGCGAAGAGCAGTCAGGCTTTACTAGAGGAACATGTTTTAAGCATTTCAGAGTACCAACATGGATGCTAAGTAAATGACTCGACTCGCATAAAATCCGACACCAATTTATAAAAATAGAGTGTATTTTTATCTTAATTTAGACACCAAAATGAAATGGATGAATATACATATAACCGGAGTTATAGATTTTTGAAGCAATAGAGGATGTGGCCTAACGACTAGGGCGGTCGACCTCAAATCTGGGAAACCGGCTTCGAGTCTCGGCAGCGACGCTCAACACCCTGTGATTCTGGGCAAATCACTTAATCTCCCCGTGCCTAACAAAAAAAATGATTGTGTCCTTGTGTAACGCAACTGGTGCTCGTTTAAAGCACTCTGATACCTGATACCTTCAGGTCAAGTTGCCTCTATATGAAACTCTGAAAAATAAATATATAAAATCATTGAAACTTTACCATTGCGGTCAATAGAAAAAACCACAAGTGACAATCGGTCACTTGCAGATCCACGTTTTGTGATACCCTTTCAGGGTAAAAGTGATCTGGGTTCCAGGACCAAGCCACAACAGTCAGATCATTTTTACCTGACCCGTTGAGCCCGGGTGCAAAGTTGTCCTGGCTGTCCCTGGTGCTGAACGGGAGCCGTGGGAGAGCTGCTTTTACCGCTGAAATGGTGCTGTGGGGGCAAAAGATGCAAAAACACAACAACGGAGAGGATGCTGATATCAGTCGAAGGTCGGAGGGAGTTGCTTTTTGATGCAGCTTTGAGTAAAGGGGTCGATTGCTGGACTGGCGACCAATAAGCATTGACAGCAGTAAGTAGAGCAGAAAGTAACTTCGAGGTCCGGTAGGCCAGGGGAACGTGGCAGCTGCCTGTAACTTCATGGAAGGCAGGAATACAGTTCCTGCAATGCACTAGACTATCTGGAATCGAGCCATCCCTTGGATGGCCCGATGGCCAGCAATTCTTTGGATCCGGAGCGTTGCTTTACCTACAGTTTGCAGGGGACTAATACCACTAGTCCAGGAGAGTCTGAAGTTGCTTCAGGCTTCCACAGGGGTCCCTCTGTCTGGGGGAACTGAGATACAGCCTAGGACAAGTCTCGATCAGGCAGTTTCAAGAGCGTTGCCACAGGAGTACAGGACTTTTGCTTTGTGCAAGTCTTGTTGTCACTGGTATGGGTCTCTTTTTCTGTCGTTACCACTAAAGAAATGAACGGGCCCCTATGTTATTAGCCCAATCTATTGGGGCTTTCTACACCTTACTACGTAGGTGCTCCTTCACCGAGGGATGACTCTAGTTACTCAAACGTTCCAATACTATGGACCAGCACAGTTGTGCGAAAGAATTGACAGGATGGCCTCCCACACCTCCCAGGTGTCAGGCTTCATTATCGGCCATCCACGTTCGCCAAAGAATCCTCTAATGTCAACCGAGCCCCTATTAGGGCTGTAGTTCTAGCTTTAGTAGGATACTAAGGTGAAAAAGAATGAAAAGGAAAAAAGGGGGTGGATGTCCAATAAAAATCCCTACCGCCTGCCAGTTCACTATTCTAAACTTTATTCACTGGTGGAGGAGGGATGATTAAAAACATGAAACATAGGACAATGGTAACGCTGTTATGGTGCTATTTGTCCAATCAATCAGGTCAACATGTTTCAGCCCTGTCGTGGCCCCCTTAGGGGTCCCGGGCTTTCATCAGGACCGAATTGAACCCAATATGTCCCTACAGTGCTTCCCTATAAATTGCATACAATTTCCACCCATACAATACCCGATTGACACCTGGTCCAATCTGGGTCCTTCAGTATCAGGAGGAAACTTCTCCTGTAAGCCTAGATATTGTGCCTCATGGAGGGGCGGGGGAGGGATTCCTGTAGTCAAACCTTCGTCAAGGTACCCCCTCGCTGGATACCTATCGTCGGGAAGAGGACCTGGATACATGATAGGGAAGCACTGTAGGGACATATTGGGTTCAATTCGGTCCTGAAGAAAGCCCAGGACCCCTAAGGGTGCCACAACAGGGCTGAAACAACAGGGGATTTGCCATTAGAGGATTCTTTGGTGAACGTGGATGCCGATGATGAAGCCTGACACCTGGGAGGTGTGTGAGGCCATCCTGTCAATTTTTTTGCACAACTGTGCTGGTCCATAGTATTGGAAGGTTTGAGTAGCTAGAGTCATCCCTCAGTGAAGGAGCACCTATGTAGTAAGGTGTAGAAATCCCCAATAGATTGGGCTAATAACATAGGGGCCTGTTTGTTTCTTTAATGGAAACTATATTTGTAGGGAGAGCACGAACGACGGTCCCTCGCCCTTTGGGCAAACCCTCTCCCACTCCCTCTGACCCAGTAGTGGTTGGGTCACATGTGGTAATTCTCTTTTTCTGTCCTCTTTGATGCAGGCTTTTCAGAGCTGAGGTTCTGGTGTCAGGGGGTACTTTAAATCCTATATTTAGGGGAGTTAGGGTTTTGGGAGCTAGTAGCCAATGGGCAGCTAGTCCCTACAGCTTGTCCACCACTGAGGTGACCACATCCGGGGGTATGGGTCACCTTTTCCACCCAGAACCATCTATTCTTCCACTTCTATAGAAGGCCAGGCTGCCCACCCCGGAGGTGCGGCTAGCCTTCTTATGGTGTACACCTCCTTGAATAACTAGTTTCCTGCCTGCCTGGGTGCATATGTGCCTGGGGCATGGGGAGGAATGGTTCCTCCACTGGATGTTAACCTTTATGCATATTAGAAGCGGTGCAGCCTTTGAAGCTCACCACCTTGATGTGCACCTTACACTGGCCTGCTTGGGAGGAGGGAGGTGTGATCTCCTTCCTGCCCAAGCCTTTATTCCTGACTCCTAGGAGTGATCACAATGCCTGTCAGGAGGTCATAATCCTGTCTTGGTGGCAGAAAACCTGGGATCTTGCCAGCCAGAGCTCGGAGAAGCTGGGGCAAACAGGTTGACAACATTTTAAGTTGCCACTTGGGTGCATGCCACATCACCCAAGACACGAGATTCTTATCATAGGTGAGTAGGCATGTTGCTTAATACCAAACACAACATATTTATGTGGTACCATAATGGAGCTGCCAACCTCGGGTTTGTCAGGGTGACAGCCATGTTATCCTATGGACCATCAGTCACTTATAGTGTCCTTTAATGGTATAGGGCACTATAGGGTCATATAAGCTTGCACTTACATGTCCACACCTTTGATACAATGCACCCTGCCTCTTGGGTTTTAGGAGGCCTTCCTTAGAGGTGAGTGGCATATATCAGAGATAGTACATTGTCTTTGCCACACATGGTGAGAGCAAAGTCAAGTTCTTTGCTCCTGCAGCCTTCAATGGCAGGCCTGCTTTCAGTAGTTTATTTGAGTCACTCAGGGTGGCAAAAACAGGGCTGCATCCCCTGGACCCCTGCACCACCCATGCCCCGGGTATCACTGGTACCATATGTTAGTGACATATAAGGGTGGTAAAGTCCTTGTCAATTGGGATTGCCACTAAACAGAGATAGAGAATGCAGCCTGGGGATTTGGCGCCGCACAGCCTGAGATAGTCACTACAAAATACAACACGACAAGTAGAACAATTATTACCCACCTCAATGGTCAGCTGCACATTGACCATACATTGAACACATCTATATACAAAAATCGAGAGGCAACAGGAACAGTTGAAGATAACCACATTTAGTAAAAATGGGACATTGTAAGTCTTGAATGATGGTGCAGAATATTTTTTTATTATATACTTTCAAGATGGTGCAGCCAACGCTTTTCACCTTACAAAGGCTTCATCAGGGCTGCAAATTCAAAAAATACAAGTGTGTCAAAGATTTAAAAATGTACAAGCCAGTAGTTAAAGTGCTACTGCTTTGTTAAAAACATATTAGCAATAAATAACTTAACAGATGTAGTGTCCTATTTACACAAACCAAGAAGACATGAGTAGTGAGCAATAATCACTTTATCCTTATCATGGGAAGAGTCAGAATGTTTAGAAAAGTCTTACTATACCATCCTAATAACATTGTTTCTCTTAAATGAGACAGACTACTCACACCCGTGTGACTTTAAGCTCAAGTGCTTAGAAACACCAGAAAGAATACGACAGTTAGTACAGAAGAAACAAAGAGACATAAAAGAATGGTTCAAAATGTAACCACAAGCGCACCCAACTCCAATTCAATGGTTTTGAAGTTGGAAATCCTTCGCAAGGAATCTTTTATCAGTGAAATTAAGCTGGATATTTCCCCGTGCTTTTATTTATGCAGCATGTGCAAGGAAGAAGAGAAAGATCGGATATACAGTATGGTTTCTTACCCAGATATTTGAACCACTGGGAACATGAGAAACCTCCAGGTAAGAAAAGTCCCTATAAAAAAGTTTTATTTATTATTAAGGTATTTTCCCACACTCAGTTCCATGTTAAATTGGCATAAAGTGAGGAATGTCTTCATGTTCCAAACGTACATGCTATTTAGTATTGATATCTACTGAAAGGTATTTTGTGTCTCATTCAGTAATCGCCGCGTGAGACTCCTGATCAAAGCATGTGTGGCATACATGCAAGTTATCTAATCATGACACCATCTGGTAGTTCTTAAGAGCACAAATTCTTCTGCATGAAAAAGAGAGGCAGGCCATAACCAATTTATTATTAAAATGAGGATCAAAAAGGATAGATGTAAGACAATAATATCACCCAGAAATCGTTTTGCGTCAAGTACCTTTGAGTAGGTCAATTTTAAAGCATGATGCACTACATGCACCTTAGTACAAGCTTTGTTCAAAATTAGACCTACTACAAGAAGTGATCAGTGATCTAATATCTATTTGTTAAACCTTTAAAATGTCAACGGTATAGTCAGAAAGCATCCAAATTCGAGACAAGGATAGGGCTATAGCCAGCTATACGAGCCGATCATATTGCTATTGTGTTGAGGGAAAATCGTTATTCCATCTGAACCCATCTTAATTGGAAAGGAAAACTCTATTACCTAGGAGGTTCCTTTGTGGCAGTATTTACATGAGGAACAGCTGGAGGCACTTCAGAGCTCTTGCAGTTCTGTATAGCTGTACTCATGCAAAAAGTAAATGAAAAGTTGGGGATGCATAGGGTCTCAACGTCCCAGTCCAAATAGAGATAGAAATATGTCTATCGTATTTATATCATCTATAAAGATTTAGACCAGGTGTAGTCATACCGTACGCTATTCTTTATGTTCAGAAAAGACCACAAACAAGGGTCCCAATAATAGCCAGTACATCAATTAGGATTGCCAATTCACATTTAACAGTTTTAGGGGGAGACTATTGGCACTGGAGCCTGGTTAGCAGGCTTCGGTGACCTGTCAGAGCCAAATACCAGCATCTAGTAGTCCAAATAGGGGCAAAAGGTGTGGGGGCATCTGCAAAAAACCCTGCTTCCTGTTTTCTTACAAATATGGACCCTTTATTGTCCAAGTTCTCCAGTAAACCATCCATCTATTTCACGCTATGTAAAGTGCTTTTTGTTTGTTTAGCTTTATGGACTGCCCACTATCTTTTCTTCCTCTTCAGGGCCAAAGGTAGGGAATCTGAAACAGTATCCTCAGAGGGTGCGGACTGCCTCTGAGCAAGCCCAATGGACTTTCATGTGGACCCTCACAGGCTTGCCTCCACAAAAAGGTCGAACCTCACCAGGATGCTCAGACCCAATTGCTGTTACAGAGTCATTCTTGGAGACCGGCTTGGGACTATTTGGACTTTTGGGAACATGCTTAAAGATGTTATGTCCAACAAAAGCATGATGAGCCAGCTCCTCCTCCACATTGGTAATCTTTTCTTTAAGACCCCCTTGCTGCAGATGACAAATATGATAAAATACTGGATGTAACCGGATTGGGCTCAGTCATCTCAGAAACCTTCTGTGTCAACGGTCCAGTAGATCATTAATAACAATGGGGTGACCTTGTATCTCTCAGACCCTGGGTATGCAACAGTACATATGAACAATGGGTTCTGTTGGGAAAAATGCTATATGATCAATTCTTTAATAGATTTGGAGGAAAACAATCTCTCTCTTCATTTCTCTAGAACAATAAATGATTACAAACACACATTGGTCTTGTTTCTTTCTTACATTAACCTTTCATTTATCGAAGTTACATGAAACAAATACAAAAGGGCTGCTTCAGAAAGTGACGTAAGTGAAGTGCTCATGCAGTGCAATCAAGTGACTTAAAGAATACAAACAATGTGTTTGTTCAAAGCTAGTTATGACAAAAATCTATTTAATCAGTAGAGTGACCGTCTTTTTTAGAATATCTGCAAATTTCCAGCTATTTGTGTTAGTTTTTGATGCTTTTCACCAAGCTTCAGATCTAGTACGGGGGATGATATATAGATAATTGACATTTCGACCCTTGTTAGGCGTGTTTCTTAAAAGCATCTTTATGGGTCTTCATCAGGACTAAGAAGCATTGTTGAGCATGCAGAGAGTGAGGAGATGATTTGATTGTCCTTTTGAAAGAAGAGGAAGGCTTTCGAAAGTTGAAATCAACAAGGACAAGCAGATTCACTGTCCATGTGGGAGCCTAGTGGGCCAACAGATTTCACCACCATCATATGACCCCATCCGGTTGGGGGGAGTCACCCATTTTAAAGAACTTCCACACATTGATTGTTCATTCAGGTCCAGGATATTACCAGAACTATTAAATACATTTCTTGTTGACTCCAGGCTACACATTTTTAGTCCTGATGAAAACCTATCCAGATGCTTTTAGGGAACACACCTAACAAGGGTTGAAATGTTGATGATCTATATATTGGGAAACAGCCTTTACAACGAGGTTTTTACCTCGTTGTGCCTTTACCACGCATTTTTTAGCACGCATATTTTTACCGCGAATATGCATTTACAACGCATGCCAATACCATGCATTTAAGGTAAGTTGGGGGGTGGGGGGTCTCACCCCACAAATACATTGTTTTTAAATCTAAAAACAATGGGCCAGATGTAGCAAGCAAAATTGCGGTCGCAAATGCTGAAATTCGCAGAATTTCAGCGTTTGCGATCGCAATTCAGCTGTGTGCGATGCAGGTAAGTAGAAACCGACTCGCAAAATAAGTAATCGCAAAATTTGCGATTCCCTATTTTGCGCAAGCATTTAGAGAATCGCAATTTGCAATTCCCTAAATGCTATTCTGGGAGACATCGCAAATTGCGATTTTGCTGTAAGGAATCGCAAATTACCACCAACTTCAGGTTGGTGGTAAAGTGCGATTTCCTTTAAAAATGCAATTTTATGCATGTTTCGAAAGTGCCATGTGGCACACATACATGCCCTTTGGGCATGTATGTGCGCCACATGTGCAGACCTGCACATTTCAGGGGTGCAACAGGGTGTCCTTTAGGAACCCTTGCATCCCTGAAAGTGCGTCGCAATTGCACAGTACCTATTAGGTACTCGCAAATTCGTGCACGCTATTCCCATTCATTCCTATGGGCCTCTTGGCCCATAGGAATTATTAGTAGGCCATTCCTTATTTGCGACTCGCAATTTGCGAGTCGCAAATAAGGAGATGCATAGGAATACGCTAAATATTAGCAGATTCCTACCTACATAGCAGTTTGCGAGTCCTTAATAGCGATTCGCTAAAAATCGCTATTAAGGACTCGCAAAACTGATTTTACCTACATCTGGCCCAATGTGTGGTATTGGCATGCGTTGTTAATGCATATTCGCGGTAAAAACATGCATGCTAAAAAATGCGTGGCAAAGGCATGCGCTGTATTTACCTATATATTGTATTTGTCACCCCAAGTGTGATGGGTAAGCCCAGGTGTGTGTCCCATGCCCACCATGCCACTAGATTCAAGCTATCCTGGCTGATGAGGGGTGATACCCCAAAGCTCATCCTAGGATACTTGTTTCTGGTCAGGGAGGACCTGCCCTCGCAGTATGGGGTGGACTTTTCCCCTGGGGAGCAAGGACAAGACTGATTTGCATATGGCTGGGTCCAAACTGGAATGGCATGGTGAGCAAAACAATGATGGATTTAGACCCAGATCTCTGACTGGAGGTGAGTGTTTGACATTGTTCAGCATTCCGTCTATCAAGTGTTTCTTTTGCTCCTGGTGTATAGCTGCCTGGGACTTTGAGTCCGGTCTCTCTAACTTATCTACAAACAAGGTCATATGCTTGTGTGGGCCAGTTTGTTTTTGCTCTTTAAAGGTAGAGATGAAATAGCATCAATGAGAATATTATGTGGCTCATTAGAAATTATATGAAATTATCACTCAAAACCATTACATTTAAAAAAAAAAATAAGTTCATGGGTCCAAAGTTCTTCTAAGGAGGCTGCTACCCTCGTGGGTGATAGTGCACTTTACAAATACACATAACATAACCTACTTCAACCACAGGCACAACCCACTTTCATGACTGGAAAGATCCCATTCCACCACTGGTGCCAACCACTGTCAGGTGAGGCACTTTCTGAATCCCTCAGAGCTCCCTCCATCGATCCAACTGTTTTTCATTTGGAAGAAGCTGGAGCAAGGGTTTGTGTGAAGGTATTCTTTAATCTTTAGCTTAAAGTCTTGAATGCCGGGCCAGTAGGTCACATAACAGAGTAACCCATACATTTCAGAAACAATAACCATAATGGGATAAAAAATCTCTGGGTTAGTAAACTGGTACAAATACAGCATATTGGATTAGTGGTGGCAGGTGATCTTTGAAAGTGGTGAAGTGTAACTCCTGACCTGAAATGCAGCAGTGAAGAGAGTTCACCTTCCTCAAGTGAGCTTTGGGGAGATCTCTCATGAAACATTTTGAAATAAATGGGGTCAAAGAATGTTTTCTGTAGCTAAATATTAACCTAAATTTTCTAAAACGCCATAGGCTCTGAAATAACACTCATTGAATGTTCCAGTACATTCTTGATTTGGTTGGGGGGGACTTCAAGGTGTACATCTAGGTCCCAAAACAACTAACCAAACAATAAAGAATAGTGCTAAATTGTTTAGAATTAGTAAAGCAAATCCTGATGTGGCTGTATAGGTTTTGCCAGTTCTTTCATCTTTTGATATCATCTCATGTCTTAACAATTACCTTTTCTCTGAATGGTATGCGCGAGCGAATGGTATGCATGAGCTAGTATCTTTGCATTGTGTTGCCTTGCAAAGATCATTTTATAAGCTATGAAACATTACTCATAATAATAAAATTCACCCAAGCAATTAATGACATGTTTAAACCAAAAATGCAGGAAGTTAGAACACCCCAAATCCCTAAACCAAACCCAGGAATTGGAATTGCATTATTCAGACTAAGGCAGACTTTAGGTGACTTCCACATTTTATCATATTGGGCAGTAGTTCTTAACCTGTGACCCAAGGCCCCCCGTTCGGGTCAGCAAACCTTACTCAGTAGAACTTTGTGCAACATTAAATAATATTAAAGTTAATGAACTAAAATGAATAAAGCATATACAAATAAAGAAGCAAAACTGAAACATTTGTTTTCTATATTTGTGAAATAAACAAAATATTTGACCATTTATGTATTTTTTTATATTGTTTTGAGGTTCAAATCATAGAAATTGCTTAGGCCAGGGTTCCCCGGCTACTTATAATAATTCATTGGGTGTCCTCACATTCCAGTAATGAATTAGTGAGGGTCCACAGAAGTCGAAAGGTTAAGAACTGCTTATCTAGAGTATTTTATTACAGCTTAGGAAGATAATGGAGAATTTTCTCTAGTTAGGAATTGCTGAAGACCTCCCTGGTGTATTAGGGTTTTGACTGCAGTCACATCTGAGGGCAGCATCCTTTGCGGACACATGTTACTTTGATCTTGATATAAAGTGTCTTCAGTCTCTTGACTCTGAAGCACAGTGTATCAATTTTTCAGGTAGCAAACAGATGCTAACCCAGATACCAGACTTTCACTAGAATGCTATACATCTGACAACAAAAGAGAATCTTCCTTGAATTGAATGGTCAAAGTATACATATTGAATAATTTGAATGTTTTATGTTGTTTCACAGGCATCACACACTGCCGTAATCTGGCATAAATGTAATTGACATTAATAATTGAAAACAATTATTTTTTTCTATTACACATTGGAATGATCATAATCTAATGCATGATTTAATTATTTTGGAAACATGTTTGTTATATTGTGCACATAGAGGGTGCACAGTGCATTTTGTCCAGTTCTTTATCTGTTTAATTTTTATACGTTTTTGTGGTTGTTGTCAACCACAAACAAACAGTAGGTAAAAATGATTTAGGAAATTAAAATTGGTGTTTTCTGACACAGTTACAGGAAAAAAGCACTGTGTTCACAGGCCCATACAATCATTGGTTAAAATTGTGGTGTTTCTTCACTGTGGAATTGGCTTAACTATTTACTCCAGGGAAAGTAAAGTAGGGATATGAAATACTATTTCAGGTACTACAGTAGATTAATTTTGCTTACCCACAATGGATGTGGACTGAAGACACCAGCAGACGTACATTCCAAGTATTATTGACACTGTTCATGTGTAACCCCAATACAAGCTGTTGAAGACTGAGACCTGTACTGTGACCACTCATTTGATATCTCCCTAACTTACCAATGGTGTCACTAATCCAGACCTGGTTACGGGAGCACTACTACTCAAGCGCCCCCACATCCCAATAGGCACTCATTCATATTACTGCACCCTTCCTTCGAGTGTCACTCGCCCATTACTCCTTCTCCCCCTCCTTGTTCTGCAACACCCAGAGGGACCTGGGCTATGTGCACTCAAGTGTGGCCTGAGGTTCAGATGAAGTGGTCTGAGGGTCGGCAGCAAATGCTCCAGCAGTGAGGCACCACTTGTTGTCTCCATTTTCAGTCTTTGATAGGCACTCAGAGCTCCAACTCGTTCCAGCACCACCAGCATGTGGTGAGACTCAAGTAACATGTCTGATAGCCTAGACAAGCTGTGAATCAGCAGCACCCTGCACAATAGCTCTTACTTCCTTTCTGGGAAGGGACAGCCTTCTTTTGTCCTCCTTACAGCAACACAAATCCCATCAATGGGCTTGATTCGTTCTGCGGCTGTAGATTCTGATGCATCCTGGTTCACCCTATTAATCATGAGAGCCATAAGCAGAAGAGGATCAGCCTTGTTATAGAAAATGAAGTGTTGCAAACTTAAAGAGGTGAAGGGCATTAACATATTATAGGATTTTAATAATTCCCAATCTATGATACACCAGTGATTTCTTCCTCTTAGTCCAACTTCTTAGTCCAGTCTCTCATACTTTTGAGATCCTTTTGCTGTCCTCTGCTCTTCTTCCTCCTTTTTACCCTTTTACATTGTTCTATTTTTTATTCAATATCCCCCCCATTTCCTCCTTCCTTCATACATCCTTATCTACTGTTACTCTACAACCACATAGCCATCTGTCAGTAACTCCTAATCTCTCACACAGGGCAGTAAAGCCAGGAGTGAGATGGTCTGGAACCAGCTAACCCACCATGAATTTTACAACGCTAGTAAAAATAGCTCAACAATATCCACTCTGCTGCCTTGCCCCTTCTCCTGCATGGCCCGGGCTGTAGCATCCTTTGAGCTGTAAGTGAGTGTTGCAAGCCAGTCTGTACATCATAAAAACTAGGAAAAATTGTCATAAATCTGTCCTCATCCTCTGGACCTCAATCAGTGGTCAGTTGTCTCCATCCAATCTGACCCTGTGCCAAAAATAATGCTGTTCGTGCATTTATTGGAAACCCTACTGTAAGAAAATGGATTATTAGTAGGTAGGGGTACTCACCGTCAGCTAGTAATAGTACCATCATCATCAAAAACATTAGTTTGATCACTGTACAAAAGTACAACACAAATATCACATGTACATAAAAAATACATAAAAGTTTAGATAGCATACTTTAAAATTCAATCAAATAGCAGCTATTATATAATGTAAGGCCCCTAAAAAGACATACAATATAAGAGAAAAGAGCTAAAAATGAATATATCATAATATCAGCATGGGGAAAGGGGAATCCAAGAGGATCAGCAGCACTGCTAAGGTTCTATCAGCCATTACAGTAACAGTAGCCATCCATGCCATTTTAGAATATAAACTGTATGCTAGTGTCAGTAAAATGAAAACATGTAAGCATCAAAAAGTGGCTGAAAGCCAAAAACCCATTTAGTGTAAGAACTTGACAAACCAGCAATGGGGAAAGATGCTACAGCAAAGAACGACCACTAGGGTCCAGTGTAGGGAGTTAGAGCCTTTGTGAAGAAGAAGGTTTATAGGAACTTCTACTCCAGACTTGCCTCCAATGCTGGCAATCAAATCCACAACAGTGCCACGTTCCTTAATCAGAGTAAGAGCTGCGTTATAGACATTTTGAACGTCTGATCCACAGGGCCATTACGAATTTGGCCAAACCAAAGACCACTACTCTACTTGTATCAGTTTGCAATAGTCTAAATGCCTCCTAGTACTTTCTAGTGCCCAAGTTTCTACAAAGGGACACACTACACTTCTGTTGGAGGTAATGGAATGAGGGGCAAAAGAGAAAATACATGGGTAAATGAGTCAGGACTCCCGCTGCATGTAGGGCAAAGATTGTCAGCAACGCCCTTCTCCTGCCATTTACTACTAAAAGTTTTGACAGGTAAAGCTCCATACTTGAATTGTAAATAAAGCTTTCTTGCCAGTGCGGGAATAGTTTTATCAATTGTGTGTCAAATTGCTTACAGGGTTTAAAATCAGTGAAGGCCAATGATAGCGTACCCTGACAGTGCACCACAATGTCAACAGCGACACACTCTCAGAAATCCACTTTTAACTTTGCCCCAGGAATCGTACAAAGCTTCTACGGAGAAGACCAATATAGATCTAGGCTCAATTTCTGGAGTAACATCTTACCAGCACAAAGCCATGGAAATTCTTTTAGCTCTGTGCAGGCTTATAAGATCTCTAAGGCCCAGATGGTAAGATTTTAGGGCTGGAGTGGACCAAAACGCCAATTGAGGATCCCTGGGCACAAGTGCAGGCCAACCATGATGGAGCTCTGGCCGGGCACAGGACCAAGTTAGGCCTCCTGAGTATTGTACCTCATGTCTTTGGTGTGCGGCGTGCGTGGCGTTGCTTTCCGAGGCTTCGAGTCATTTGGCGTCAGTTCGGAGAAGCTGTGAGGGCTGCAGTGCAAAGTCCTGCATCGTGTTGCATTGTGCCACGTCGGTTTCAATGAAGCTGTGCGGCAAGGCTTTATGCGTCTTCACGCGACTTGCATCACTTCTGTTGAAGCGGTGCAGCAAGGCTTTGCAAAGCTTCTTGTCCTCTTGCTTTAGTTCTTTTGGAGCTGGCAGCTGAGGGGTGAAGCTTTGCGAGGCTTCACTTCATCTCACGTTGGTTTGTGTTGTTTCCGATGAGGCAGCCAGCAGGTTCTTGGCTCCTTTGGGAAGACAAGTGTCCTCTAACACTGGCCAAGGGTTCAGAGGCTCTGGATTTCCACTTGGGGGCTAGGACTCAAACTCCCACAATACACTTGCACAGTCCAGGACAAGTCCAGTTGCAATTGTTAAAGTTACCTCCCTCTGCTATGACCACTTCCAGTGAAGTGTGGCATATTTTTGACCCAGGGTATACTGTTCTCATAAAAATTAAAATGGAGATAATCTCTCTTTGGCGTGTGTGCCTGTGTAACCCAACAAGGCAGGGCTGGCTTTAAAATGACACCAGACACCACAGCAGTGCACTCTTAAGTGCATTAAATCCATTGGGGCCTCTAAACCTACATGCCCTACAATGTACTAGGGACTTACAGGTAGGTTGTCTTTGCCAATTAGAATTATACCAATCAGCATATTCCTTTGGAGGACAGCGCACTGGTCCTAGGCATGGTTAGCAGAGTCCAGCACAATTTCAGAGCTGGTAACCACCAGCATCAGTCAACAAATGGGTCGATCAAGGCAAAAAGGATGACTTTCCTAAATCTACAGCATGCATTCTTGAACATACCACCCAAATTAAATAAAAAAATAAGAGGCTTAAGCCAGGGACTGCTACCTCTTCTGGTAGTCCTTGCTGTGTACTGAAACTTTGATAGAATACAATGAATACAAATGCAGAATTCATTGGTAGGAACCATATAACAGTGAAGACGAGCATTATATAGAGCTCCACAAATGTGCCGCTTTCAACCTCAATACAGGTCCCTATCAGATTCTGTGGGACAAATATTTGTGGATGGATCAGCAAACCTTTGGAGATAGCAGAAGAACCCTCATGAGAAAAGGTACCAGAACCTGGACACCTTTCACATTCACTATCTGAAGTGTGAAACCATGTGCACTATCCAACTCTAGGCGCAGTATTGAATGGGTATCCAGGAATTCACAGCCACATGGTCAAGTGTATCAATCATTGTACACCACTATACCTACTCTGTATCTCTCCAAGTCTGTCCTTTAACCATATCAAGTGCTTCCAAATCCCTTGTCTCTCTTTGTCTTTGTCTCTTCATGCACACATGCATTTCAATAGTTCCACTCATCTTCCAGGTCTGGTGCAATTATTTTTCTGAACATGTGAAATCAATATTTGGTCAAATGAGGTTTAATGATAATTAGATGGAGTGGCATGCATTGGGCATTACAAAATGAGCCACCAGAAACACAATGAGTGAAGGTGAGTAGGATATATCAAAGGGTACACAAATGAGTACTATGATCACGAGGGAATGGAAACAAAATGGTAAGGGATGGCCACTGCTTCTAAAAGTATGCTATGATTGCTTCTGTACCATGAAGAAAGGATATAGTAGGTTTGTACACAAAAAGTGGCTCTTTAAAGATAAGCATGTTAAATGATGGTTAAACCTACCCCCTTGCAGAGGAATTAGGGGGACTTGTTTTGAAATATTGACTCTCATACACTGATTCTTCTCTTGCACAGACTAGTTTTTAGCTTTTACTAAAAAAAAAACAATTGCATTTTACTGTATACAAAAATGTTTAATACTGGGCAAGTTGTATATCTGACTTGAGAAGTGTCAAGTATTATAGAAAGATGTGCTTGTGTACTTGAATTTTATAGCTGTGTCTCATAAATTCACTCACTCGACCATGATCTATCTGTATTGCACAGCACACTCCCATCGTAAACGTGAAACATCCTACTTTCAGTCGCGGCTCCTGGAGGGAGTGCTGCAGGGCGGCGGGGCGGGGCAGGGGTAGGGTGGGGGGTAGTAAACTCCGGCATACGCCCGAACGGAGTTAAGTACAGAAATAAATAAATAAAACTAATTACATTGCGCGCGCTGCACTGCCAAATGGCGATGCGGCACGCGCAATGTAATTCGTTTTATTTATGTATTTATGTACTTAACTCCGTTCGGCCGTATGCCGGAGTTTACTACCCCCACCTTGCCCCTCCCCCGCCACCCTGCAGCACTCCCTCCAGGAGCCGCGACTGCCTACTTTCCCCACCAAACAAAAACTATGAGACACTCTGCACATAGGTTTCTGTATTTCTGTTACCTTTTATGCTCTTAATACACTTTGCTGTCTCCTTTGGTGCAACAGTGCAAGATTCCACTCAGTCACACTCCGATGAACCATCAAACATTGGTTTGGAGGGTCTTTGATTGTTTTAGAAGGATAACTTTGGTAGAACAAAGACTCTGGTCTCTAAGAGTTGTGCGATTGTTTCCACGTCCCCAAAAGAAACTACCAATGGAAACTAAAGATGTAGATTTCTCTGTTCCTCAAACTCAACTTTGCATTTTAAATGCCTGACCTATGCAGCTCCTCTCAAATTTGATTGACGCACAGCACTATACAATAACATGTGTACATAGATAATGCTTTCTAATATATAATGAAAAATGTAATGCAAAATGTCACTTTCCAAATTTCATATGTGCAATCATTTCCCACATCTAGTGAAAGCTGGAAGAATACATTTATGCCTAATGAATACATCGCTTTTTTATTTAATTTAGGAAATCACAGTCAAATCGCCGGCGCAGTTGTTGCAATCAAAGTGTTGGATGTAAATGACAACGCCCCTGAGTTTGCATCAGAATATGAAGCTTTTTTATGTGAAAATGGACGGCCTGGACAAGTAAATATATATTTTGAACAATATCTATTGATATAATTGAACATCTACGTTGAAATGTGCTTACTATAGCTACTGAAAGGTTGTAAGTTGTTTTTGACAACATTTTTAAAGAAATGAAAAAAGATTTTAGTTGTGCCCAACCCACATGTCATGTCCAAGCTATTTCAAATGCATTTGTCACACAGTGGCCTAAATAGAGTGATGGTACTCACCTATTATCAATGTCATCTGATGGGAGATTTAGAAAAACAAGACATTTAAGTGACATGGTGCTTTTTAATGGAAGCCTGCATTGGCTAATAACGGATTCTGAAGCCAAAAAGATAAGCCAGCACTCTTACTCTTGGAACTTATGCAATTTCTTTTCTTGTGCCAATTGTTAAAGATATGTCACCTTTTACATTCTGAAAGCATTTTAGTCTGAAAGGACGATTTTATTCCTTTTTAACCCGTACAATTAGATGTTAATCGTGCAGCTAACTGTGCAATATACCTGGACACATACAAAAGAATATTTCTGTGAATTTCCAGAGGCGGTCACTTTCTTAACCCCTTGGAGCACATTCTAGTGCACGAATCCGCTTTGTATAAAGAGCCTACATCAAAATGAGGTTGGATTCAAATTCACCAGGTTCAGATTTAAGTCACAGTCTCCGTTGCTCAATTCGCTAATTTGAACAGATCTCTTTTTACAGTCTCTGGCTGTGCATGTTCAAAAGATATCTTAGACATAGTACAGTTGCTGAAGCAAAGCTAATCCACCCATGTCGTTGCAAAAAGGTCAATGTTTGAGCTTGAATCCTTCCTTTCACTTGTGCTGCACTGTTCAGCCAACTCTTCATCATTTTAAACTATTCAATGTTGAAGGAAGGGTGCTTGACCTATAAAGTCAGCATTATATCTAAATTTAAAACTTTCTGTTAGCCTTGGGAACATAATCTTTCTAGACGTTTGAAGCATGTATCCTGTTTTGCATTTCTCATATTCAAAAAGAGGTGATTAAACTGCCAGTGGATAATTCAGTTATAATAGAATGTATTTTTTTCTGTAGCTGAGTTACTCCTTGTCAGTGCTGTCTGCGTTGTAATATGCTGTAACTGTTAAAAACTGTAAATTTGCAACACTTATGGGAATGAGATTTACTAATATTTATTGCTATTCAAATAGAACAATTTAAAGACTAGCAAATGCACACTTCTTGAACACATACGTGCATAATACATACTATGCCCTTTCATATTACAGTACGCAGCGAATATTGAAAAAATTAAAAAACCTGATCACTTATTTGAAAATCTTAGCTGGTATGTTTGAAAGTTTAAATGTATGCATTGTGGATAGTTTCAATCAAATCTCTTTTAAATGAGTAATGTAAATGTCTGCTACATATATGTGTGCATTTTTTTAATTCTCAAAGGGGCATATCATCAAGGACCGGCGATAATTATCGCTAAGCGCACTTAGCGCTAGGATAATTATCGCCGGGTAACGTGGAATTTTATCGCTGAGATAGCGTGCTATTAGCAACGCTTATCTCAAAGCGATAAAATTCCAACGCTAACTGCCAAATGTGAGATTATCGCTGGAAATCCAGCAATAATCTCACAAAGTTTGGCGATAGCTTGATGATAGGGCAAGGCATACTTAGCCATGATATCCACCTTACATAGGATATCATGGCTAAGTCAGTCTTGAAGCAGGCCTAAGGAAAGTAGCGATAACAGAGGTTATTGCTACTTTGCTTGTCGCTCTGCAGGTTAGCGTGCCCATTGATAATTGGAGAAATGTCGCTTAGCGACATTTCTCCAGTTATGTCAGGGCAGGAACGCCCACTTTGCATCCCATTAGAGATGCAAAGCTGGGCGTTCAGAGAACAGGCGCTAATGCAAGGTTTCACGCGATAGCGTGACCTTGCTGATTAGGCGATAAAATTATTGCCGCTTTTCGTCCAAAAACAGACGCAAAAGCGGCGATAATTTTTTATCGCCTCGTTGATGATATGCCCCAAAGATGTGTAACCTTGTCTGTGGTCACCAATGACTTTTAAATTCCTTTTATGCTGATTCCGTGTCCCACCCAGGAGCGCCCCGTGCAGGTAAGAGCGGTGGGTGGGTTGGGTGGGGGGACTCGACAAACGATGACGAGGGAAAAATAATACATTTCCCTCGTCATCGTCTGTCGAGTCCCCCCCCCTCCCCACTCTGTCCCACCGCTCTTACTTGCACGGGCCGCTCCTGGTCACACCTTTGTCAACTAAAGACATTTACAGGTCTGGGTGAAACCGAGTGGACATCTGGAATGAACACAAATGATTGGTCTCTTTTTATAAAACATATATTCCAAATTAATTTTACAAATTGCATTTTACATTGTAGATTATCCAGACAGTAAGTGCTATTGACAAAGATGATCCCAAGAACGGGCATTATTTTTTCTACAGTCTTCTTCCTGAAATGGCCAACAATCCAAATTTCACAATCAAAAACAACGAAGGTAAATATGCATATTTTAAATTACTTGTTAAATTAAAGTGAGCACGGGCATTTAGGAAATCTGAGCTGGTTCATTGATTTCATAATAATTATTATTGCCTGACTGTATTTTGGTCATAATGGTGATATTAGTTGGCGTATGTTGTGTACAGTAAAAGTGAAAATAAATAAACATTGCTTTTAGTAGAAACAAATAAAGAAATATCGGGTTTATGGCTTAACTGATGAATGTAATATGATCATACAGTGGCAAACATGATTAAGGCACATACAGTTCTCAAGGAATGTGAAGAGATTGTATGGATAATAAAAGAAACAAAGGCACCTGCATATTCTTATATTTTCCTTGTTGATTAATTCTGTCATATTTAAATGAAAAAAATCACATGGCCTTTTTTCAAATTATGCCTATACTAATGCCTCAAATTATTCGACTTGGATTGTAGCCTTGCACATGACTTGGGGCCAGATGTACAAACATTGGGAATACCGATTTCCTAAATACGATTCTCTCTGAATCACAATTAGGAAATTAGTATTTCTAATTTAAGAAACTCATTGACTTTCATTTAGGGATTCCTTGTGGGTCGCAAATCAACCTACTTCATGAATAATAATGAGGTAGGGCACAGGTTGCAACCCGTCAGGAATCACAGCCATCACAGGGATGGTGGCCTGCTGAGGTCAGCAGACCACCATATCTGTGATTGCTTTTTAATAAAGCAATCTTTTCTTTTTTTAAATCAGGTCTTTTTCCTTTAAAGAAAAATGAAATGCGTTAAAAAAGAAAAAAATGAAACCTTGAAATCGTATTTTTTAGGAGTAGGCAATGGTCGCTGCTCTTAAAAAATATTTGTATTTACATTCTAAAAGGAAGGGATCCCTTGGGGACCCGTTCCTCTTTGTTAATGGGTTACCATCAGTTTTAAACTGGTGATAAACTATAACTTTTTTTACGACCGACAGTAAAACATACCTTCACATTTTGGGATCTGGAAGGGACGCCCTAAACATGCTCCTACCAAATACCAAATGGCAAATACAAAATGTGATTTGGTAACAAGTTACTGAATGGCATTTTGCACATTTGAAAAAGCATTTTTCGAGTTGCAAACTCTGATTCTGCAAATGCTTTGTACATCTGGCCCTTAGATCATAGCAGCTCACAAGACAGAAAATCTAAGCTTTGGTCATAAAGACAGGTTGCAAGTATCAGTGTTTCTGTATGAAAATAATACGGTTAACTGGTCCAAAAAAATAAGATGCTGCTGATATTTAACAAAATAGAATGAACTGTATTAATCCTGAACAAGCACGAGTAGTGAAGAGCTGAATTTTGATACCCAAGACATTAAAGATGCAGAAGTTATAAAAATCCTGGACCTAGTAAAAGAAAAGACAAACTTTATCATCATGAATGTTTTCACAGTAAATTTCACAATAGTAGCCAGGAAAATGGTTGGCAGTGTTATCAAAGAAAGGAGAATGCTGTGCACACACTACCTAAAACCACTCAAGGGAGTGTCTGTAACTGGGTGTAGTTCCAAAAAAGATTGCGCCATTGAAGGATGCAGCAAAGTGTTTCATCTCGAGAGCATGAGACTCATAAAAAGCTTATGAGTGGCACTTCTGAACTTAACAACTTTGTATATTTCAAAGTTAACCGCAAGTCTTATAGCAGTCATTCAGCTTACCTATTGAAAATATAATATCGTTAAAACATCATTATAATAGGACACCCAATTACATATGATACTGTGTAACCAGAGGTTGCTTATAAACACTAAACTAAAGTGTATTTGGGAGTATGTCCTAGTGTAAATTGCCAGCTTACCCAAAATGCAAACCTTTTGAAAGATAATAACAGATATTCATGAACAGCCCATGTTGCCCCTAACATTTCTGCTATGTCTAGACAAACTCCACAGAAAATTGACAACAATAAATTATATTCTTAAATTAAGCTGTGCATTTTTGCTAAAAATTCAAAAAATGTGTTTAAACATATAACCATGTTCTCCCTACTGTAATTAATGGCATTGCATGAATAATAAAATTGGAGAAATGTTGTAGCTCATAACAATTTAGGTTGTTCCTTGTCTTTAAGGTTGTTTGAAGCAGTGTGCCATAATCTACTTTGTAATGTGTTTACCTTGTTATATGAAAACTTTGTATGTCAATGTCATTGACATTTATATATTTGCATAGCAGACTACTTCCATTAAAGGACCTTCATTGTACCGCTGCTTTGTTTGACTGATGAGGCAGAACTAATTCTGTGGCTAGGCATATTGGTGTCACAGAATCATAATGAAAGTTACAGATCTCGGCAGTGGTACTTACAACAACAACATAAACACTGTTGAAAGAACAATGTTTTGATTCCATAGGGAGGGTGGTATGCAGTATGTAATGGGCTTGACTGAGATTCACTGGCAGACTGATGGCCTGTGATTGCTTGCAGTAAAGGATTTACTTGGTCCCATTGATACACATCAAAAAAGGTCTTACAACAAAGTTCTAAGGGGCATATTAACAACGGCCAGCGATAATTATCGCTGGCCGTGCTTAGCGATAATTATATTATCGCCGCCTATCTCTGGTATTTATCGCCCTGGTAGCGCGTTATTAACAACATGTTACTCCAGGGCGATAAAGATACCAGAGATAGCGAGGTTATCGCCCTTTTGCAGGGAACATCGCTGGTTTTCCAGCGATGTTCCCTTCAAAACGGCGATAACCTTGCTGATACGACCCTGTGGTCGTATCAGCAGAATCCATCTCCTATGTCTAACATAGGTAAGTCAGGATTATAGCAGACGTTAGATTTTGGCGAAAACGGCCGTTTTCACCAAAATTTAACGTCTGCTATAATCCTGTGGGCTGCCTTGTAAATATCGCGATGTGCACATCGGCGATATTTGCAACGTAGCCCATCCGGGTACGCCCAGTAACGCCCACTTTGCATCTCATTAGAGATGCAAAGATGGGCGTTGGGGAAAGAGGCGATAGTGCAAGGATTCGCGCGATAGCGTGACCTTGCTGATTAGGCGATAAGATTATCGCCGCTTTTCGTCCGAAAACGGACGCTAAAGCGGCGATAATTGTTTATCGCCTCGTTGTTAATATGCCCCTTGATTCTCTGGTGAAAGCTTAGAAGGTAATCAAGTGTATCAATATGCATTTTATTTCCTTAGTTAAAAAATGAGAACAAGCACAATGGAAAGAGTCTTAGAAAATGGAGTAGTCACTCAAGGGTTCTAAAGAGGTGAAACACTGACATGACTACTGAGTTGAACTGTAGTTCATCGACCTCTATGGGTGGGTCCACCAAGGAACGTACACACACACATACACACATTCCAAACAGTGGATTTACAAATGCTCAAATACCTCTTCAGTGGCAGTTTCTCTGCATTCAGAAGTCATATTAATGTTTGTAAAACATCAGTATTCCAAAATATTTGAAATTGGAATGTACTTTAACCTAATTTGTTTACGCGTCGGAGTTGAATTTAAGGAAACAAAAGGTTTAAGTATTGGGCCTAGTTTTGGAGACAGTAGATAAGTGTGCAAAGGAATTGGATGGATAGCACAGAAAGAAAAACTAGGAAATCTTGGTACAGTTTTATACTTACCCAATGATTTAATCGGAAAGTCTAAGTTTTCTACATTTAGCCAGGTGATTCTTTTATATTTTTCATCAATTAACTGTTTTAGATACATATGTAGCATATTTTGTCAATTTGTTTCTATAGCACTTTGACTATTTTCCCCAATACAAATATTTTATTTGAGTTTTGAAAAATTTGATTATTTTAAACCTTAATTAAAACTTAACAGAGCAATGTTTTAACGAATCCAATATGTTAGCTAGTGACTGAAAAAATACCCATGCCACTTTTGGGAAAACCAATGCATTAAGTTATCCCTTTAAATAATGGTAGCAAAGGCACACATAGCAAAACACACATTACTGTCATTAGTGTTAGGGTGCCTTTTTTCAAATACAAAAGAATATAAATTGAGATGACTGCTATGTTTATATTGATGTTATTCTGAAAAATATTTTCATCTTCTTTTGATTGAACAATTTTGAGATTACAATTTTTAAAACTATCTAAAAAATATATATTTTAGGCCGAGGCCTGTTCTGTCTTGAGCATATACTGCATTTTGGTTAATTGTGTTACAGCGTAAATATCTAGCTGTTAAACTTTCTTCCACGTTTTGAAGTACCCTAGGTAGGCAGAAACCTTATTGCTACTATTTGTCACTGGTTTCTTAGACTTTTCTGTCTTCATTTTGAAGGTATTGCCAAGGCAATGTCTTCATCACTGTCGATTTCCTCTCCTCGGTGTGACGTAAAATGTTTTCCCATAGAATTAATATCAAATCCATGTCTAATTTTGTATAATATTCTGTAGTTAACAAGCTTGTTAACTTTCATCATTTAACAACTATTTATTTGAATCCAAATTTGTAGAATGAGTCTATGAGTCATCATAAAGCTTAAACAAGATGAAATCAGACATGTTCCGATCAGGTGAAATTGAGAAAAAGAAATAACAATGCATTTTGATTATCGAAATATCTGAAATTAAGAACAGGCATTTTTGTAGATGTCTGATGGAAGGATCAAAACATGTGTCATTCTGACCAGTCAGATGTATTAGAAAATATATATCTAAAAAAGAATTCTCTGTTCCACCACCCTTGGATTATTGTTATGATGTATGTAGTAGCTTAGGTCACTTCAATTCAGATATAAAACTGGCAATAAGAAACAATTTGTAAAAATATTCATTTCTCGGGGTACAAGATGTGGGTGCCCAATACTTCCTGTTTTTTGTCTAGTTTATATAGTCATTGCTATCAAAATAAAAACTAATGAATTGTTGCAATGTTTTCCTCCAAGTGGGGCTTAAATTAAACTGTACACTCATAAAGTGGTTTTATACAAGATCACCTCAAAAAGGAAAAGAGAAAGGGCAAAACATAGCACACAGAACATGATAGCCTACCTGCCTCAATGCAGACTTTGGTGATTGATTTAGCTGAAAATGCATCTAATGATTAGGATAATCAAAGACATTGCAGTACATTGAGTTCCTTTACAAGAAAAAAATCAAAAGCTGTTTCACAATTGGAATTAACTTTAGTTTAGTAGAATGGGAAACGATTTATTACAATGGTGGTGCTCTGCCAGTGTTTTTTCCTTTTCCCTGTTTTTCCTTGTCATCTAAGCAAGAAGGTTTTCTGCATTCCGAATTCTGTTCTTCATTGCTTTATTTGGCCGTAAAAAGAGCAAGGTGTGCAAAAACATTCCAAGTACTAATTGTTGGAGATGGGCCTTGCCTGAACTAGAAATGTAGGGCCATATTATCAAGAACGGCGATAACATTATCGCCGCTTTAGCGGCAGGAAACTGCCGCTAAAGCGGCGATAAGGGGCTTGATAATATGCCCTATAGAATTCCAATAGAAGCCCAGGTTCTGGTGTGAAGGACTTCAAACCTGGGCTTCTATTGGAATTCTATAGGGCATTTTATCAAGCCCCTTATCGCCGCTTTAGCGGCAGTTTCCTGCCGCTAAAGTAGCGATAATGTTATTGTCCGTTCTTGATAATATGGCCCGTAGTATGTAATTATCATTATAGGTAGTTTAAAAAGTTATATACCAGGAAAGCACCTTGGGTACACACGCTTATATTACTTAATCTGTGACATATTGACACGATCATAAACAATACTTGATCATATTTGGACATCCAGAATATGATGAGGAAGCTAGGTTTTGTATGATGTTGGTATTGATTCAGAATTTTTGATTGGTGAGTAAATTAACAGTAAAAATGCTGTGGTGACATACATTTACAAGAAACTGGTTGAATCTACAGCACCAATCATAAATCCAAGAGGGTGGGAAAATCTGAGTCTTCATGGTAATTAACACTATGGGTTAGATGGTCAAGTGAAGGAAAAAAGCTAATCTTTCAGTTGCATAACTTTAGTGTTGGGTGCATGTTCATCAAATTATATTTGGAAGGCAGGGCTATAGAAGGAGATCAGAAAGATGAAACTGTTCACAGTTTATGGGAGCTGGAAGACTAGTCAGAATGTTTGAGGAACAGTTATGGGGATTAGAGAGGAGAACTGGAACCAGAGGAGAATTAACTGATATATATTTAAAATGCATAATGTAGTGTTTGGAAATACTTTCAAATGAGATGTGTAGTGCTTAAGAAAATAAAAACAGGGGAGAGAATGTGGTGTAATGGACAGAGGTGCCGACTTTGGAGTTGGGAAGCTAGATTCGAGTCTCAGTGTCCGCTCCACATCCTGTGATTCTGGGCAAATCATTTAATCGCCCCATGCCATCACAAATAAAGGTGTCCCTGTATAATGTAACTGATGCTCATGTAAAGCACTCCCATACCTTCAGGTCAAGTTTGCGCTATATCAAAATGCAAAAAAGAATCTCGGAAGCACTGAGTGCATTATTGTGATATCCTCCGTGTAACACCACGTACTCTGCATTTATCTCACTATTTCACCACATGTACCATCATGTCATTCTTTTGTCAAAATGGAGTGCACTGATATTCTTTATGTGCTGCACTAAACATATATTTATGTTTAGTACACCATGGAGGCACCTACCAACAGTGATATGGTTGTTCCTGCTAACCTGCCATTTGCTGGGTTGAGCAATCTTGGCAACACTTGCTACTTAAATAGTGTACTGAAAATAAGTCTTATTTATTTGACACATTTTATTTTGTGGTGACTGATTTTGCATAACACTAAATTTCCAAACATTATGTAAGAATTCAATAGTTCGATGCCAAGCAGGTGCTACAGACAGCTTTAAGCCCACCAGGCTGAGGCTTCTGTTGTGATTTGATGTATGAGTGACTTGATATAGAAATATAAATGCCACCGAAGGGTTTTATCCACTGTGTTACTAGCATTTAGATCTGAGACAAATGTGATATGCATAAAGCCACTCCTACCTTTTGGAACTGTCCAGATAATTTGAGATCTGGGTCAGTTCACCGTATTATACAAAGATGCAAACTTAAGTTGCTTCGAAAATAAGCAGGAAATGCCCTCTACTAACCTGCACCATGAATGTCATTTGGGAGTAGTCGGGGTCACAGTTGTGGCCTCTAGCTTGCTTCCTGCTTCTCCTGGCTCTTCCTTTGTGAGCTCTGACCTCAGGGAGGACAAAGCCTTTGCCTCCTTTGAGGCCAGGGGTCACAAAGGAAGTACCAGGAGTAGCAGGGAGCAATCTGGAGGTTACGGCTGTGACCCCTGAAAACCCCCAAAAAGACTTCCATGACCTGCACAAACATTGGGCACTGGATGCTTTCTTGCCAACACCATTTTTATAGTCATAGAAATGTGGTAAAAATGCCTTAAAGCAATAACGACAGGACACAAGCACAATAAGCAGACAAAATTAATGCATGGATTCAAAAAGTATAAATCTGTGAGGAAAACTGGAGTGGTTCTAAAGAAAGTGGTGGAAAAGAGAAATTTTAAGTTTGCAAAGGTGTCCAAAGGATTGGCTGTAAATTCTGACTCATCTGCTACATACAGTTTGAATAGTATACTTTAAATTCCTACTGACAACTGTTTTGTTTTTCTTTATTATTGGTCAACAGAAACTGTGTTTGGATAGAACAAATGCTTCACAGACCAAACTCCTCCATCTCACCTCAACAACACACCATTACTCCTCTAGTCCTCTAATTTTCTTAACTAATTCACAGTGTCTTCCCTCATCTTGATCTCCTTTGACTTTCTTCTATCAAGGGGAAGAAAGGGAGTGGAGGCTGTGACTTACTAGTTTGTGTTGAGATAATTTGTGATACACTTGATGTTAATTAATGCTACAAAGGCAATGCTAGTTCAGTAGGACCTGTGCAGTCTTCTTGCTAAATAGGGTTGTGAAAGCCTCTTAAAACGTTTTCGTGGTCCAGTTTTGATGTTCTTACACCTGAAAATAATTTCAAGGTTAGATTTTTGATTTCTCTGAATAAAAAGTGGTTTATATGTGGACTGAATTTAAATATTTTTATTTTAGCTGATTGTAGAAAATCCACTTTTCTGCGTGGCCACCCCAAATTTGTTCACCTTTTGTTGTACGCTATATTTGAGCTGGTTCTAGAATACCTTAGCACCTGCTCGCGAGTATTGAAGTGCCTGTAATCTGTCTTTTAGCAAGGTTGAATTGGCATACTCCTAATTGGTGTATTTAGATTGCCCATGAGTCCCTAATATATGGTATAAAGTGTACCTAGGACCTGGAAGTTAAATAGCACTAATGGAATGCAGCCCCCATTGTGCCATCCATTACAGCAGCAGTGAAAACATTGCTTCCGGCCTGCCATTGTAACCTGAATATACAAGTGTAAAACCTGCAGTGCGACCTGTGAAATCATTTTTACTGGGCAAAGCCTCCCTCTGAAACAAGTGACTCCAAGGCGGGGTTATAGTATTTATAAGTAGGACATGTAGAAATATAATATTAACATGTTTTTACAGTGACTAGCACCCAAAAGCTATTTTTCATTGTGGCTGGGCTAACTGTCCTATGCAGAAAACCTAAGTGCAGAATAAAAAGAACTAATACTATTGCTCAGAAATGGGTCTACCTCCCAATGATTAGCATTTGAATGGGTGTGAAAAGTTGTGAAATGCTTCCCGAAGCAAACAAAAGGCTGACCTGAACTGACAGTCATGTCTCCTCGAACCTCCCAGAATTTGCAGGTTGAGGCTGTGTGCCTCCTCCTGATAGCACAGTGTCAAATCCTGCTTGTTATGTCTGCTGAGCCACATATTACACTGGGGTACACTTGAAAGGAAGGGAACAGGATGCCAAGACAGTTCTTGTGTATCCATTGTCTGGTTGTTTAAAAATCCTGCCTTTGTCCTGCCAAACTCTTGTCTCTTGCTTTATTGTGGGAACAGTGGCTGCTCCAAACTGCATTTTAGTTTTAGATGTAGGAGGACACTAGGATTGCCAATGCACACTCCTCACACGCACCTCCAATCCTCAGAGCTCAAGTTTAGTACGGTTGAAGTCTTTCAGAACCTTGAAAATGCATAAAGTAGGTAGGGTAAGGTTGGCCGCTGGAACTTTTGCCCCATTGGTTAGTGAAGTCATTTCACCCACTAACTAGTGCCAGACATAAATGTGGCACCTCCAGGCACCCACTTTAGAACAGTCCTGGACCTAAGCAAATAAAACTGACGAGGATTGTACCTGCTGTCTGTGAGCATAGAGGAGGCCTGAAGAACTGGGCTGTTCCCTCTTGTACCCAGGGTAAGGAAGTAGAATCCAAAGGTCATAAGACAGACCTCTCTCAGAGATACAACAAGCTACAAATGGTATTTTCTGCAACTCCCCAGCTGGCCAGTGGAAATTGCACCAGGAATGGGCCCCGCTCTTGGCCTCTGCCTGACACCCTGGGCATCTCTAAGTGCCCTGCTTGTGGTCATTTGTGGCTTTAGAAGTGCACTCCTGTGGTGGATTGGAACTTAAAGGTCTACGTCATAAGGTAAAATCTTTGACAACGATGAACATGATTGGTGTACCCAAACGGTGCTCTGCCGTGGTCAACTTCAAACTGCGCCTAGGGCCTGGTCTACCACAACTTTTTTTTTTTTTCATAAACAAAAGGATCCACCCATGAAGGATTGCGATGGAGGATGTTAGATCAATGGTCATGTTTGTTTCCTACATTGGTTGGAAGCACATTGTGTTTCTTAAATACCCCTCACACACCAAAAGGGCCGTTGGTGTCATGCTTCATCATAGGGGTCTTCGCGTCCCTCTACGGAACGCGGCGTGCTACTACCAGCGAATGCGCGGGAGCACTGATGTTATAACACTATGTGTAGTGTGAGAGAGGGTGAGTGGTAGGGTCAGGAGTGAGTGATGAGTGAATGTTAAAAAATACCTAGCTCCTGTGGAATAGAAAAATTTAATATTCCTTGGTGCCGGTATTATTAAAATGTGTGAGGCGGAGGTGTGTTGTGTTAATGTACAAGACCTCCTGTGTGTGTCAACATGTTTCGAAGCGTGCTGCTTCTTCTTCAGGACGGGTACACAGATCCCTACCCTACTCACATGATTTGTGTGACAATGTCAACAATGGTTAGATGCTCAATATACAAAAAGTAGTTAATGCCACAAGTACGACACAATGGTCTCAATCTGATTTGCAAAAAGAAAATTCCTTAAGTACAATCTGAAAAAGAAACACAATATTTAAAAAAAACATCAGGTACGCAAAACCACTCCGGATGTAGACAAAGATTAGTGCATTAGGTAGGTTAAAGTGCAATTAGCACCCGGTCCCCCGCGTTTTTAAGGCTCATGAGGCCACTGCCTTCAATACAGCAAGTATGCAATTTTTCCGTCTTCCAAAAATGAATTACTAAACTCCTCAGTCACAGCAATGACTACCTTGGGGCAGATTTCGTATAATGTGTGTGTTTTTGTTAAATGTTTGTACGTCTTGTATCAGTCTCTTTTTACAGGACACTGCACCAGTACGAGTAGTTCACATTTTTACTCCCTAATAAGCACTGTATATATCACTTTTGCAGGTCACCATTGTTACATCCGGAGTGGTTTTGCATACCTGATGGTTTTTTAAATATTGTGTTTCTTTTTCAGATTGTACTTAAGGAATTTTCTTTTCGCAAATCAGATTGAGACCATTGTGTCATACTTGTGGCATTAACTACTTTTTATATATTGAGCATCTAAGCATTGTTGACATTGTCACACAAATCATGTGAGTAGGGTAGGGATCTGTGTACCCGTCCTGAAGAAGAAGCAGCACGCTTTGAAACATGTTGACACACACAGGAGGTCTTGTACATTAACACAACACACCTCCGCCTCACACCATTTTAATAATACCGGCACCAAGGAATATTAAATTGTTCTACTCCACAGGAGCTAGGTAATTTTTAACATTCACTCATCACTCACTCCTGACCCTACCACTCACCCTCTCTCACACTACACAAAGGGGCCGATTCCGATCTCGGCCGGTAGGGCTCCGAATCGGATTCGGCTTTACCGGATCCGATTCGGAGCCCTGTTTCCCGACCGAACCGTACGCGGGTCCGGCCGAGCGAGTACGATGCGAAATCGCCGACCGACTCGTCCGGGCGTCCCGACCGCTCCGACCGACTCGCTCCCGGCTCGAACCGCTCCGACCGACTCGCTCGGACTCGACTCGCACCGCGCAATGGAGACGTTTCCCGGCCGGGTAAGTACGATGCGCGCCGCGAGCAGTCCGACCGAGCCGCGCACTCCGGCTCGTAAGAGCAGTCGGAGCAGTACTTCGGGGTCCGTGTCGGACCCCTGCATGCGTAGCCGCGCGAGTCGCACACAGGGGGACCCATGGGTCCCCCTACCTGTGCGTGTACGGCGCGAATCGCTTCGCCAGCGTACCCGCTGTAGGGGGCACCCTTGTCCGACTCGCACCCATTGAGTCAATGGGAGCCCGCGTACGCGTTGTACGACCGGCTCCCATTGACATCAATGGGAGTCCGACCGACTCGAGTCCGATAACATACGGACGCATCGTACTCGTTCGGTCGGACTGCACGGGTCCGATTCGGTCGGAAATCTCTCCGGGTCCGGCTCGGTCGGAGAAATTTACGGCCCGAATCGGAATCGACCCCATAGTGTTATAACATCAGTGCTCCCGCGCATTCGCTGGTAGTAGCACGCCGCGTTCCGTAGAGGGCCGCGAAGACCCCTATGATGAAGCATGACACCAAGGGCCCTTTTGGTGTGTGAGGGGTATTTAAGAAACACGATGTGCTTCCAACCAATGTAGGAAACACACATGACCATTGATCTAACATCCTCCATCGCAATCCTTCATGGGTGGATCCTTTTGTTTATAAATAATTGTAAGGGGAGGTCGAATCCACCCTAGGTGTTCGTGTAGGACTCCCGCTCTCCACTCCCTCCTTTGGTATTTAATCTACCACAACCTTTGCCTACCACTGGTGCTTAGTCCTTTTTGGGCATACTTCAACTTAAAACTGTAAAAATCATATCACTGGTTCCCCTTATTGAACTGTCACCTTGTTTTCTAGTTGGGTTGAGATTTTTATTATCTTGCCTTTTCACTTTATTACTGTTTTGGTACTGCAGAAATACTTTACACATAGCCCTAAGTTAAGCCTGTCTGCTCTGTGCCATAGCTACCGGAGGGTTGAGCTCAAGTTAAATTAATTACTTTGAGGGTTCACCCTACAAAGGGTTGTGATTGTTCTTTCAGGTGGTTAGTCAACCAACCCAAAAAAGAATTAACTTTTTTACACTGATATTTTGAAAGTTGAAGCTGTCATGCCATCATGAGTAATAGTTTTGTAGTTAAAAGATGGTGATCAGTGTTATTAGATTTTGATAGAGCCTGAATTGCCTTCAAGTTAGCACCAAAGATGTGATTAAAAGAAACTTTTGAGAAAATGTGAGTTTCATTATTTAATAATTCATCTGACCTGTAAGTGAAGACTGTGCTACACTGGGGCAATACTTGCCTTGGCCCTTAACATTCTCAGTTTATACACTTTTAGTCAAGGTGCCAGACCAAGCACTTCATACTTTTTAGGTTGATCCAAATCTGGTTGCAAAGACATATTGTGGGCTTACCCAGAATAGACAGGGGCTTGTATCCTGCCCATTGCTTACCATTGGTTGGATTTTCTGCCACTCATTTGTCTAATGCATATCAATGGTTTTTGCAACCCAGAATGTCAGTCTTGTGTCAGCGCCTTCCCTGGATCATAGCCTCTTTACCATCTCTCTGGCCGGTTTCTGTGCTGCCACTGCTTGCCTTAAGGGATCAGCTTGTTTTCTTATTGATTAAACATCTGTGTTTTCGGGCACTCATTTGCCTGATTCTTATTCAATGGCTTTTTCTGACCCAGCTTGTCAGTCTTTTGTTTGTACCTCCCGTGGAGCATAGCCTCCTTACCATCTCTCTGATTAGCTAGCTTCTGTGCTGCTACTGCTCGCCTTAGGGATCTTCTTTTTTCTTCTTGTGTAAACATCTATGAGAATGCATGTTCTTTCGATCTGTCTTCCTCCTGTGTACTTCTCCCCCTTTGTTGCTCTCTGTCTTCATGTGCTTCTTTCCCCTCACCTGCACTTATGTTTCTTTCTCTCACTCATTTGCTTTTTCCTTCCCCGTGTGCCACATTGTTCTCTTTCACCAGTGTTCTCTTCCTAGTGTTGCTTCACCCCGACCCCCTTTTTTTTTTCTAAAAAAAGTAAAAGTTTTAAAAGAGCACTTTAGGTCCCGAATCCAGACATTGAGCTACACCATGAGCAGTTTTGTTATAAAAATAAAATACTCCCTTCAGCCTTTGTCTATTCCCTCCTTTCTCTGACTCATCCCAAGTCTTTCTGATTATTATGAGCGCCAAATCATCCTTCTCAAACTTCCTCTTCTTTTTAACCAATTCACCCAACTAAAAAGAACACACAACTGCTACTTACAAAAACAACTTACTGTTTCCCCATTTCTAATCCATTCCTATCATTCTATCCCTACTCTGAACTCCTCTAGACACAGAAGAAATCAAGAGCACAGAATTAACACAACTAATGCACAAGGAAAAAAAAGTAAACAATTATTACTAATTTACTAATTATTAAACTCTAATCTTGGATTCTGGAGTAGTGTGCTTCTCACCGCAAAATGCTTTACCACATCATCAGGGATAGGAAGTGCCATATAAATAATTACATATCCTACTATGATTGTAATGGGGCATATATGTTCTTTATCTTCTGCCTATATCTGAGTCACTTGTAATGTTTATCTATGTGCAGATATTACTCTGCTCTTTTTGCTGTATGTATAAGCCTGTTTAGGACACCATGTCATTGTGGACACCATATTCCTGCCAAGTCAATCTTTCTGCAATTTATTGAAGTGGACAAGGATCACCACTTATAGAATGTATTTTGTTGTTACATAACAGGATGTACTTACAATGACATGGAGAGATGTATTACCCTGTGGAGCAGAGAGAATGCTGCTATTCTTTTGTGTGCTGCACTGACAGCGAAAACTACTTTGATGGTGGAGATTGTTTTTCATTTAAGCACGTATAACTCTCATTTACAACTTTTCTGCCACAAATAACCATTCAGACAATGCCCAATGAAGGATACAGATCCATAGCCTCACTGGAATTGTGCCTGTGTTGAAATGACTAGATGGGGGTAATGATAGGGATGGTGCAACACCGAGATTGGTACAGAGAAAAAGGGTGTTTTAATGAAGAAGATAGATACCTCTAATATGTCATTGAGCTCATTCACACATGTGTTTACTTGTTAAGGGCAACTACATGCCAAACCACCTTCCATAGTAATCCTCAATCTCTATAAGACTCACTGTTTTTAGCACTCTGCTGTCCTGAATGCCCAATTCTGCTCTACTATGTTCTGCTGGTCTTCCCATAAAGCTGTTAGGCCATTTGCCTGATGCTGTAACCTAGCAATACTATCTGTTCTACCACATGCATGCTTATCAATGAGACAAAGCTTCTTCTATTAAATGCCTGCTACTGTTTCAGCAGAATGCATTTCTACTAGCTTCAGAATACTCTGCAGGTCTACCTCACCCCTTATGTACAATGCAGCATTTGTGGCTGTCTTGCTCTTACAGACCTGGTACTCTGACATTGTTGTGATTTCGTAACACACGCCTGATCTATGATTCGTGCTTGTTTACTAAACAATAGCCATTTCATCCCCTTGCTGCTGTGCCAGGCCTTAAATTCTGTACCAACATCCCTCTTTACGAAGCACTTCCTTCTCTTTATCAAGAAAAATGTTAATCAATGTCCAAAGCTAAAGCGACTTAAAGCACAAATTTATTGCAAACTGTTCACTAGGCAATCATACTTAAACATGCTAGGCCGAATATGCTAAGACACTGCCATATTAAAGTTAACGGAGCTAAATAATTGTAAATTCAGCATTCAAACTTGATCTTGACCTGTTTAACACATTTGTATTTTCCAATGAATGGTTGTTGTGCAGAAATATTTTCTGTTCACTTGAATAGATATTTCAACTTCCAAAAAGACCATTGTTAGTAAATGAATAAACTTGCTATTTAGAAGGCTAGGTATGTAGTGTTATACATGGAAAAGTAGACATGCGTATAAGAAGGAATTATGAGAAGCTTAGGGATGATAATACATAGTTGCAGTCTTAGAAGTTGCTGTCTGAAGAATACTGTGTTAGTGTGAGAAAACGGGGAGTGAACGCATTCCTGCGGGGACATCGGAAGCTGATTGGTTGACAGAAGAGAGAAGAAGAAACATGAAGATTGAAAGTTTTTTTGTTTGCGTAAAATAGTGCATGTTCCTAGAGTAGGACACACTCTTTTACACCATCTTCTTGACCTTATCCCCATTCTATGTTGCTTTGAAACTCTACTGAGTTTCTTAGACGTATCTTTATGGAAAGTTCTGCTTTGATCAACTATTGATTATTTAAGTGATCTTAATACTGAAGCTTTATGCTTTATGATTTCTCTCGATATCAGACCTCTTTAAGGGTCTCTGTGACTGACACCTTTTCCTTCTCATTCTTAAAGTAGGGATTTTCTTTCCTATATGGAATGCACTTAATCCATTTCATTGCGATTTATTGATGACTTATTAATTAATGAACATCTAATGAGTTTCTAATGACTAAAATTGATTAATTTAACTTGTGACTATAATAAAGATGACTTACTAAAGATTTTGAATAATAAAACCCTTTAAATCATAGCATAACTCTCATTATTTTACCGGATATTGATAGAGGTTGTGATAATTTATGCACTATACAGCTCTGATCTTTAATACAACAATGGCAAAGATTCCATCAACCTGAGTAGAAAAATAAGACAGCTGGGTTTAGTCGATGATAGAAAACTGAGACCCCCGTTTGAAAACATCCCAGCTCTAACATGCCCATTTGCCCAATCATCTCCTGCTGCTCTAACATGTCTTTGCTACTTAACAATCCTCTTGCTTTCTCACCCCTTACTTTGTTACCAGTTTGCTGCTACTACACCACTCCCCTGTAGATTACAGGACACTGTTTCACAATGAGCCCTACTTCATAGAGCATCAGCTCCCCTAGCTTGTCATCTATACACTGATTGGAGGAATGAATGACAGCAAGTCAGGGGGGGTGATGCAGATGACTGATGAGGCATGCAAAAGGGCAGAGCACATTGGTTAGCAAAATCTATTTCTACTTTGAGTGTCAAAACTCTTTATACCAAGCGTAGCTGTGGGCATATTTAATCTCTTGGAATGTAGCTTAGGTAGAGAGAGTAATTTGGAAAACATATTTGAAGGTATTCCTTGTAGTTTCTTTTTTCTTACTGCTTGTGCAACCAAACACTCTTACTTTGCTTCTTTACAAAGGAATGGTAAAATGTGTTTTGCTTGTTATTGTGATGAAGTTAATTTGGTCTTCTAAATCACTAGACACCCTGTCTTTGACTATTTCTGCTAAAGACCTGTTAGGTGCTTTTTAAAGTATGCTGTGTTTTCTAATCTTGGATAAAAGGCATTCGACATCACTGTCACCCTTGAAGACAATTGGGATTTGGTTTCCATTTGCCTTTAGTCTACTTCAGTCTGAGCCACTTTTACCTTAGTATTAAAAAACCTTTCCCTTTGTCGTTTTCACAAGTTTTGATTTATAATGTGTTGTACATTTTGCTGGCATTCCTACCTACATTGACCACTTTGTATGCCTGCCATGAATGGGAGTAGATTCATATATCTGCCAAGGTTGAGGACAAAGAGATGCAGATCAGCTTCAAAATAACCATCCACTTACCTTGCTCTCTGTGAAAAGTTACTAGGCCTTATTTGTTCTGATTTTGTAATTAGGGGTGTGTGAAATTTGCCTAATTAACTTTCGCGTAATTACTCAAGCTTTCATGAAAATTAGCACAAAAGTATGCCTAATTACAACAAAATGCAAATCTGACATTTAACGCTATAATTTATTATGAAATGAACACTCACGTCAATTTTTGAAATCTTGGACAAATTTCTCACTTACAAAATAGTGCCAAATACACAAGCGGTGCGAACGGCCGCCATTTGCATTTTGGTCATTTATATTAATCCCACATATAGGTAGTATAATTTTGCCACAAATGCAACATAATTTTATGCCATGGCATAATGGTGTAATTTTGGAAATTTTGTGTAACAAGCTTCACAAAATTCACAAAATCACAGGAATTATGCTGGTTCCATTGAAATTTTACCCAGAGTTTCTAAGTACACCACTTAATTATCTAAGAACTCTAATGGTATCAAGTACTTAATATTTCTTCAATTAGAATTGGAAGAGGTTAAAAGAGGGAGACTGAAGTAAAAGGATTGGTTTCATTACTGAACAAGCCTTACTTTTAAAGTCAACAAGTACATTTTGTCTATTTAGGGAAATAGTGATTTGGATTTTTGTCTAATGGAGACTGTGTTTTTTTCAGCAGTGATCTAGGGGCAGATTTATCAACAAGTTGTGTCGCCCTTGCACAACACAAGGGCAAAACAACTATTAAGTCAGGTTTATCAAGCCAAGCAAGGCCACCTTGTGTGGCCCTGCGATGCTCGATAAATCTAGAGTAACGCAACACAGCGCAAATCGCAGTGTTACGTTTCTCTGCACCAGGGAGGCGTTCCACGGGTGAAGCATGGTTGTTTCCAAGCATCCACCCATGGATTTTGCCGCATTCCCAATTTGACCATTACTGGTAGACCTGGAAATATGTAAAAATGCTGTGCTTTCCCAGGTGAGGTTCAACAGGGAGAAATCTCTTTATTTCTCCTCTTTTGTAACTCTTTCTGTGTGTAGTGCATTCTGCAGCACTCATAGAAAGAGAGGAATGCCTGAGAGGATTGCTTTTGTGTAGGAAGGTGCCCCTTCCTGCACAAAAACAATCTAGTCTGCAATGCAGGCACACTTGAAACACAGCACAAGAGTGTCTGTTTTGGCGCTAGGCAGCACATTGTGCGCCAGCGCAAGGAAAGACATAATATGCACCTTATCATCTTAAATACAGCCCATTCCTGCCCTTTCACATTCACGCAGCGCAGCAAGGTCGCTCCCTGCGCTGCGTGAAATATTGATAAATCTACTGCTTCATGTTGAGTGGGCTGGGTATTCCTCCTTGTTCTTTTGGCTTCAAGGAAGGGATTTCCTTATTTCTGTATGGCTGCAGGAAATGGTTCCTCAGATGGTCAATGATTGCTGATGTTGACCTGCTTCCAAAGCAGTGCATGGTGGATCAAAAATTGGTGAGTCCTTTTTCATTGTGAGTAAACTTTAAAACACCCTTAGTAATTTCCCATTATTGGAGCTAATCCTAATTAAATAAATGAGGCGCAATAGTCCAGATTAAATAGGTTTTGTTTTGGCACGGTTACAGTAGACTTCTATTTAGACATTTGCAATTCGTACACTTCTACAAATACCCTTTAGCTACATTAACTTCAATGAGACCTATGTTTTTTTCTAGATTCTAGGACATTTTGTGTAATATTTTTAGGGACCCTAGTCTCTCTTACTTTTTAATCATTCAGTTTACATATACAACACGGATGAACCATATACATGCTTTGCTTACATTGCATGACAATGAGTCTTATTTTTAAGAGGTTAGGCTGGTGTTTACTATATTTTTGCTTTGTGAACTCAGCAACGAGCTTTTATTTTACCTATTGACAATATAAGATATTATTTTCTTTCTTTTGGAACATTAACTTTTTAAAAACTAGTTTTAAATGTGCCCTGGGTCACTATATAAACAGCATAACAATCACAATTTCCTAATATTTTGATATTCTCTTTTATTGGGAGGTGGGGGTTCTATCTAGGTATAAATAATTTTATGGAACACTAAGGTTTTATCTCCATAATGCTTTTTAATTAAGCTACTTGATCTAACTAGAGCAACAGGTGAAGCGTGACAGAAACGTATAATAGAAATTGCCTTTAAATTAAATTGAGTTGGATCCAATTTATAAATGCACTATCATTTATTCTGTGTGTTTGCTGTAACACATATTGTAATTATATTTTTTTCTGTACAAGTGTCTTCTGATTCCTTGCCAAGAAAAGAAACACTGATTGTTTTCCGAACCCTTTCTCTTTCTGTCGATTTAACATAATTGAAAGTAGAGATAAACTAGACTATTTGTACATTCTTTCATGTTTTTATTGAGGGTTGTATCAGCCACCAGTTTTGGGGACATAATAAGAGTTGTGATTCATTCAGATGTTGCTCAAATAAGGTGAAATCATGTTATTCTATTTTCTTTTATGGGATCTACTGATGCGAGTAATCAGTATCCTATTATTGATTACATATTAAGAAACGTATACTCAATTGTAGGAGTTGTATTTCTCACTATTCAACAAAACATGATTGCATAAAACTTCATTTCATATTTGCATACATCGAAAACTTTTGGTTTAGCAAATGGTTTCCGCCCATTTAGTAAGCCAGGAATTTTTGCTTTTTGATCATTTGGTTCGTGGACCTTTAGTATGGGTGAGTCTCAGTCATGATATTTGCATGGTAATTGGAATGTGCATGTTTACCACCAGTGTCTACCTTTTAAGATGTGGGTTCTGCAATACAGCTAGGGGCACAGGGCTTGTTGCAGGTTAAAAAGTGTGCGCACTAACGACGTGCACAGCTCGTTAGCTGCACAGAGGTACCCTGCCTGTGGCAGTTTTAAACTGTATTTTGACCTGTTAACACCATGGACAGCTTGAAGGACATGCCCCCTGATGCCCCAATAGACTAAGGACTAGATGGGTCTCTCCAGAGCCAGTGACACTGGTCCCCTTGTATCCCCTGAGGACCGGTGGAGGGAGACCTGGACTTCTATGCCCCAGCAGGAGAAGACAAGCACCAGGAGACAGGCAAAGGAGAAAGCAGGCACAGAGAGACATAGTAACCAGCTTGCTGGTGAGTGCACTCTTTTTGAGGCCAGAAGGTTTCGGTTAAGAATGCTACAGGTGAATAGGCCTCCCCATGAGGAGCAATATGAGCCAAAGATGAGGAAATTCGGCCCATTTGGGCCCAAAATATGCATCTTTTAAAATGGATCATTTAAACATGCCTCTAGTTGAACAATGGTGTGCTTGGGGATCTGTCTCTACTTTCCATATTTTCCTCAAGGAGGTCAGGCCTCCAGGGGAAGAAGCAATTTTTGTTATCAAATTGCCCAGTGAGGGGGCAAGGTGGGGCTCTCCCCAGACTCCTATGAGGCCCGGGCACCCCATTCCCAGGGCCGACGGATTAATGAATGGGGCCTGGGACCTGATCCCTGTGCTCCAAAGACAAGGAAGGTATCCCGTGACACCATCATCAGGAACACGAAGACACTGATGGGGTTGCAGTCTGCAGCCCTCCTCTTGCCTGCATTGACCATGGGCAGTAGGGAAAGAGAAGGCTAGCTCCTGCACAGATGCAGCACAATGCCAGCCAGGTGGTGAGCCAGTAGGGCTGTACTGGAGTGAGCTGCCACACCATTCTGGATGGCTGTGAGTGTCCCTATAGGGACCGGGAGCCCAGTCTAGAAAAACATAAAAAAGAAGGCCCCGGCATAAGGCTACACGTGTGAATCAAAAAGCTGGAGACACTAATTCAATATTCATAATTTACGTAGGGATCAGCCAATCATGCCTTGCCGGGCTTCAATTTCTTTGTAATCGGTGGCTTGTGATGCACCCAGTCAATGATTATAGAGGAAAGACATCAGAATTTGACTATTATAAGTTATTACAGTCTAATTCGGACATCACAATGCCTGCTGTCAGAGCCAGTAGCCAAGGTGAAAGGTAGGCCAGGTCATGGACCGTAATTAATTGAATCAGCTGTTTATAGCAACAAAAATTGAAAGTTGCTTTTCTTTCTCCTGCTTTATTTTAATAGCTTACAATGACTAGAAGAGAGAATGTGTTTATTTTTTCACTCTTTAGACAGAGAAAAGCTATAATCTTTCTTCATATTTCTACACATTCCGAGCTACTGCAGTTTTTTTAATCTGACTTGTATTGAACTGTTTCTAATATCTGTTTGCAACAAATTAGCAGGTTTTTGATGTGTTTAATTTTGCACTAGATGTTTTATTTGTATTCTTCATGTTTACAAACATGCTCACTCATTCATATGAAAGAGCTACGCACTAAGTTTTTAAGTGATGTGTGGGAAAAGTGATGGTGTGACCATGTATTACATAGAATGAAGTACCACTGGCTTACATGATAGGGATATTGCAAGTCACCTCGGAGTTCCATAACATTATGAAGGAACTCGGCCTTCAGCCTTGTTTCTCTATATGGAACTTCTCTGAAATATCCTTATAATGTACGGCAGGGAATACTTTATCCTTTTTATAATGAGGTGGCCCCTTGACAAAGCCAATAGACTTGCCCTATATATTGCTGTGATGAACCCCCTGACAAAGCCAATAGGCTTGCTTTATAGCCAATAGGCCTGTTTTATTTAGAAGGGCGCCCCCTATGTTGTGATGTTCTAACTGGTATACGTGGAGGGCGACAGTGATTTTTGGGGGTCAGCACACACTGGGTGTCAAATGTGATTTGGTAGTTCCAACCTGCTTGATGTATATAAAGAAAAAGAAAAAGCACTGACTAGACAATAATTTATTTAGTGTTTTTTGCGTGCCAGTGGATGGAAATTACTAAAGCGCATCACCTCCCCTGAGGAGGCCTTGAACTGCTCTGCTTCACTACCCGGAGAGAGCCAAGTGCTCCAAGGGGAGCTTGGTTACCAGTAAAGAGACAATTGTTAACCTATTACTTGTGCAGGCTGCACATCCTGCACAACTAATAACCCAATATCTTACAAAGACAAAATCGAAAAATATGCAGTATAGTAGAAAAGATGGCAATAATATTAGACTAGAATAAAAATCAACACCTACTAGCCATGTTGTCTTCTCCAATATTTTTTAAATGTCTGTGACTGAGGAAAGGTATTATTAGCAAAGAAGGGACATCTTTGAACACAAAATGTCCATTTGGTAACTACACAGTGAGGAACTCAGGAATCCAATAATTTAAAAACAGTTGAATGTACAAATTATTTTTCATTAATGTGGATGTTATGACTTGGATCATTGCAGAATATATGTTCTGTTCTATAATTACATGTTCATGTTCACAATTGAATCTAAGGTAACATGATGGCTGTCCTCCAAACTGTTTCATACGTTTCCAGTTAATGAAATGGCTTAGTTTTTCTTCAGTTGATTTTTATATCTGTTTGAGAACATGAGAACAATGTATACTGTTTTTCACAAGCATTGCAACATGTACAGGCCAAACTCGCACATAACTATATGACAGCTATATTTCGGGAGTTTAGCTACAAATGGCTCTTTCAAAATTGACCACTTCAAAAGGCACTAAGGATATAAAAACTCTGCATATTATGCAAATGTAGTGGATTTAGGTTCAGCCCTCTTTGGGTTTTTCAAGCAGAATGTTACCCATAGAAGTTTCCATGGGAACTGGGGGGCATATTAGCAAGACCCACGTTAAAATTATCGCCGTTTTAGCGGCAGGAAACTGCCGCTAAAACGGCGATAATGGGCTTGCTAATATGCGTTATAGAATTCAATAGAAGCCCAGGTTAGATGTGCAGGACATCTAACCTGGGCTTCTATTGAATTCCATAACGCATATTAGCAAGCCCATTATCGCCGCTTTAGCGGCAGTTTCCTGCCGCTAAAACAGCGATAATTTTAACATGGGTCTTGCTAATATGCCCCTGGATCTTTTAAGACTCCTTTAAAGCTGTCACTTGTGCACCAAACTTGTGAAAGTCTAAGTGAGGGCACTGGATTTTGTGGAAGGAACTTTGGTGCATAGGGTCCAAGGGGAGACCATTATTGGATATGCAAAAAGGAAACGTTTAGATTAATTAATGGTCTTAACCCTCAATACAGAGGCACAAAATATGCACCTGTAAATATAAGTGAAGTAATATTTAGAGGGATATGGGCAGTAACAGGGTAAAGATGGATGTCAGAGGCTGTAGATGTTGGCAAATTAAGAGGACAGGCTTCAGACATTTACAGAAAAGATTGTCAAACTAGTAGCTTTTTTGGGGGGGTGGCACCGGTGACCTCACAAGAGCTTTTTTTCTCAAGTAGGCTTGATTTTTGTTATAGAGTAGAATAAACACTATAATCAGAAAAAGTTTGCTTTCAGAATAGATTTGCGGTTGTACATTTTACATTTATCAAGCCAAACTTGGGACGGTGCACGGGACAACCCAAAGTTGTGCCGTGCACCATCTGTAATGTTTAGGAGTGCCAGCTGGGGTATGAGAGAGAAGGGATGTCCCAGTGTATCCCCCAGCACCCTCTCCAACATTGACTGGAATCTTTGAATTGCCCTATATATTTATACGGTTTGGAGCAGATCCCCCTCTCCTTCTTGGCATCTGCTGCAAAGTGCAGAGGACTCTTGGTCCATCTGCCATAGCCTCTGTTTTGTGTAATACATATCAGACAGAAACAAATATAAATATTTTAATTGCATAAGTCAGTATCTTGGAGAGATCACTATTTTTCTCTGTGCCATGAGAGCTGCCTGCGAGGCATCTTAGGAAAGGGCCCACATAATTTTTCCTTGCTTTTCCGAGGATATGAAATTTGTCTGAGGTATTCATATTTAGTGTCATCTACAATTAGAGATATTTTCCTCTGTCTATGGTGGACTTTGCTTTCAATGGGGTGTAGTTTGGCAGAGTTTCCAAGTTAGAGATGTGTGACATGAAGGCATGCTTCTGCTGTAAGTATGAAAAGAACTACACTCAAAGGCCTTCTCAAACACTATGGAAAGACAGTGACATAGCAAGGGGGCGGGGCGGTCAGTCCCGGGCGGCACAGGTTTTGGGGCGAGGGCCTCTCCCCGATCTTACCTGCCGCCGTTGCAGGAATCACCAGCACACCCCGGTCTTACATGCAGCCGCCGTGGGTGACAAATGCAGTAACCACCACGGGCGGTACAAGACCTGGCTACGCCACTGTGGAAAGAACTGCTAATTGGTCATTCATTCCTCAAGATTAAAGCATTAAAGAGTCTTCCAATGTTGTGGCGTGTGGATCTAAGGGCATGAAAACACATTAATCTTTGTGTGCAAGACATTTTGTAAGTATCATAAGCCCTTCCATAACTGTTAGAATCTGATTCACAAGTGTGTTTGCCAGGACTTTAAAATCACATTTAACAGTGAAATAGACCTGCTTGATTCACATCTATTCACAGTGTGCCAGATTCAGGAGAGTAGTTATAATTACTTCCCCTTAATCTTTGCAGAGCAACGTTACTCTCCTTGAAATGGCAAATGATTCAGCTAGAGGCTGTGTGATTAGACTTGAGAAGCATTTATAACATTTTCCTGCCATACCATCTGGGCCAGGGGTTTTCCCCATCAATAGCTAGTTGGAGATTTACTAAAAAGATAATTTGTGGTCTACTGTGTCTCGCTCATCCTGGGAGCATTTGGTAACTGGAAGGCACTCTGTAAGTGTATATTTGTCTGCCTCAGACTCAATACCTTTGTGGCTGTAAAGATTCTGGTAGTGACAGTGTATTTCAGTGCCATGGCTAAAGGATCCACTGCGAAGTTAATTACATCATGAATTTTGCTCCTAACGAGCCTGTCTACTTTTTTTCTCTAAGGTCAAATAACAATCCTTTTGGGAACAGATATTCAACCACACACACTACTTTTATACATATACCAACAGCACTTCTCATTCAAACAGGGTGGACCATACTCCAAGGTGTAGATAACATGAACCAAGAAAATCAAATCAGTACACAAAATATAGATATCATACAAATTCTCGAGATTTATTAAAATAATGTATCTGCATATACTGTAAATTTACAAAATGTTTAAAATCATAGATATCAAAAGTAGATTTGATATCCAAATATATCATTCAATTTAAAAACAAATCACACAGAAAATATAAATACAGATAAAAAACCACAATCAAAAGTGGGACACAAATAGCTGCAAGAAACAATATTTTCTAATCAGGAAAACATCACGAAAGTCAAACAACCAATCAAATAAAATTTAGATGCACACAACTAGAACAGCAAATTCCTGTCAAAAATTAATCATGAAGTGTAGCAAAAGTCATTGATCCGTGATGTGTTCAGAGACAGGGCATCGACGCGTTTCGGTGGGTCCAATCTTATATATCCCCCACCTTCTTCAGGAAAGCAAAAATTCTTCCCACATCAATTCAATAATTCTCCAAGTGAACGTATTCCCAGAACAGGTACGTTAGAGAGGCGTAGAATATAGTCCTCACCATCCACAACTTTGTTAAAAGATACAGAGTTTCCTCTCACTGTAATCAATAACAGAACAGCACCTTTCCAAGAAAAGATGTGCTTACTGATTTATGTTGAGCCAGAGACAAGGGATATATATTGCCAATCTTTTGTTTAAAGAATTGTCTTCAAAGAGCTGTCATCATATTTTCAAATTTAAAGGAGGAAAGACACAATCTCACATCATGTGGTATAGCTCTAAATCAGGAAACGCGTTCCTTGTATCAGGGAATCCGACCGGGGAACTCAGCCTCCGTGCTACTTTTCTTCTCTGCCTTATACAATGAAGGAGTTTGCCACTTTTGGCCCCTTGATCATAGGGTTTGATTTTGAACAGAGCCTTACTTATGGCTTTGTCAATCAATCATTGTTGATGAGTGATTTTTGGCTGATGCAGCTCGTTGAGGTGCTATTTTGATTTGACTGTACAGTACTGTTTTTCTACTTCCAGGACCTCTTTTTCAAATTGTGAGAGCTTGTTCCAGGCTTCCAATTTGCTTTTAAACCCCAATGCCCTACCTCTCACCACAGGTTTGAGCGATTCAAGCACAGTGGTAGAGAAGTCAACTGAACCTGTGTTTGTCAGCAGATATTTTTTAATCTGGTCCTTTAAAGTGTTTATAATCTTGCTTTGTCAGGCACAAGGTGCATAGGTACCATATCCTCAGATTTGCAGGGACTCTTTTTCATCTCCTGGTTTCTGCAGGGGCATGGTCTGATAGCTCAGGGGCATAGACACATGCTTCCATTACTCTGCTTATGTCATTAATTGGGATGAAAATATAATCAGTCTGGGGGAAGAATTTATAAAGGCCAGAGAGCAATGCGTAGCTATATTCTAAAGGGTGATTGTCACCAAACATCTCACAGTCATTATGACAATCTGTTTAGCTGTTAGATTGTTCAGTATGAGCTCTTTGTCTGTTCACTGTCATCTCCATGAAATCATTAAATTCACTCCCAAGTATTGAGTACCCTTGTGGGTCCTTCAACAGTATTGAACCTATTAGTTGTATGATTCTTACTGACAAAAGAGGAGGGACATGTATGTTTATAAATTTTATAATCTCTCCCAAAAGTGGGCAGGATGCCATCATGTACCTACCAGTCTGGACAGCTGTGAGTTATTTATGTGGAAACTGATGCTTGAATTGGATTAACACCTCACTGGACACCTGGGCTAAGCCTGCATGGTATATCAATCCATACTCATATATGGAGAGGAACTGATAATTTTCCCCCAGGAAGTACTTCTCCTAGACCATAAGGAGCTCTGGACCATATAGTTTGCAATTTTTAGCACTGCTCCCCCTTTGAGCTTCTTGATGATGCCATTGACTTTCCAGTAGAGGCACTTAACTTAGAAGTGGTCTGTCCCTTGCATTGGGTGTGCCTGTTTCTCTGCCTCAACTTGTAGCTGTGAATCACTATATGCACTCTCCAAACTTCTAACTGTGAAGCATCTGACAATTTCCTGTAGGTCACTGTGTCCTCCCATGGAGCTTGGATTAGCTAGCTGCCTTCCACACCCTCCAGGAATCTCACTAGTCTCTGGTTTTTGTGTCAGGCTCTCCTTTCAGCATCCTCAGCATGATCAACCAGTTCCCTGGACGACACTGCCAGTCAAAACACTGTGGATTACATCTCTTTTACTGTGTCTTCTAGTTTTGTTATGCAATCCTCTTCCTCTGTTATTCCCTCTACTGGCTTCCTTAGATCTTGCTATAGCAGAGCTAAATCCATTCCAACTTGCCAATTTTAGTTTCCAGGTCCAGTTGAGTTAATTGGATCACTCGTAAAATTAACTTTGCCAAGAAACCTGTGATATCAGTGGCTTGTGCACATTTACCTTGGTCACAGTTTGTAATGCAGACTATGGCTATTTTTCCATCTTGCTTTCACCTAAGATAAGCCCAAGTTTGTCCTTGGCCATTCTTCTCAGTGGCTTAAGATGAGGACAACCCACATTCCTTCTAGTTATTCTCCACTTATGGCATCAGGTGTTTGGGTTGGACTAAGTCTTTCATTGTGTGACTTTCCCGTTCATTGCACTGGACTGTCATTGTAGTCAATTGCTGTTGAAATCAGTGTTCATATTGATGACGTAAGGTATACCCATCAAATCACGCCCCGGGCACACCCAAGGCTATATCAATCCACTCTGTTCCAGAAGCTGGTATCTATAGCCTATTCTATCACTACATTACCACTACCCAAGACCCATGTCATTCTCCAAGTTGGCTGCATTCATTTAAAAAAAATCAGCTTGGATTAGCAGTCAGGGTTGCAGGCCATGGGGAGAGACACTTCTGCCTTATATCAGCAGTGTCATCTTTAATCTCTGGTGTGTGGCGCCTATCGGGCAATCCTCACTTTATGTGATAGGTATCTCATGCTGGAGGAGGCATCCCCATGGGAAGACAGCCAAATATTGTCTTTGGTAGGCTTTTGCTTAGTTATCTTCCAACCCTGTGTGTGGCCTTTCTCCAATGTGGTTCACCCCATTTTTCCCCAATATCATGCCTGTATCACCTCAGCCTGCTTAGCCCCTCTATTGCCTCGTTCTCATGCTGTCACCACACTGTCTCTTTCACATGTCACTTTTCCCTTGACTCAGATCCCCAGTGTGGGGTCCTGGATTGAGTCCTGCTTCTATAGTTCTCAGCAGTTAGTGAGATGGCCCATATGTGTGCCTCACTTTTCAATCTCTGTGAATCCCTTGCTTCAGTATAGCCAATCCTCACTGCCCCACCCAGACCGCTTCACATATTGTTCCACTGTATCCTTACCTCCTTTGATCTGCACAATCCAGGCTCTTATTAAATTTAAATGATATGACATATGGTGCCATATCCATCATTGGCTCATCCCTTGCTTGGGGGAGTCAGACCAGGGACTATGACAGTGGGTACACGAGCAGCCAGCCCAAAGCTTTGCAATATGCTGCCACTGCAGCAACTTGTTTCTCCTCTGCAGGACAGTTGGGTCTTCTTGGTCCCTCTATTGTGGTGTGGCTGCTATTTTCTATATTGCTCTGCAGTTCTTCTTCAAGTTTTCGTTCTACCACTGGCCCCCTCCTCAACCACCATAGATACTTTGAACTTTCTGTTGTTTTCACATCTTAAAGTTAGCAGCCATAATGGGGCTCCACCCTCTCCAGTCAATGGGGTAAAACTTCTTGTGGGTGACTCCACCCAATTTCACAGCACTTTCTGTGCGTTTACTATAAACTATCATACAGGGCACCCGCTACCAACATGGCAGAAACCATCTTCCTCTTTTCAGAGTTCCCTGTGCCCATCCAAACTTCCCTTGTGTTCATTCCTAACCAGTTCTGGGTCAGCTCATCCCTCCAACTGGGTTTGGAGCTAAGCTGTCTAGTAAGACAAAAGGGAGGGATGCCTAGCTGTGAGCTACATGTGCCAGTGACAGGGTAGGCCTCCTTTCAAGCTATGCAAGGGAGGGGGCAAAGCCACCAGGACATCTTGCTCAGGAAGTAAAAATATCTCCCCACACCCAAGCACTTTGTCCACTGTCTGGGAGCAATACACATCAAACCAGAGGGAAGCCATCAACAGTCAGGTGACACTGAACAGTGGCAGAAAGTCACTTTTGGTTTAGGTAGGAAAATGCCAACTTTCTAAAAGTGTAATTGTCTAAATGGTAATGTAATATCCGACTTGACAATTTGGTTGGATTTTAAATTACTATTCAAACGAGTCCTTGAGTTATTTTTCTAGCTATTTCCAAACTGATGTTAAGCATTATTATGTATCAGAACGTAACCCAGTGTTTTCCTATGGGTGCACCACCCTTGCCACAGTGAATAATGAATTTGGAGATTTTCCACTGCCGGGACATGTAAAACATAGGTGCACACGTCCTATGTTTTAAATATCATGTACCCTGCCCTATGGGGATTTAGGGCCAAATTTAGGGGTAACTTCTAAACATTAAAAAGGATGTTTTATACCTTTCAAAAGGTTTATTTTGGCAGGTCAAAATGGAAGTTTAAAACTGTGTGCCCTCTGTGCAGGGGCATGCTTGGAGACATGTCTTATAGTGCTACATTAGAGTACTGTAGCACCCTATTAGTATTTAATTTATAGGCCCTTGGGACATGTAGTACAATATAATAGGGACTTATAAGTGAATGAAATGTACCACTTAGAATTATGTCACTTCTACCATGTTTAAAGGTAGCGCTCAAGCAATTTATTGCTGGTTAGCAAGAGTAAAATAGGCAGAGTACTGTCGCCACCAAAATATGGGTTCAGTTACAGAAGGCAAAAAATGATAATTTCTAGCAGGGATGCATTCCAAGCCTTCATTTTATAGCCCACAACACCATTTGAGACAGAAACCAGTGAAATGCAAATCAGCTGTATTCCTACTCCAATAGGAACAGTCCAGACCAAACTACTAGGCCAAGTCCCTTCTCAACGAGAACACATATAAACCCAGACAGTAGTTGCCAGTCCCCTGCCAAAGTGGTGGGGCGGGCTGGATGAGGGAGCTGGGGAGAGGTCGGGGGACAAAATAATAATAATAATACAAAAAACGTACCTGGTCACCGCCGCCGCCCGCTGCATCATGCTCCTCTAGGCTTCTTCTGGGCACAGTCTCCCAGAATGCACTACAGCTAATCCTGATGCTGCATGAAAGCAGCATCAGGATTAGCCTGAGTGCTGGGACTTTGTGCTCCCAGGCAGATTGAGAGCCTGTGCCTTCTCTCTCCAGCCCCAGCAACGTAGATGGGGCTGGAGAGAGCTTTACTGCGCATGACGGTTTGGCCGGCCTGAGACGACCAGCCAAACCATCATGTGCAGTGAAGGGTGTGCACTACCACGCCCCACTACAGTGTCATCCCCCTGGACCCGCCCCCAAGGCTTGTCAGAGTCCTGGGGGAGGGTCCAGGGAGATTAAAATAAAACAATAATAAAATGGGTTTATTATTGTATTTATTTGAGCTCTAATGAAGGGGCCGCTGCTGAACCCAGATTGTTTCATCCTATTTGGGCCTCTCCAGTAGAAATCAACTTGAGGTTGAGGTCTATGTTGTAATGAGCACCGGGCCTACGTCTGATTATACTCATCACACTTTCAGTGTCACAATGTGGAGAACAAAAAAGTGATAGATGGATTACTGGAATTAATCTCAACCAACGGTAGTTACTCTGGGCTACAATCCAGGCCATTCTTTTTTGCCTAACTTCCCAACACAGACAGGAATCCGACTCAGCCCTCCTCCTTCAGAAACAGTCCTAGCCTTGGCCTTGCAGTTTGGACTGGACTGTTCCTATAGGAGCAGGAGCTAGGCTGATTTGTATACAACCTGTCTCTGTGTAGAGTGGTATAGTGGGTGAAAAATGGGAGACTGGAAAGTAGTCTGAGCCACTGCCAGTGGCTAAGATTAATTCAAGCATTCCATCCAACACGTTGTTCTTGTTGTATGCAGCAAAGAGTCTCCCAAATACAACTGCAACTAATTTGTGGATGGATTTCGGCATATATTTCCAATTACATTATTGTAGTTGTATGTTTATTTTATTTTGTGTGTCCATTTAATGTAAGAACTCCCTTATTTTGGTATGTAACTTGTGCAAAAGTGTTTTAATATCTTTCTACTACACGTATGTCTTCTCTGAATCTCAAGGTTCAAGTGGCCTTTCCATGAGCTTCTCCTTATAATGAACTCATTTCCAAAGATCATGTATACTTATTCACTACAAGATTACTCCTGGGCAAGGTTAAAAGTTCACACATAGGACAGGTGTGGCTGTGATAACTGTTTAAATTAAGAGGTTTAAACATCAAACTTCACAATCACAGGACAAATAGACTCAAAACTACCCAGAAAAGAACATCACAATGTGTTAAAGAAAAGAAAGTAATGGCCTTTGTTATTGCAGCCCAGTAAGCTACCAGCCATGCAATGTAGTAGAGACGATTTAGTCTTAGCTGGACTAAAGGTCAAAAGAAAGTTTAAGAATATTTAAGAGACAATTATCTAAAGTTCACTCTTTTTGAAATGAACGAAATTCAGCATTATATACACAATTATCTAAAGTTCACTCTTTTCCAGAGGAATGGAACTCAACATCATGTGCACAATTATCTAAAGTTCAGCTTTTTCAAGGACATATTGCAAGCAAATGTAGCCCCAATTGTCTCCTCAATGTCAGGATTCACTGCCTATTATCTGAATATGTGCATCTTAAAACACTTGACTACTGCAAAATAACTAATAGTTAAAGAAAACACAGCATATAAATAAGTATCTTTATCGTATAGTATAATTTAAAGGTTAGAGAATGTGTAAAGTTGTACAGAAGGTTATTAACAGAGTACATATATGTATATGGCGCATTCACATTGTAGGTTAAAGTAACAATGTTACCACCCATCACAAAGATATGTGGCTGGAAAATGTCCCTCAGGTCTATGTTGCTTACTTTCATCCAAATGGTGCTTTTAACTAAATGCTTTTTGGTAGAGAACTTGCTTGACTTATCGTGAAGAAGCACTTGACAGCAATTGGCATGCCGTTTTGATTCTCAAATATTTTGAGTTGTCCACCTCAAACATAGAAATTATTGCTATATAGTTTGAGCTGTTATGAACAACTACCGTTTTTTGCTGTGACATGCAGCCCATCAACAAAATACAAAAAGTACTGAAAATGAAAACTAACTACTGTGAAAAAAGTAACAAAGCACATTTTATAAAGCACAGTGAATCGCTTCTAGGCACTTATGAAACGTTTAACGTGTCTCTTCTGTGGATAAGAGAGCCACTGATTTAAATGTGTGTTAATAAAGACCTGCCTCTAAAATATTTTCAGCGTCTAACTGACGGAGGTAGGGCCTTACATTAGAAGGGGTCTGGATTATGACAAGGAGCTTTGACTCAATCACTCCCTCATATGCCTTGGAGGGGATCTGAAGTGGGCTCTACCCTAAAAACACTTAGCGGGTCATGCGTTGGAGAGGAGGGGCCCTGCCCCTCCCAATTTGGAGCCTCCTTTGAAGATAGACATTTTCATCATAAAGTTATGTCTTACGAATTTATTTTCTCTTTGGAGGCTGCATGACCCTTCATCCCAGCAAGGAACAGGAAGTCAGTCAAATTCAAGAAGCCTGCTGCTCATGTCACATTACTGATGCAGGGCTTACCTTTCAACAGCCCCTTAGACCCATAGTCGTGCATGTTGATGTGCAGTGGAAATGTAGTGCTCGATAGAATGTGGCCTTTGGGTGGCGCAGACTGCATCCCTGCATGAGGCCATGCATCAGTCACGTCAGCTGTCCAACTCATTCCACTTCATCATAGGGCAAGATTGGTTAGCAAAATGTGCTGAACCCAGCCATCCCTGCTCTGTGAAAAATGGGAAAGTGTGGAATAGAGTAGCAAAGTCAGGAGATGAATGAATGTGAATGACGAGGAATTGCTGGCAGAGACATACTTCTATTTAATGTCCTTACTGTTTTGCTTGCTGCATCTAAATCATGCTCACCTGTCCTGCAACCAGACTAACTGTTGGACTTGGACCTTTTGCAGGGTCATCCCAGAACATTTTGCCTTCCTCCTATATTTTTCTGACATGCTGTTGGTGGTTTTATGACTCTGGGCACTTTACCACTGCTGATCAGTGCTAAAGTGCATATGCTCTCCCTAATAATTGTGTTTATGGATTGGTGATTCCATGATTGGCATATTTGATTTACTAGTCAGTCCCTAGTACAGTCCACCGTGTGTGCCCAGGGCCTGTAAATCAAATGCTGCTAGTGGGCTTGCAGCACTGATTGTGCCACCCACATAAGCAGCCTGTAAATGTAACTCAGACCTGCCATTGCAGAGCCTGTGGGCAGTCTAGGGCTGCCATGTCGACTTGGCAAGTGCACCCTCTTGCCAGGCCCTAACCTTCCCTTTTCTTACATGTTAGTCAACCCTAATGTAGGCCCAAGGTACCCCTGTGGGCAGGGTGCAGTGTATGTCAAAGGTAAGACATGCCCTGATGTGTGTGGCATGTCCTGATAGTGATATACTGCCAATTTCGTTTTTCACTATTGTAAGGAATCTGTTCCCATAGGATAGACTGCAGAGTTTGCTTATAACATCCTATAAGCATAACTGCCCCTGGGAACCAGATGGGAAAATAAAGTTTAGTATGCCTCAACTCAGAATGTTAAAATGCATCTTTTAGTGAGGGTGATTTTTACATTCTGTGTTTGAAAATACCACTTTTAGAAAGTAGGTATTTTCTTGCTTAGCCATCCAGTGTGCCTCTGCTAGGATGTGTATTGACTGTCTGGCTTTGGAGTGACAGGGGCTGGGGATGTGCAGTGGCTCCAGAGAGTCTGGATGAGTCAGCGCTAGGCTGACTAGACCTGATCTGCATATGGAGTGGTGGGAGGAGTAGCACCTGCACCTGAATAAGGCTGTGTTTGCCTTCCACAATGATGGCTCCGCCCCCCTGTGGTGTGTCTAGAGCCAGGGATCACACTGACAATGGAGGTTGTTGTGCACTTGCAAAGTGCCCCCCCCAGAACTGGTTTGGACTGGGCTCAGAGCCCTGGGCCAGGAGAGAACAAAGAGATTTATTGTATAAAAAGAAGGGCCCAGATCCGAGACTTTTAGATCACTACTGAACTAAGGAACCTGCCAGGAAGAAGGACCGGGAAAGCTGGAAGAGGAGTACTGCCCCTGTGCTGTGTGCTGTTGGGCTTGGCCTGCAGTGGTTGCTTCTGTCTTGGGTAGGGACATGCAGCCCATCAACAAAATACAAAAAGTACTGAAAATGAAAACTAACTACTGTGAAAAAAGTAACAAAGCACATTTTATAAAGCACAGTGAATCGCTTCTAGGCACTTATGAAACGTTTAACGTGTCTCTTCTGTGGATAAGAGAGCCACTGATTTAAATGTGTGTTAATAAAGACCTGCCTCTAAAATATTTTCAGCGTTTAACTGACGGAGGTAGGGCCTTACATTAGAAGGGGTCTGGATTATGACAAGGAGCTTTGACTCAATCACTCCCTCATATGCCTTGGAGGGGATCTGAAGTGGGCTCTACCCTAAAAACACTTAGCGGGTCATGCGTTGGAGAGGAGGGGCCCTGCTGTTAGAGTTTTCTCTAAGGGCTTGAAGTAGAGCTTGCCTCCTGTTGGAAGCCTCAGGGATAGAAAAGACTTCAAAGATCACTTCTGGGAAATCAACAGGAACCTTTGCCAAGGAGAAGAGCTGGAGAAACTGAGGAGGAATACTGCCCCTATGCTGTTTGCTGTCTGGGATTGGCCTGTAGTGGCTACTTTCTGCCAAGGAAAGGGAAAAAGGACTTTGCTGTTTGCTGTGTCCCCTGCTTGAGGAAGATCTCCAAGGGCTTGAAGACGAGCTTGCCTCCTGTTCTGAAGTCTCAGGGACACAAAGACTTCACCCCCAGCTCCCCTGAACTTCTTTGCTGGGAGTTCTGACCTGCCAAGAGGTGCCTGTAGCTGTTCTGGGCCTCTGGAGGTTGTTCTGGCTGATGGGAGCTGGAAAAGCAATGCAACAACAAGAAGCGTGACGCATCCGCACCTGTTTCCAAAGCATCGTCGAAGAAATCGTCGCAGCGCCTGCCCGTGGCTCGAGAAATCGCTGCACGCCGCATCGAGTGCACCGATCTCCGAAGTCCGAGATCACTGCAACGATTCCGACGTAAGCCCTGCTATGCGGCTGCAAGAACCCACACATTGTCCCGGATCGTCGCATCGAGGCGGCAGGTCTGTCGCATTGTTGGGGGACGCAGTGAGAAACCGACGCATCACCTCCCCACGCAGTAAGAAACCGACGCATTACCTCCTCTCTAGTAAGGAACCAACGCATCACCTCCCCTGCGCAGCAGTAAGTAACCGACGCATCACCTCCCCCGGAGCAAGGAACTGATGCATCACCTTCCCTGAGTGTAAGGAACTGACGCATCACCTTCCCTGCGGTCCTTTTTGTTTGTGTGCGCAATGCATCCAAGGTACTTTGTGTGGAAAGTGTTGCATCTGCAATTTGCTTTGAACTGAGCTATTTCTACCATTTGAAAGTCATATTTTTATTACTGTGTTGTGGATTTTTGTCGTTTTGGTCTTGCTTAGTTTAGATAAAGATTACTTATTTTTCTAAACTGGTGTGGTGTCCATTTGTTGTGTTTTTACTGTATTACTGTATGTGTTCACAAATGCTTTACACACTGCCTCTGAGATAAGCCTGTCTGCTCGTGCCAAGCTACCAAGGGGGTGAGAAGGGGTTTATTTTAGAAGTGTATCCCCCTTACCCTGACTAGAAGCAGGGTCCCTATTTGGACAAAGGTACCTACCTCTGCCAACTAGAGACCCCCATTTCTAACACTAACCATCTGTTACTCAGACAGAAGATAAAAGAACAGATGATGGATGGAATGCTGAACAATGCAAACATTCACCCCCAGTCACAGATCTGGGTTTAATCCATTGTTTGTTTACTCACCACACCACCTCAGTTTGGACCCAGCCATATTCAGGTCAGTCTTGATCCTGCTCCTCATGGGAACAGTCCAGACCAAACTGCAAGGCCTGTTCCTCCCTGGACCGGAAACAAGCATCCTGGGACTGGTTTCGGGGAATCACCCCTCTTCAGCCAGGCTAGCTTAAATCCAGTGGCACAGTGAGCACGGGATCCACGTCTGGGCATACCCTTCCCACTTAGGGCAAAAAAAGGAAAAAGAACCGAAGATGGAAGGAATGCTAAACAATGTAAACATTCACCCCTAGTCACAGATCTGGGTTAAATCCATCATTTTTTTGCTCACCACGCCACCCAAGTTTGGACTCAGCCATATGCTAATCAGTCTTGATTCTGCTCCTCATGGGAACAGTCCAGCCTGAACTTCCAGGCCAGGTCCTCCCTAGACCGGAAACAAGTATCCTGGGACCGGTTTCGGGGTATCGCCCCTCTTCAGCTATGCTAGCTTGAATCCAGTGGCACAGTGAGCACGGAACACACATCTGGGCAAACCCTTCCCACTTAGGGTGACAAAAGCAAAAAGAACAGATGATGGACGGAATGCTTAACAATGCAAACATTCCCCCCCAGTAACAGATCTGGGTATAATCCATCATCATACAGAGACAGTAACATGGAGATCAGAGATAATGCCGGGGTATCAACAGTCCACAGCACAAGTAAGCAGTGCATGCAGCTCAGTTTGCTGAGCGCTGACTTCTCTAAAGTTCTTCTCACTCTTCTCTCTTGCTTTCTTTCACTCTGCTCGTCCTCAAATTTTTTCCGTTCCATTCTCTTCCAATTTAATTTCCCTCTCTATACCTCTTTCATTTCAGTCTGAATTTCCTTTTCTCCTCATACTTTATGTCAATCCCTTACATCCATCATCATCTGATCTAATTGTCCCACAGATCTCTCCATTCCCTCTATCTGCCTCGCCTTTCTCTGAAGTCTTTTTCATGAGAGGCTTTTTTCTGAACTGAAAAGTCAAAAGTTTAAGCCGACATTTGCACTACATGTATTTATAATATCAAGCCGTTAAGTATTTCTACACCAAATAACATGCTAGTAAAGTTAAAAAGGTATTTTATGCTCAGTGCCTGCTGCTTATCATTTCACTTTCATGCTCTGCCCATTCTCTTCCAGGCCTCTCTTGACTTTCAAAGTTTGAACTTGGTATTTATAGTGCACATATACATTTTTAGATATGTGTATATTGAATGTTGGAATGCCTTAAGTGTGTTTTATCCATTATACATTGTTTGTAACTAAGTAAGCTTGCCTGCATGTGTGGTTTAGTTTTCCTGCAAGTTAGTTGCAGCTGCTCTAAAACATTAAAACATTCCAATATGTTGTTGCAGACTGTTGGGAAGGATAGCTACCCCAAGTGGAGCTTACACCGCTGAAACAAGTAGTTCCATGAATACATTAGCCAAGTCACCCCAAAATGGGGAAAGCTTATTGCGCTTAGGATGATGCTCTCCCACTGAACTTACTCACAGCTGTAGTTAACAAATTATTTTTTCATTTAAATTGTTTAGTAAATGCCTCATTTGATTCCTCTTGTCAAGCATAGATTTCTTGAACTGATCGCCACTGAGCCTTCCTGCCTAGTTCCTGCGTCTCTAGGGAAGATCAAGCTTCCTAGTCAAATTACTAGTTCTTTTAGATGTTCTATGAGGATCTCTTCCCAAATTCCTGTGAAAACCACAGCTTTTGGGTCAAGTTTTAGGAAGATGTCATAGAAAATGCTTAATATTTTACAAAGATAGTATCTGTCTCCCATCCTAAAGAACCACTCTTTGGGAGCAATCGAGGGTCAGTCTCACTTGCTAAGCTCACTGGCAGGCTGCAAACAGTATTTGAATTTACGCCCTACCACTTTCGGTGTTCACTAGCCGCCACTACTAACAAAGACATCTAATGCTGCTACCCCTGTAACAGGGAGGATGCAAAACTCCTAATAGGTGTCAGTAGTGCAGAGGCTTCGCACACAATTTGGAATCGAACTCTGTGCAGGAGTTTCCTGCTCACCTTCATTTTCACTGCGTGATATCAGCTTTTCACTGAGACGTAGGGCCGGATTCTGATCTCGTTCAAAAGCATACCGAACGACTCGGGTCCGGAATGATTTCCGTACGACTCGGTTCGAGGGAGTCCGACCGAGCGAGTACGATGCATTTGAATGCATCCGGATACGATTCGGTCAATCTCCCATTGACTTCAATAGGAGCATGTGTACTGAACACATACACAGGCTCGCATTGACAAAAGGGGTGGTTGGGGATAATCGTGCACACTGTGGCGGGCACCCCTTGGTGCATGCCACACTGTGCATGGTTGGGAAGAGGGGACCCATGGGTGCCCCCACGGGCCCGATTCGGAGGGGTGAAGGGGGGCTTGCTACGGGACCCCAAAGACCGATTCCGGCAGCCTTTTCGATTCGGGCAAACCAAATCGGAAAGGCTGTACGAATCGTTCATCGTACTTGCTCACTTTGAAAACCTACTCCATAGAGCTGTAAGAATCGGCTCCAGAAGGCTCTATCTCTCCAAATGCCTTCCGGATCCGATTTGGTCAGTGCTAAGGCTTTCCAGGCATCGTACTTGGTCATTCGGAACTGTGAACAATTCGGTCGGAAACAAGGGCTCCGGATCGGTTTAGGCAATTCCGAATCCGATTCGGAACCCTTCCGACTGAGATCGGAATCGGGCCCATAGTGTGAAGACAGTCAATTTCATGTGACAAACAATGGCACTGTGGCCTTTGGCAAGTTTTTAATGACAGTTCCTTGTTTACCCTTCCCTGTCATTTTGTTTGGGAGGAAGGGGGTGTTAGACCTGGCATCCTTGGCGTGGGTCTCCCTTCCATTTTTTGATGATGCCTACAATGTTATTGATCTGTTTTTGCTGGTTTAGATGCTTTGGGCACTGTGCCACTGCTATTCAGTGCCACAGTGCAAGTGCACCCTATGATAAATTGTGTTATGTATTAGTGACTCCATGATTGGATGATTGGTTTACTTGTCAGTCCCTAGTACAGTGCACTGAGTGTGCCCAGGGCTTGTAAATCCAATGCTGCTGGTGGGCTTGCAGCACTGGTTGTGCCACCCACAGAAGCAGCTTGTAAAATGTGTCTCAGGCCTGCCATTGCAGAGCCTGTGTGCAGCCTAGGGCTGCCCTGTCGACTTGGTGAGTGCACCCACTTACCAGTCCTTAAACCTTCCCTTTACTGCATGTTGGTCACCCCTAAAGTAGGCCCTAGGGCAGGGTGCATTGTAAGTATAAGGTAGGACATGCCCTGGTGTGTGTGGCATGTCCTAATAGTGAATTACAGCCATTTTCGTTTTTCACTATTGCAAGGCTACCTGTTCCCCATAGGCCAGAATGGGCAGTTTTGACTATTACACCTTATAATCCTAACTGACCCAGGGAACATGGTAGAAAAACGAATTTAGTATGCCTGAACTACATCTTTTAGTGAAGTTGGTTTTAACATTCTGTGTTTGAAAATACCACTTTTAGAAAGTAGGTATTTTCTTGCCTAACTATCCAAGCCTGCCTCTGCTAGGTTGTGTATTCCTTGTCTGGGTTTGTGAGTGACAGGGGCTGGGGGACTCCAGGAGACAGGGTGATTCAGCACAGGGCTGAATAGAGAGATCTGCATCCAGAGTGGAGGTAGGAGTTGCACCTGGGTCTGAATAGGGCTATGCCTGCCTTCCACAATGCTGGCTCCACCTCCTGCCGGGCGGCTGAGCACTCTGCCCCACATTCTGAAAGGAAAGAAGGAGTCCTGTAAACAAAGTGCTCCAGGACTGACCAGAACTGGTTTTGGACTAGGCAAAGGCCTCTCTGCCTTCAGAGAACAAAGAGAAAAGGTGTATAAAAGGGGACCCAGACCCCTAGGAAATTAGATCACTTTTGGGAAACAAGAAGAAACCTTTGCTGAGGAGCGGAAGCAAGAAGAAACTGAGGAGAAGACTATCCCTAAGCTAGAGGGATCTGCCTGCAGTGGTTGCCTGACTGCCAAAGAAAGGAGAAGGGAACTTTGTGTGTACTTTCATCAACTTGTGAAGGATCTCCAAGGGCTTGATTTCGGAGCTTGCCTCCTGCTGAAGTCTCAGAGACAACAGACTTCACCCACCAGCTCCCCTGAATTCCCTTGCTGGGAATTTGGACCTTCTGACACACTTGCGTGTCGCTGTGAGCTGGAAGCGCGACTCAAGACGAAGAAGCGTGTCGCCGCAGCCGCTGCTTCTCGCATCGCCGGAGAAGAATGTCGACGTCGCAGCAGACGCCGGCGCATCCCCGAAGAAGCGCGCCGCTGACACCCTCGCATCCTTCGAAGCGCCTCGCAGCACCGGAGAAAAGTGTCGCCATCGCATCAGACACCGTCGCATCCCCGGGGCAGAGCATCGACCTCGCATCAGACGCCGACGCATCGCAACACGAGGCGCCCCGCATCCCAGGAGAAGATCGTCGACCTCGCATCAGATGCCGTCGCAACGCCAGGGAAGCGTGTCGCAGGGCCTGTCGCGGCTCCAAAGATTCATCGAAATCGCCGCACGGCCGTCGGGCGTGCACACATCACCCCCTCATTGTCACAACCTCAAGAAGACGCCACTTTGTTTCTTTGCACCAGATCTTCGTCGCATCACGGCGCTGCTTGTCGCATCGCCACAGAAGCGTGTAAGGAACCGACGCATCGCCTTCCCTGCACCACCTTTTGTTGTATCGCGTTACGCATCTCAGGTACATTGAACTCAAAGTGTCGCAATTCCATTTTAAGAGACTCAAGCTAATTCTACCATCTTTAAAGTACAGTATTGTGGATTATTTTTGTCGTTTATGGTCTTGTGATAAATCTATATAAAAGATACTTATTTTTATAATACAACCTGTGTGGTGTCCATTTGTAGTGTTGTCACTGGATTACTGTATGTGTTCACAAATGCTTTACACACTGCCTCTGAACTAAGCCTGTCTGCTCGTGCCAAGCTACCAAGGGGGTGAGCAGGGATTATTTCAGGAGTGTACCCCCTTACCCTGACTAGAAGCAAGGGTCCCTATTTGGACAAAGGTACCTACCTCTGCCAACTAGAGACCCCCAGTTCTAACAGGGGGGCATTAATCCATGCTGGCACTTCAAAGGGGAGAGAACAGATACTGCAATGCTGCAGAACTAAGATTTCATTAATTAGGGAAGAGCTGATTCTCCCTCAGATGCCGTCCTTAACATAAGGCCCGTAAACATTATTTGTTTGAATTCCTCACTTAAAATGCAAAAAAATATTTCTTTTCCTTAAAGGAGGACAGAGGGGAGTTTGAAAATCCCAGACAGACAGTGCAGGTGGTTCCCGCAGATGTTTCATTTAGAGTTAATTGAATTAAAAGTGTGGACGCTCCTAGAACTGAAATGTGGGGTAGAATAAAAGCAGCTGCGCGGCCGCTAAGGTGCGCACATCAGACAGTATATAACCCATGGCCTTATCTGATTCCTGGCTTAAATTTATTTCCAGGCCAACTTTCAAATATGTGTACTATAGAAAATAAATCATTTAACAAACACGATATATGTGATGGATTTGAAAGCTGAACATCAAAAATGTTTTTTTTTATTGTTTAACTGTGGATTATGCCTAAGCCTGAATGCATGCGTAATTGTGTAGCTCCTAATACCTCTTTAACATTAGTTCCTTTGGAAAAATATGTGCTCATTCATTGAATCTCATTATGCATTCACTGTTACATTGTGGTATTACCAAACACAGACGTGTCACTTATGGAACTCAAACATTGTCTTTCCTACATATTGTTGCTCGCAACCCCATTGTAAATGACTGAGACACAAGCACAGGGCAATGAATTTTATGGAAGGCATCACGAGACTATAGAATCTTATAAACATCCACCAACTACTATGAAGGAATTGTTAAACAAAACGAAATGCCACTGCACAGCATCAAAAATAACACTCCACATGTTTCCGAGAGTCTTCAGTGTTTATGAGAACTTGCAGTAATGTATTTATTTTCCTTTTGGTGTCACTGCTCTATGATTTGACAGCCAGTAATAAAAGTGCTACTTAAATAAGGGGGCTGGTTTCTTGAGTGTGAGTAAACGTAAAAAATATATAACAAATCCAGCTGCATATTATTTATAATAGATGACATCTAGTCCATTTTAAGCACATGTAGACCAAGGACATATTTTCACCCACGTCAATGTTATTTCTCATAAAGCGATCACGTTTCGTTCAATCATGCAGCTCACTTTTTAAGGCTCTTGAGTCCAGAAAGGGCATGTGCTTAACATCGCACAGGTTCTGTAGGGGTGGCCTTCAGCTGTCAGGCACACCAGTTTTACACCCAGGACAGCGAGTGAGTACTAAGATTTCCTTCAAGCGGCCACAGCACAGGTTCACCCTACAATGCATACTTAAATGCTTTTCTTGGGTTCAGGTTGGGTACTGGTTGTTACCCCTGGAGTATAAAAAGACAATACACTTTTGCTTCTTTGCTATTGTTCCAGTGTAAAAAGAAATAACAGGCCAGTTCTGCACCAAATAGAACAACACTTGGCAGGAAACATTTCCAAGTAATTTTAATATTGCGTAGGCTCTCGCCACAGATCCTGGCACAGTGCCATTCAATAAATAACAGTAACAATCAACAGCTTTTACACTTTTGCAAACCTGCCTATTTCTCTTGACTGGTGCCTGTGTAAAACATAGTTATAGAGCAGGAAACCTTATTTTAGGTTTGGAATGATACATCTGGCACAAAAGGGTTTGGAACTGATTTTGTCCCCCAGATATCACGTTTCTGTTCTGCAGAAATCTATATACTTCTGCCCAATTTTTGTTACCACACAAAATTGTGTGAAACCGCTCTACTGACAGCACAGTCATTGTGTGAAGACTTTTACTACAAAAAAGTCCATCTTCAGTACAAGACCAAAATCATACAAGACACCAGAGCACAGTTTAATTTTGCACCTGTAAAACAAGCAGCACGTTATATTGCTCATTCCAAATCCAGAATGCGGTAGGTTATGCTTATACCATCCGTAATGAGTAGTTATTAGGTACCCTTTATATCAAACAAACCTTATCGAAATAGGTGGCATGTAATTAAAGATTACAGCCTGCCACAATTTGTACAGATCACGTCTTAATCCTTCTTCCACAAAACATGTACACAGAATAAATGGAAAGTACATTTCAATAAAGCTTTTCAGGTCTCACTTTTATTGTAATTATTTTCAGTTAATTGTTTTTACGTGAAATAAGAGGGAACAAAACTCTTGGCATTGACTAAACGGACGGTGTCATTATGCAGAGCAAAGCAACGGGGTGTGGTGTGCCATGTGGAGCAATTGTCTGCACTAGTAACATATGCACTTCACAATTCAGTATATTTTATCAGAGCTCTTGTTCTGCTCTTAGTTTGGACCACTGTGTTTCTGAATTGTTTTTTGATCAAAACAGAGATCAACGCTTGTTTCTTTTTAAGAAACAATCATGACATCTTGTGAAAGTCAAAACTATAGGCAACCTGACTAATAGATATTGGGGCAGATTTACAAGAAACTGACGCATCTCTGCATTAGAGCATTGAAAGAGATTGACAGATGCGTCAGGAATACTGACGCATCTGTTGGCGCAAAAGTCATGCATTGCTGGAGTCGTGTCGCAAGCACAATGCAACTCCAGCAATGCTTGGGGGATGCCTATACCTAATACACTGCGTTACTCCTTATGCCTGCTCCAAGCAGGCGTAGGGTTTTGACGCAGTGGCATCCTAGAAGTAGCGTAGTGAAATCTTGTAGATTTCACTGCATCACTTCTAGGAGGCTTTCCTGTGTGGGAATGCCCACCCTGCATACATTATACCTGACGCAGGAATAATGTGACGCAGGGCTTTACAACATGACGCATCTCCCTAGATGGGTCACGTTGTAAATGGGCCACAATGTGGTGAATTGTTTACGCCGCCGCTGCATCACAAAAAGTGACGCAACGGCGGCGCAAAAGTGTTGAAGGGGCTTGTAAATCTGCGCCATTGTTTTTTTTTTTGTGCGGATTAGTGATAACCATTTACATTTTCTGGTATGTGAGCTAATTCCTCTTAGACAACTATAATGTTTTGAAATGTGTATTCTTGCAGTTATTAGTTTTGTACTCTTCTTAAATGTTTGTGGCTGGACAATGACAGGGGATTGAAAGAAATGTCGTTGATACTAGAAAACTAGAATGTAGTAACAATTTCCTCAGAAACACCAAGGAATGTAGTGGTTAATTGGAGGCTTCAAAAATCTTGTCTGCATGAGTATTTGTCCCAAATCAGATGAACATCTAAGGTTGACCTCACGAAACATGCTCTACGTCCACCCGGCAAGATCAAATATTTAGCAGTAAATCTCTGCACATGCAAAGCGTCTCCCTCTGGCACTCTCTAGTGTAACTCCTCTGCCTCAAAAAGGTTGTGCAATGATTTAGGGAAGACATTCTTATACTGTACTTGCTTATAACTGACATCTGTGAAATTTGAACTACTTGTGAATGTTATGATTCTGAGAATAATTAATGCATCCACTTGAACTCCTGTAGCCTAGGCTACTATCCCTCAAAGTGTTAGGATGTGGTCGACATGATCATTAGAGTTATAGAAAACAATAAATATTTAAATAAAAATACCTCAATCAGCATTAAGAGGGTATCCAGGCCTCATTTGAAGACTGCGTTTAAGGAAATGCCTCTTTTTGCATGTTCACCCCCACAATTTTGGACTGATGCAGCTGGTTTATCGACTCTGAGAGTGCACTGAGGCCTGCTAACGAGACCTCAGTGCCAGTGTTCTAAACCATTACAAAGTATACGTCGAATTGGCTATCCCCAATTGCTGACTTACTTATAAGTCCCTAGTATATGGTACCCAGGGCATGTAAGGCAGAGTGTCAACCCAGGGCTGCAGCACTGTTTGTGGCACCCTGTGTGTGACAATGTGCAAAATGGCTCCCAGTCTGGCACTGCAGACTGGAAGGGCAGTGGTAAGACTGCTAATTGATTTTCCATTTAAACTAATGGTAAAGACCCACCTTTCCTTAACAACATATGTAAGTCTCTCCTAAGGAAGGTATATAGAACCCTTAGGTAGGGAACTGTATATTATTAAGTAGGACATTTATTTTTTATGGTTCCATGTTAAAATATCGATGTTAAAAATATTGATGAAAAAAATATCGATGTGAAAATATCGATAACAAAAATATCGACTTCCTATACATAAACAGGTAAGTACAATAATATCGACACAAAAATATCGAAGTAAAAAATATAGAAGTAAAAAATATCGACTTAAAAAAATTACATAACTTAAATAAAATTAATTAAATAATATTAATATTATTAACAAAATAAATTAAATTTAATATATATTTTAACTAATTATAACTAATAAACTTAATTTAATAAATATAAACACAAATAAAGTGTACATATACCTATATTTACTTAAATACATTTTATTAACTATTATCTTTATTTAATTTATAAACTTTTTAAATTATATAAAAATAAAATATACACATATATAAATAATTTAAAATTAAATAAAATATTCTATATTTAATTAACACATTAAATTATTAAAAAAAGAATAACACATACATTTAATAACAAAATAAACACAATAGTAGTGGAAACGTTGGATAGCGAGGGGGTAAAAATTACTATTCCCACTCCAGTGAGTGCAACAATAGGGAAAGCGTTGGATAGCGTAGGGGTAAAAATTACTATTCCCACTCCAGTGAGTGCATCAGTAGGGAAAGGACTGGATAGCGGAGTGGTAAAAATTACTATTCCCACTCCAGTGAGTGCAACAGTAGGGAAAGTGCTGGATAGCGTAGGGGTAAAAATTACTATTCCCACTCCAGTGAGTGCAACAGTAGGGAAAACGCTGGATAGCGTATGGGTAAAAATTACTATTCCCACTCCAGTGAGTGCAACAGTAGGGAAAGCGTTGGATAGCGTAGGGGTAAAATTACTATTCCCACTCCAGTGAGTGCAACAGTAGGGAAAGCGCTGGATAGCGTAGGGGTAAAATTACTATTCCCACTCCAGTGAGTGCAACAGTAGGGAAAGAACTGGATAGCGTAGGGGTAAAAATTACTATTCCCACTCCAGTGAGTGCAACAGTAGGGAAAGCGCTGGATAGCGTAGGGGTGAAAATTACTATTCCCACTCCAGTGAGTGCAACAATAGGGAAAGTGCTGAATCCCACAACACTAAAAATCAAAAACATTAACATTTTTATTAAATTTAATTTCCAATATTAACATAATTAATATATAAAATTACATATATTATTATTAACAAAGATAATAAAAAATCATTAATTACACATTAATTAACACTATAATATCCACAACACACACCTAAAATTAATTACGCAATTACAATTAATAATTACTAATTAATTAATGGAAATTAATTTATAAATATCTAATAATTAATCAATAAAAAAATCAATTACTTACCACCCTTCACACCATTTACACATATACACACCACAACACACACCTAAAATTAATTACACAATTACAGTTAATAATTACTAATTAATTAATGGAAATTAATTTATAAATATTTAATAATTAATCAAGAAAAAATGAATTACTTACCACCCTTCACACCATGTACACATATAAACACGACAACACACACCTAAAATCAATTAAACAATTAACATAATTAATTATTAATTGATTAATTGAAATTAATTAGCAACAAATTATTAAACTATTATTAATTAATCAATTAACACATTAATTATTCAATAAATTTAATATTATTAAATTACTTCCCACCCTATTCCCCTATAAACCCACAACCCGATACTAAACTAAAAACGCAAAATTCAAATAAAAAAAAATATATTAACTACTATAAATTATAATTTAAATCTATATAATTAAATTACTTCCCACCCTATTCCCCTATAAACCCACAACCCGCTACTGAACTAAAAACACAAAATTAAACTTAAAATAAATTAATAACTACTAAAATTTTCAAACATATAATAAAATGACAAACAATTCTCAATAAAAACACTAAAATACATAACATTATTAATAATTCGATATTTTTGTCAACTATATTTTTGTAAACGATATTTAATACGTCGATATTTTTGTAATCGATATTACTTACCTGGCAGTCGATATTCTTGTCCACGATATTTCTGTTGTCGATATTTCTTCCCCACGATATTTCTGCAGCGATATTTATGTTCCTCGATATTTATACGTCGATATTCCTGCTCTGCACCATTTTTTATATATGTCTTTAGAGCAACACTTCCAAATTGTCATTTTGCTGTGGAAAGGCTAGTAGCCTCATTGGCTAACACAGGGTTACCAGCTGACTCCTCAGCCCGGCTAACTTACGAATGGGACTATCTAGCTGGGTACTGTAAGGTATCAAATTAATAGTGGCATTAAACCCAACCCGAGGCCAGGACAAATTTAATAACACTATTAAAGAAATGCAGCTTTTAGGAAGTTTTTTAACTCACAAAAAGTATGTTCCCCTAGAGAATTATGACATTGTTTATGTCATATAGGAAAACTCCTAAAGTGCAATCAAAATACGTAGATAAAAGGTTATATGTCTTGTTGGGGATAAGGAGAGACCTTTTTTAAGGACGAGAACCTCCATTCACCCGAGGGTGACATGCTTCATCATGGGGCTCCCTCCTCACACCACGGCTGCAAGGTCCCAGGTGTGGGCTACAACTCTTCAGAAAAATGGAAGAGGAGCTGAGGTGTTTTAAATAGAGGGGACCAAAAAACTCAGTGAGTGAGGGGCAGAGTGCAAATTGAGAAATGTTCTTATGTGAAGATATTAAAACTGTCTCCAGGGGACCTAATAACTTTATTTTGTGGTGCCCTGGCACAAGATTAAAAATGAAGGGACTAGGGGTTACCGACAAATATACCCCTGCTAGAGGTCAACATGTTTCTTCCCTTCACTGACCCCAGCCGCAGTTCATGGGCATTCTTCAGGAACCAGGGTGAGTACAATAAAAATACAACAAAAAAGATGATATAAACCAATCACTGATTTCCAGAGATCCGAGCTTGGAATGTTGCAGTAGTTTGTTGCTATTAAAAACTGTGAAACAGTGTGTGGTGAACAAAGAATGCTAACAAGCCTGCAATTTGTTGCACTTCCATGTGATTTTAGATTACATATCTAATGCATTACTTAACAATAAATGAGTATTTGTGTGGAACTTTAACTGTATCCAAACGCTACCAGATCCTTAATCTCACCAGAAAAATAGCTAATCTATTAGCTATAGCGCTTGGCTGCATAAACAACAGACCCCAGTGGATGCAGGGCATGGGAATTGGCACTAAGCATGCTAATAGAACAAAACCTGTACCAGGCCGGGGGAGGGGGCATTTTAGGGACTTGGTTGTCCAAAGGACTCAAAGGGCCATATTATCAAGAATGGGCAATAACATTATCGCCGCTTTAGCGGCAGGAAACTGCTGCTAAAGAGGCGATAAGGGGCTTGATAATATGCCCTATAGAATTCCAATAGAAGCCCAGGTTCTGGTGTGAAGGACATCAAACCTGGGCTTCTATTGGAATTCTATAGGGCATATTATCAAGCCCCTTATCGCCTCTTTAGCGGCAGTTTCCTGCCGCTAAAGCGGCGATATGTTATCGTCCGTTCTTGATAATATGGCCCTATGACTTCTTAGTAGAATGGTAGTGGTGTGGGGGAGGGGAGGGGAAGGCTGCCACACAAGACCAACCACCAAAAGAAAGGTGAAGCAAAGCCTGGATGGAAAATACAGCCAGGTGTCCAGACAGCACAGGGTGAGAGGCTGGCCTTCACATGACACAATGAAAGTCTCCTACAAAGGTTACTTGTGCCTTGACTATGGGTTATTTGAATATGGGACAGGCACGGTGCACTATCGGTACTGACACTTGACATTACAAGTGTTTGTCCATCTGCAATCTGTCCTTGCATATGGCATCACCCACAGCCACAGGCATTTCTGTAATGCAATTATGCGTGACTCAACGGTTGGCATGTCCAACTGTTGTTTTCAGTGGTTGGAGAATGGACAAATTGTACATGTCTGGGTTACCACACTGGACATGCATCTTACGTTTCCAGAATGGTGAAATACCTAGTATGACATCAGCATCCTGGGTTATGCATTTTGTGCCTTATCCCTCTGATGCTGGTCACTCTCCCCTATCTCCTTTGAATGTGTGCTGACTCACCAGACTTCCAACTGTGCTTTCTGACCCTTATTCTGAAAACTCTCCCAGTACTATCATGGGCCTGTGTAGTGTGCAAGTCCTGGATCTATGTTTACGTGCATTTTCAGCCAATTTCTTTTGATAAACTTCTATCCTGTCATTTCCATTTTTACTCTAGGATTCTCCCCTTATACATTATCTCTCTAAAATCATAGTTTTACTTTTCGTGTGTTTAGTCTTCATTTTCAGCGGTGTTTCGCCTTCACTACTGCCAATCTATTTAGTGCCTGCATGCAATTACTGATCAACTTATATTTTCAGTACCTAATAATTGTTTTCTGCTCTCCATTCATCCTGATCGCACTGAAATTATAAATTTGAATTCATCCGAACTTTTCTATTTAATTACGTTCTCCCTTTTAATTATGACAAGATATATTTCTATAAATCAGCTGCAAAAAGAACTCGCCGTTTTCCTCCAGTGAACAGACAATTTAAACAATTATCATTATCTGTCTTTTTCCTCATGTTGTTAATGATGGGTTTTGTATCTGGTCCATAGACTAAATGATTGCTTCCCAACCACATTTGCCTTTTGCAGTTGAACTTATTATTTACGTTAAATCGGCATCATTTGTCTATTTAGACCCTGGTTAAGGCAAACCGAGTTGTTTGTGGGGAAAAATAGTCGCATTTGTTTAAATGCTTCTTGAAGATGCAGTGATTTTCTTAAAAATGCGCTGAGATTCCACACTTTTTTTCCTCGTGAAGGTTTTTAGAATTTGACACAAAAAGGATGGTTAAAATCTGAGACGCCAAACACATTTCCAAATTTGATCTGGAGCACATCTTTGTAAATGGATCCTGAGGTACAACTCTCATCAGAACGATGGGACTCCAGAAATTGTACTCTCTTCTATTTTTGGATTTTAAGTCAGATTTTTCAATTTTATCTTTATTACTCTTAGAAATTGGGGGGCAGATTTACAAGCCCCTTGCGCCACCGGTGCGTCACTTTTTGTGACGCACCAGCAGCGCATTTTAGTGCCCCATATTTACAAGGACAGGAAAAGCCACCCTGTGTGACTTTTCCTGTTCTTGTAAATACGGCCCCTTTGCACGCAGCTCTTTGCTTGAAAGGGGCGTTCCATGGGTGTTGCTGTGGGTGTTCCCACGCAACACCCATGGAACCAGACATATTTCCAGATTTACGAGAAATCGTAAATCTGGAAATGCGTCTGAATGCTACGCCTCCCCAGGGGAGGCGTAGGGAGGCGCAACGAGGAGAAATGTATTAATTTCTCCTCGTTTTTTTCCTCTTTCTATTTCTGCAGCACACATAGAAAGCACACATAGAAAGAGGAAATCACCTCTGGTGATTGTTTATGTACAGGAAGGTGTCCCTTCCTGCACGTAAACAATCAGTAAAACAATGACGTTTTGCAAGTTTTTTGTGTGCTAATGCAGCACACATAGAAGTTGAAAAACGCCATTTCTGATTGTTTATGTGCAGGAAGGGAATCCTTCCTGCACATAAACAATCTCCCACAACGCAGGCATCCTTGCACCATGGTGCAAGGGTGCCTGCGCCGGCGCATGGCAGGAGTTTGTGCACCAGCGCAGGGGGAAGCACAGAGATGCGACATATTGTTGTAAATATGTTGCATCCCTGTGCTTTGAAAGTGACTCAGTGCGGTGCAGCCAAATGGCTTGCGGCACGCACTGAGTCACTTTCCTTGTGGGTTTCTAGTTGGCAGACTATGTACCCTGTCCAAGCAGGAACCACAATCCTAGTCAGGGTAAGTGTCGCACACACTAAACGTTTACCTGTGCTCACCCTCTGGTAGCTTGGCACAGAGCAGTCAGGCTAAACTAAAGAGGCAATGTGTAAAGTATTTGTGCACACACAGTGAAAACACCACAAAAGTACTCCACACCAGTTTAGAAGAATAGCCAATTTTTATCTGAGTTACACAAGACGAAAACAACAAAAATCCAACATACACAAGTCAAGATATGAATGTTGTAAGATTAAATTAAAGTGCAGTTCTTAGAAGTCAGTAGCTCCAACTGGGGCTATCTGGTTGTGCTTGACTGGGGCAAATCCAAAATTTACGTCCAACTGCGATGGAGTGCGGGACGGATACAGGAGTCATGCAGACCCACTGACAGTACCTTGGATGCGTTGATGCTCGGGAACAATGCGTTGAAATACGGAGGTAATGCCTCACTGTCGAAGGCGATGCGTAGGTTCTGAAATCTGGCAAAGTTGTTGATGCATCGATGTCAAGAGGATTGTGCGTGGGTTTCGAGGCTTCGATGTTGAACCGCTGGGCCGAAGGCAATGATTAGGGTTGAAGCAACGCTGCACCAGGAATGCTTCGGGATGGTGTGTCGCAGACATTGGCAATGCACATTCCAAGACTCACACAGTAGCGGTGATACGGAGGCACTGCGTCAGCAAAGTCGAGGCTGCGTTGTAAGTTGAGGTCATTGCGTCGCACACTTGACGAGTGGTGTCCACGGCTTCGGTGTAGGTAGGCAGTGCGTCAGTTACACAGGGAATGTGGCGGTTCTGAATGAAGCTTCGGAGTTGATGCGTTTGTTGCTTGGGTTGCAGCACCACACACTCACTTCCAATGGCCCATGACTGGATTTGGCACCACTTGGCAGAGCAGGACTCACAGCAGAGGAGCCCAGGCGCTGGTAGGGAGATGCAGGTGAAGCCTTTGATGTCCCTGAGACTTCAGAAACAGGAGACAAGCCCTTGGAGAACCTTTAGAGTTGCTGGATGTAGAGAGTAAAATACAGTCCTCTCACTCCCAGGCAAGAAGCAGCAGGATGCATGCCAACACAGCAAAGCAAGCAGCAGAGTAGCAGTCCCTCATGTAGCACAGTAGCTCTTCTTCCTGGCAGAATGTCCTCGGTCCTGAAGTGTTCTAGTTATATGTTGTCAGAGGTCCAGTCTTTATGCCCATATTAGCCATTAAAGTAGGAAGACTTCAAAGAAAGGTCTTAATAGCACACATGACCCTGACCTTCCTGGCCCTGGCTCCAGACACGCTACAGGGGGATATGCAGCTCTTTGTGTTGGGACAGCCCTATTCAGGTGCAAATGCGAGCTCCTCCCTCTCACACTAGCACAGGAAGACCCATCAGCCTGGTTATGGGCTATCAGGATATGCAGGGCACAGATCAGCTCCCTTTGTGTGTGACTGTCTAGAGAGACCACACAAAGACCAGCTGTCATCTAACCCTTATGTGTATTCCGGGGACAGGCAGAGGCACAGAATTGTTAAACTAAGAAAATGCAAACTTTCTAAAAGTATCATTTTCAGACCTGCAACTTAAAAATCAACTTCACTAAAAGATGTGTTTTTAAATTGTGAGTCCAGAGACACCAAACCAACACTTTCTATGTTTTCCCAATTGGAATTTACACTTGTAAAGTGCTACAAGGCAGCTCCAATGCTTACCTATGGAGGAGACAGGCATTGCTGTAGTGAAAAACGAATGCAGCACTTTTTCACTACCAGGACATGTAAAACTCAACAGCACATGTCCAACCTTTTAAATATGTGGCACCCTGCTCATAGGGCTACCTAGGGACTGCCTTAGGGGTGATTACCTGTAATAAAAGGGAAGGTTTCACCCTGGCAAGTAGGTGAATTTGCCAGGTCGGCATGGCAGTTTAAAACTGCACGCACATGCTCTGCAGTGACAGCCTTGAGATAGGTTTGAAGGGCTACTCATTTGGGTGGCACAATCAGTGCTGCCAGCCCACTAGTAGCATTTGATTTACAGGTCCTGAACACATGTAGTGCACTGTACTAGCGACTTATTAATAAATCAAATATGCAATCTAGGAGAAACCAAATGCCATTGTAGACACAGGGCACATGCACTTTAGCACTAGTCAGCAGTGACAAAGTGCCCAAAGTCCAAAAACCAGCAAAATGAAGATCAGCACACAGTCAAAACAGGAGGTCAAAAGGCAAAAACACAGGGGAAATCATGCCAAAAGATGCCCGGTCTAATAATTACATTTGGGTAAATTGTCATGGATGTCATTTGAGACTAGTTAGGGGTTACTCCTCAGATGACCATTTTGCATATCAATGTTCAAATTTTCCCTATCATTTTGACAATTTCACCAACTTAACTAGACAGAATACTAAAAACAATATGATTGCCAAAGTATAGCTTATAAAGGAGCTTTCAAACAACAGAGTCTTATCAGGACAAACCTTGACCCTGCAATTCATGCAAATTTATTAATTTCTGTGTGATTTCAATGAATTACCTTTTAACAGTGCTACACAATCAAACAACAGATGGTGATGCAGTTTGCATGGACGTTGCAGGCTAAGGGCCAGGGTCACACAGGAAGTGGCAGGAGTAGCAGGAAGCAAGTAAGAGGTCGCAGCTGAGACCCCTAACTAGCCTCAAATGACGTCCATGCAAATTGTGTCACCATCTGTTCTTTATTATAATATATTTTTAATATATTACAAAAATCAAAATCCGATTTTATAGCACCAATGTCTCTGTACACTATTAGTAAGTAACTTAGGGCCTTATTTACATTTTGGCAAACAGGATTCTCAGTCACAAACATGGAGGATATCCTGTCCACTGTATCACAAGTGCATTGTAAACTATGGCACTTGTAATAAGGAGGCCAGGATTTCAGCCACGTTTGTGACCATTCACCAAAAGCGAAATAAGGCCCTTAGCTTATTAAAACTTTTCAGTCACTATTAACCTTCATGTTTCTGAAACTGATGTAAGAATGCATTTTGCACTAATAAATTAGCACTAAATACAGCAAAGGACAAACAGCAGTGCGAGCAGCCGCTTGCGCTCACTAAATGCACTCTTGCTATAGTATTCTTTCTTTTTCATCCAGCTTACTCTTAATTATCAAGCATGCCTAATCGTGTCATTAACAGTAACACAAATACATTTAATTCCCCAAAAGAAGGGTGGGACACATTCCCAGCATTTACATCTATTCAGCACTGGTCTCCTCCAAATCTGTCTGCTTCTATATACTAAACACAATATGCCTCTGGAATTTATGGGTGGCATTGTAATATTTATGTTGAGGAAGGAAATGTTCTGGTAACCAAGGAGCAGGCAATAGAGTTGGCAATGACTCTGCCTCGTTATGTGGGTTGTGTGATGGAAAAACGCATGCGTTTACCATGCATGCTGGTTACAAGCTGTCTTAACCATGCAAGTCTTAACCACGCATATGCCTTTACCACGCATGCCTTTACAACAAAATATGCGTTGTTTAGGCATGTATGGCAAGTACATGCGTGGTTAAGACTTATCAGGTAAGTGTTAACCCCCGACCCCTGCCCCCCACCCTGAGACCACCCTGCATAATGCAGCACACATAGAAAGAGGAAAATATGAAGAGAAATAAAAGATATTTCTCCTCGTTACCCCTCCCCTGGGGAGGCGTACAGTTTTGATACATTCCAAGATTTACAAATCCTTGTAAATCTGGGAATGTGTCAAAACCCATGGGTGTTGCGTGGGAAACCCCACTTTGACGCCCATGGAATACCCCCATGATGAAGTAAGGCAACGCAGAGACTGGCACTGCGTCGCCTTACACCAAATCTACGAGGCCACGAAAAGACATTCAAAGTGGCTTTGTGTGGCTCGTAGATATTGGGTCAGCACTCTGCGCCGACAGAGCGTCATAAAAAGTGATGCACCAGCAGTGCAAGGGGCTTGTAAATAAGCTCCTCAGACTCCAACAGAAAGATTGTCTAGAAAGCAAGGTTTAGCAGCATTGAACTAGCTCACAGGAGGCAGTGTGCACGTTGTGTCACGCACAGTAGAGCATGGCAATCAGAGGTACTATAAAATGGCCAATAGGGCCAGAGATGTTATATTATTTAAAAGAACAAAGCTTTACTAACACTCCAAAACATTTTTAACCATGGACAGTTTAAACAGCAATAAAATGATGACAATCACACAGCTAAAGTAACAAAATAGCACAAAGACATGTAATTGAAAGACTGAATACCAGAGTTACATTATGATTATTACCTAACCAGAAACACTGTGCTCTCCTTAACACAAAGAAAACACAGAATTATGATCCTCCTTCCAAAATAGGAGGACTGTGCAGCAGTCATCCTCGCAATTATTCTTTTTGGCAGTGACCGCTCCCCTGTCTTTTTGTTTGTTGTAATAGTTTGTGGGGCTGCTGATCTTGAAAGACCCCTCGAACTGTCCACTGGTGCTCCTAATGGATACTACTTTTACCAGAGAGAAGACTCTCAATTTATCTCCCTGTAATCTCACTAGAAAATCCATTGTTGACTCCCACTGCACATTTACTGTCTTGTGACATCGTTTTCCAGGTTTTGTGGTTCTGTAACTGCACCAGTGATCTCCTTGCTGGCTTCCATGTGTAAATGCAGTCTAGAGGCTTGGGGAGAAGGGGGCCCCTTCTCGATTATGCATATTTTTGGAGTATTTGAGATATTTTCTAATATTATGAGCCTTGACCCTTGCAATATTAAACATTGATACATGTGCACAAAGCAAATGTCTCTAAACAATATTGGTGCCCCTGTCATTATGAGGATAGACTGTGACCATAGATGAAAATCCTATTCCCCACGTTTTTTTCTTCTGTTCTTTGATTCCTTAACTGACTTGATGTAATCTACAAGGTTTCCTAAAATCAGACACCTGGAACATGCATATGGTTAGCAACATCTATGTAACCAGTAAAAACTGCAATGCTCTGTGGGAAGCAGACCTTCCTAATGGCCTCGCTGAAGAAGAAAACTCTACCCCAGACTGATTGGCAGGCCCTTTTTGAATTTAGAAGATCTACTGACTCTGATTGCCAGTGACACATCACACCAACTGATTGACCCCCGCCATATAAGAAAAATCTTTCCACCAGCTTGTTGGATAAATATTGGAGCTGGATCTAAATGGACCGATCTTCTGTTGGCTGGCTGGTACTCAAGTGATATGTGGATAACTCCTGTCTATTTCCTTATTGCTCAGATAAACAAAACACCCCCTGCTGATGCTTTGTTGGTATACCTTGCAGCTTCTGTCCTTACCTATATGGAAGCTCTGACCTAACTCACAGAATGTAGAGAACCAGACACAGCGCTGGGACACCCTCCTTCCTCTAACAAATTCCCAGAGAAGGACAACCCAAGATAATTACTGATACAAATACAGTAGAGCTGAATTGTGAATCTGACTGGTGAGCACATTCCCGCAATGCACCAACTTTTATTTACTACTTTATTTGAAACTGCCATTTTGCAGTGGCCTGCCTCCCAGGTGGCTCACCAGCTAGCTAAAATGAGGGAGCATTTGTGGTTTTTAGTAAGATTTTGTTGTCCGTGGTTTGCACCCATTCTAGTGGGTGAAGCTGTGCTCTGAACCATTTCATCATTGAGGATGGTCATTCTTTGATTGTGGAACAACTGACCCAGAGCCACTTTGACACCACACAGGGAAATAAAACCTATTTTGCCAAAAATCTCCATTCAACAAGTAGGGATACCTACTTGGGCTCAGTACATGCAGGTTTTGCACTTTGAGACTCTCTCACCTTTCTTTCTTGGTTATGAGGAACACTCTGCTATCATTTTTCATTGTGTTTGATTGTTTCTGCTCTGTTGTATACATTTAAGGACACTGGGTTCATGATAAGTTTGTATTACTGACTCTTTAAAAAGTAACTCATTTTGACAGTACTGTGATCTTTTATTTTACAGTGGTGCAGCACAAAGTTGCCCCCTCTTTACACGTCACAAATTACGACAGAAAATGCTAACAGATACATGACATGAACGTGCACTTAGCACATGTTTTTTACTTGATTCAATGATTAATGAAAATATTTTACTCAACATTACTATTAAAGAGTGCCTTTATTGTAGAATTAGAGAATCTACTTACAAGTGTGTTTAGCCATGTTAATTAAGATGTTTGAATGAAGTCCTGATAAATATAAAGCCATCCTCGTTTAATAAATAATTTACTGACTCTGAAGAAGAAACTCGGTTTGCCTAAATGTGTGCTATAACGTATTATTAACATTTAGTGACTTGAAACTGTGATTAAAACCATCCTTATATATGTAGAATGTGATCTTACTAGAAACAAAAAAGTTTATGTAATGTGTGCATTGATGCTACCCGTATATGCATTCAAATGAAGTTCTTAGTCACACTCACCGTTGATTTATTTTGAAGATCTACTGTATGCCACAAATAGTCTAAATTAAATAACATGTACTAGAAACTTATATTCAATTATGTTTAAAAGTGCACACACATAATAAATGTGCACCATTGAATTGATGTTTTAACTTGAACTAACGGTTTAGGTCTGTATTTCGCCATGATGCATTTTATAAAATACTGTTTTCCATTTCCTGCTAACATGACATTCATGGCAGGTATTCACATGCATTGTTAGTTTAGAACAGATACATTACTGTATTAGAGATTGGGGAAAGTGCCTGAGAAGAAGACCTTGACGAAGGTACATGGAGAGCCAGAGTACCTACTGAATGGACTTGTTTAACAAATGTTACAATCTGTGTGTCTGAGGGAGAGATGTCATTCCCATGTCCAGTGTGGGGTAAACCATCAATGTTGCAGTCTGCTACTTTGGAATTTGATGAGGACATTGGACCTCTGATGCTGTGATCAAGGGGATGTTACCTAGTGGACTTTACACGTTATAATATACTTTTCCCCTGGCTTTTTCCAGAGATACTTTGCAGATCCCTTTCTACTGTCGGCCCCTGCAGATCTCTCTTGCGGATTCCTTGCAGGCACCTCCCCTGATTCCCCACTATTCCGAATGGATGTTGAGGTTTGAACTTCATTGCGTCTCCCTTTGATTCTTGCTCAAGTGTAGCTCAGGCTAACACTTTCCCTGACCCATGGAAGACTCTTGACTGAGCTCCTGAGATGCTTCCCTGCTTGATTTCTTTTTGTCCTGTCCTGACTTCCTTCATGGAAATCCCCTGATTTGTGAGTAGTTTGCACCTTAACTATCACCAGGGCTTGGAAATTCTAGATTTCTAATGTTTAGGAGAAAGAGTCTTAGACTATTTTCTGAGCATCAAATATTAATGCTATTATTCTGTATTGCAGTCACGAAATTTCTTGTTTGTTAAATACTAGTTCGCCTAAATTTCTTCAGGCGTCTGGGACTTCCAGTTGTTATTTTGTATCTTTACAGCATGGTTTTATGAGTAGTGTATTTTAACTTGATTATTAATTTGTAATACACCTTTTAACATGGCTACCGATTCCTGGTCCTCACTTCTCAGTCAGATCTAAAAGATCTATTGGAGAACCAATGGTAAGCAAGTGGACCAAGAAAATGCTGTATCAACAGTGTGATTATTGTGGTCTGCCCATGATCATCATTAGTACATGTTTGAAAACATTATTTAAAATTTCCAAGTTTTCTAAACTGCAATGCTATGGTATTTTTTCTTCTTCTCTTTCAAGATTGTGTCAGTGTTCACAATCGCTGTAGAAATCGCTAACAACATTTATTATATGTATGTATGTGGAGTTTACTTTTATTGCACAAACCTAGCTGGGAAGACCATGGGTTACAGCGAGGAGCAGTGCATCGGCACCTACCAGTCAAGGCGTTACTGGTGTTAGAAGAGGCATATCTTTCATTTCTTCCTGGACTGGTGTAGCATAAGAGCAGTTCTGATATTCAGAGAGATGTTAGTCCAGATCCTGGGTGCATAGATGTAGAAGGTTGAATTGGTATTTGTATCGACCTCTTCTGTGGCACCATCTACTAGAGTAGCCAGTTACGTTCTTTCAGTGTTGGTGTGAATTTCTTCAGGCCCAGCTTATATGATGCCTTTCAGGGGTGATATTGTGGAGTCAGAGTGGATGTTAAGTGCAGTGTTGGCTCTGTCTTACTGAGAAAGCACCAAGACTGCTAATTAAACAAACATTGGCAGAGTCCTCTATTTTCATGAAGGAGAGCTGGTACCAACTGAAATGGTGTTTTAATGTACATAACAATGTCTCTAGCTTTTGAAGAATATTGTGATGCATTACCATTTCATTATGTATTGTATTATGTGTGCTTTCTATTATTTGTATTCTAATTTCTCTATTATAAATATGTTTATTTTTTAGAGATATTGTTAACATGATGTGTCTACAAAACTCTGATTGAATATTTGCATTTTTACTGCATCTGCAATAATTATGTTGTTCTGCAACTTTAGCCACACTATACTACCTAAATTGAGCTAGGTCTTGACTGCTCACCCACCCTTAGAGAATTTGAACAGACATTTCATCTGCGACCAAGTATGTAGAGTCCTAGTTAGTGGCTAACACCTGCACTTCACTTTTGCTTGTGCTTGTTTCATTTTTTATAGTCAGAAGTTAAATAATGTGAAACATTTTCTTATCCGCCTTTTATGGGCGAGGCTTTGCAGGCTGATTCAAAAGTAAAGTGAATATCCCACATCTTGATACTCTAGGGGTGTTTCACTGTCAACGATTAAGGGGACACATCTTGCTACTAACATAGACAAGATGGATATCTAACACATGGGATCAAACTGTGTTTAAACCCACAGACAAAAGGGCACACACTGGGACATCATAGGAGCCATTTGAGCTGTTTGGGTCAATGAGCACATATGGTGGCTTAGGGACACTTCTTTCAGTACCCAAGCCTTGTAGCTTGGTGTAATGCAAATATTCACACCACACAGGCTGTATGGTACGTGGAAAGGGCAAATGTGGTGTACCATATTGGATGAAGCATGAGGTGGGTTGTGCTTGCGGGCATAGTCACCATTCAACTGAATGGTTCTTCAGAACGTATGACATTTTAGCAGTCATGATAAAAGGGTGCTATAAAATGCACTACTTGGACATTTATTTTCTACCATTAAAACCGCGAGCCATTCTAGAGGGCACTGGTCTTGCTCTATTATTTTGCTTTCTGCAAACTGCGGAAAGTATTTAATCCCACAACTTTCAAAGATCACAGTCTGCCATTAGTTTATTGTGAGCTGATGTCAACCACTATTTTAAGGAGAAAACACCCTTTGCTGTTCGAACAACCATAGAGAAAATCGTCAATCAGTTCTACGTGTTCCAAAGTTAATAGATAAAAATGAATAGGGCACAGCCTCGCGCATGCATGTGACATTTCTGATGCGAATTAAGAATCGGAAGTTCATAACATTTTTTCTTGTAAACAACATATTGTCAACACTTTAGAGTACACATTTTTGTTTGTAATGTTTGACACCATCTTTAAATAAGACTCTTTCCATCAAAACACATCTATGGTAAAACCAAGGACCGTATTATACAAAGATTACAAAAGTGATGGTGCAATTTCCGTCAGATAGGGACTGACCAGTGACAAAACTAGTCGTCTGATTTAGGGTTCGGCGGGTGGATAACCAGACAAAAATGTGACGGATATCCTGTCCGACTAAGATCATTCAAATATAAGGCACTTGTATTAGGGCGGACGGAATATACGTCATGCTTGTTACCAAGAACTTGTTGGCCAATCTCTAAATCCGGCCTTATATTTTGCAATATTCGGTTGGTTTAAATGTTGGTGCAAATGCCAATGAAATGTGCGCCGCTAGCATCGGTGCGATTTTTGTAATTAGACGCCAAAGAAGTGACCTCCAAGTAACTTTCAAACAGCGAGAACGGACTATAAAGTACCCGCTGAGATTATGTGTCAAAATGTTTTATAATAGTGGGTATTGGAATGAACATTTTGAGACATAAAATGGCAGTGCCTGAAAGAACCGAAATGATTCGGTTCATTTGCATTCAGAGTTTTGTTGGTGATGCAGCTTTCAATGAGTTTCTGATTTATGTAGCCAGAGACATTTTAGAATAAAAGTAACATTGCATTCCAGCCTTTTACCCAGTTGTGTCCTTGAAAGTTTGCTTTCAAGATATTTCTCGTTTCCCTTTGTAAATGGCGCCTTTCTGCACTATTGATGTGACCCCACATGGTGCTCATACAATGAAAATTCTCTTTAATCTGCTCTCCAGCGCTCCTGCGAACTAAACAGAACTAATATCTTACCATTCAAAACACAGCAGTGCCCATGCACATTAATAACATCTCCTGATGTGTTACGGTTTCCAGCTGTAAAGTTTCCAATTAAAACCCACTTGCATTTTCCGCACATGCTAACAATTCCGACATGAAAAGAACGGCTCCCTCAAAGTCTTTAGGAATATTAATGGTTCAATTTTTCTCAGTGCATGATGAAATAAGAAATTGGACATGCAGGAACATTAATACAAGGCAGATAGGGTGTTTAACAGCGTGGACACCTAAAGATTTCAACCGCCAATTTAAATTTCCAGAAAAGACGTGCCTTTTTTTGATTTAACAGTTAAAATGAAGTAGTTACATCCAAGGTTAATGACATGTTGTGACCTTTAAAGCCAAACATTGCTTTCTTTTTAAAGTGCATAAAGATAACGACATTTTAGGGACATCTGCTATATTACCTTCTAACCATGGTCCTTGTATTGAAAATGCTTCATTGGCTAGGATTGTTTCCATGTCATCTGTGGTACTTCCGGCTGAAAAGTGTCTCCCACCTCACCAAAAGACACTGTGCATAGGTGACGCAGGACAGGTGTGGTATGCTCCAGCAGAAACACCTCCCACTTAAGACCGGGCAGTCAAGGTGCTCCAGTTATCACTATGTCTACAAATCAAGGAGCATATTTACAAGCCCCAATTGCCAAAGGAGCGTCAGTTTTGTTGACGCTCACTTGGCGTATCTCTATTTTCCATATTTGCAAGGTGGCTCTAAGCCACTTAAAATGGCTTAACGCCACCTTGTAAATATGTCCCTTTTTCGCCGCAGTCCTCTGCATCAAAGAGGGGTGCAATGGGTGTTGCTGTGGGCGTTCCACCGCAACACCAATTGCTTTTTGACTCTGTCCCAGATTTACATGGCATAGGCAGTGCCAAAAACAGCGCCATCCTAAAGCCATGGATTACCAGGCGTTTGAATGGCGAGACGAGGACAAATCATTAATTTCTCCTCTTTTTTTGCTCTTTCCATGTGTGCTGCATTCTACACTTAGAAAGAGCAAATCGCATGAATGATTCCTGCACATAAACAATGACCCCTGCAGTGCAGGCACCCTTCCAACATGGCGGCAGGGTGCCTGCGCTGGCACTGGGCAGCTTTTTTTTGCTCCAGCACTAAGGAAAACACAGGGGTGCGCTGTAGTCCTGTGAATACGGCGCATCCCTGTATTTTAAAATAGTCGGAGCACGGCAATGCTGATTTTGGCGCATCTCTGCACTCCCACATTTTTTTGTAAATATGCCCCCAAGATTCTTTGCCTGTCCTTGCTCAGTCAGTCTTATAGTCCGTGGCAAGCAGCACCAGCAAGCCCAAACACCATCTTCAGCTGGGGGGATGGCTCGAGGGTGGATCTAGAGACAGGCGCCGGAGCCACCAGCATATTTGGAGCTGACTTTGATTTGTTAGTGTGCATTTTATGGTTAATGAATGATAGCTGTACAGCGGTACCACCCTATCCCTTTCATCCCTTTCATCCCTTTCTCTCTCTCTTGCCTCATTAACATCTGCTTCAGAGTCTTTCTCTCTTTCTTTGTCTCACCCTTTTCTTTTCACACACACTACTGTCCCCATTTCTCTCTTTTCCCCCCACAATCTCTTAATTTTAGTCTGCTCTCTCTCTGCCTTCTTAAAAGTGACTGTGCTGGAGTTGTGCACATTTACTTACACTCATTCACTGACTGCACCCGCAAGCTCCACACCTGAAATGGGCCTCACAGTGACTGATGAGGTCCTATCTCCCAGAAGGCCCCTTTGAGTTCTGTGGAAATGCAGAGCTCAAGCATTAAGCCACCATCTGTCGAGCACACCTGCTGTACACCACAACCTTGTCACTCATGTTTGACGGAGACAGACTAAGTGAACCTGGGGTGTGGCGCGGTATGAGGAAAAGATTGACGAGAAGACAGTGGCCTGACCACAATAACCACTTGAGTATGATGTCTTTGCTGTTGTTGATTGTTGAATGTAAATCAGGAATGGAGTCAGATAAGACTGTGTGCTCTTGCTGTGAGGAGTTGGTGGTGGTGGTGGAACACAAGGATGCAGAACGGACTCCTGTGAACACAGTTGTTATGCTTTTCACAATTTGCTGGGCATGGGTAGAGTCACTAGGTGGAGGTTCTGAATAAAGTAGAGCTGACTCCTTCCACTTTATAAATAAAAAATAAAAAATAGAAAGAAAAAAATCCTAAAATATAATTCACAATTACAATAATAAGTTAATTAGTCACATCAAAGTTTTAGTACGTCAGAATCATTCCTTGCTGATCTGGTCATTTATTTTCGAAAGAGTTCCAACAATAAAGAAAAATAATACATTACAAATCTCAATTTTGCTAAACAGAACCTGCTGTGCCTCAAGTGAGGAAGAGCAATGTACTGAGAGGGATTCCCACCTAAAGAGGGACATTACTCCTCGAAATTATTCATACGAACACAAAGGTTTTGCATAAGGAGTAACTACTGCATAAAGCGGGGCTTCAAAACGGGTCTACTGCATAAAATGAGTACCGGCCCGTACACAGAGAGGCTCCTCCCTAAGATGAAAGTCCTGCATTGAGAGACACTCAGTCGCGGCTCCTGGAGGGAGGGCTGCGGGGCGGTGGGGCGGGGGAGGGGCAGGGTGCGGGTAGTAAACTCCGGCATACGGCCGAACGGAGGTAAGTACAGAAATAAATAAATAAAACAAATTACATTGCGTGCGCCGCATCGCCATTTGGCGTTGCAGCGCGCGCAATGTAATTCGTTTTATTTCTTTCTTTCTGTACTTACCTCCGTTCGGCCGTATGCCGGAGTTTACTACCCCTCACCCTGCCCCTCCCCCGCCCCACCACCCCGCAGCACTCCCTCCAGGAGCCGCGACTGGAGACACTCCTCCATAGAAAGTCATACTTCTAGACAGATATGCATAAGGTTAGGCTCTAGCATAATTACAATAGAAGTATGCTATATTAAGTGACAGAGTGCTGCACAGAGACTCCTGCATTAACTGACAGTCCTGCATTGACAGACTCCTGCACATAAAGACACACTCCAAGTAAGGTTATACTTATGTATAGTTGTTGTATACCACATCGAGAGATAGGGTTCTACGTAGAGAGACCCATGCTTAAAGACTCCTGCATAGATGTTTGCCCCTTATAAGGTGAGCTCACGGGAGAGCATTATCATTGAAACAAATAAATGAATTCAAATTCGTATATGAAGTAAGACTTCTGCATAAAATGGAAACCTCTGGAAGAAGCCAACATCCTGCACAAAGTAAACAACCTGCACAGACGCACACTCTTGCATAAACTCATTTATAAACAGACTGTTCACAAAATGAGATTCTTCCAGAAATGAACCCTTCTGCATGGAGGCAAACAGCCACATAACTGCCTCAAGCAAGACACCTGCAAAGAGAGAGACCCGCACATAAAGCCAGACTTTTCAAACGAGTGTATTCAAGATTTAAACTCGTGAATAAAGTGATGCTTTTGATTAAAAAACATGCTAAGGTTAAGAGTCCTACATATGCTATATGCTGTATAAAATCAGGCATCTCCCTAAAAGGGAGACCTCTTTACTTAGTAAAACCTGTGCACAACTGACAATAGTGGACAGAAAGACACCACTAAACAATGACTCCCTTGAAAGGTGATATATTTCCATAGAGGGGAATATTGCATAAAGGAAAGCTTGCATAGAGAGCCACCTGCGTGAATAAGACCCATTATAAAAACAGCATTAAGAGACTCCTGTGTGGAGACTGCATTAAAAGGTGAAACACTTGCAAAAAGTCAGGCTCTTGAATATCAAGCTAGACTCTGTTAGCAAGTGATAATCTCACAAAAAGTTATGAAACTTCTGCCTAAGGCAAGACTCCTTGGAATGTGCAAATCCCAGTTGTAATTGAGATGGAGCACTGTCTCACAAGAAGAGAGTATGCGTGTGTCTGAGGACAACTTAGGCAAAGAGTAGCATGTGCACGCAAAGATGGTGTGCAGTTTAATTTGCCTCTTACAGCAGCATGCCTAGCCACCACCCTAGATTGTCTTTGTCCCATGATTAAATAGCTCTTAAGCAAATTCAAGTGAAAGAGCTGCTCATCTAAGAGCTGGCTATAGTTGGTTCACACAGAGTGCACATCTAGCACCATTGCTACTGGATTGTTGAGCAGAATCCTCAAACAGAACAAGCATGTGGAGGTCACTGTCTATGTCTCTACGTCTGACGTCCATAATTTGCATTATAACTTGTAGATGTTAATTAATTTACAGCAATTCATTATAATACTTTTCACATGCAGAATTGTTTAGCACGTCAGCTCACTTACAAATACAACCACATTAATGTCAGTCCATCCTTTGAAAGATGAATGTAGAGCCATGTATTGTTGACATCAACAGAAGACAATTAATATACATTAACTGGATATGCATAGACAAAGTTTGGCCCCGGTGAATGGACAGTACGGTGAAAAAGCCAGACATATCTTTACAAATGAACTTATAGAAAACTATGCAGTCATGGGTTCCAAAGAGTTCACTCAGGAATCTGAAAGTGCCCATCTAGACAAGTTGTGTGGGTTGGAGAGGGAGGAAATGGGCCATTGTAATCCATGCCCCATTTGAGAAACTTAATCTCAGCTTGATGTTCATTGGTGTTAAAGTTTCTCGCATGATTTAACTAGACCTGGAATCAAGGATTCTTGTTATCTATATCCTTAAAATTGCTATCCGGAATTTGGGTGATCACCATATCAGTGTTACATTGTAGTTTGAAACCGAAGCAGAAGTGATGTACAAGTTGGTTGTGATTGATTTGCTGCTGCAGTTTGATGGTGACTCTCTTAACTTCCAGAAGTATGGTAGTTGTGTTTTGGGTCTATTATTGGTGAAATGCTCAGACATTAGACTTGCTTTCTTAAATATTCAGACTATATATCCCGTGTTCTATCTATTAGGGAAGATTCCTTGCGTGAGTAAGGTTTTCACAAGGTGATGTTACGTTGTGACAATGTTAGGGAAGAGGTGTGGCGCAGCGGCCAGGGCGACTGACTCCGGATCCTGGGGCTCACGGTTCGATCGCCGGCGGCAGGTCAGCCCAGCACCATGTGACTCTGGGCAATAGCTCGCTTAATCTTCCTGATGGCCCCCAGCGCCGGGACACCTCTCCGGAGGTAGCTGTGCACTTTACAAATACTGGACATTTACATTTATTTACATTTAGTTAAATCCATGCTTGAAACTTATTTCAAGGAGTCCTTTTGGTTATGTGGCATGGAGGGTAGGAGAAAAAGTGGTGACGTGTTTGTTGTTGAACTCTAGTGCTTCATGACTCTTTCAGATTTGGTTGAGATTCGGTTCTCTACATACAGTCACTTAGACTTCCCTATGCATTAGGGTGACAATTGTAACAGCTGTTAAGTGGTCTTTTAATTCCATATAGAAGTACTTTAGAGTTCGTATTGAAAGAGACCTTGATAGTCTAGCTGGATCCCAGTGTTAAAGCTGTGATTGGCAGATGTCTTTCAAAGACATTGTTCTCTTTTTTTTTGGTAATACTTAGCACTATTAGTTTAACTGATTGGTCTATTACACCTGCTTTTTCATGATCTTTGTGTTATTGAAATAGCATCCATTTGACTTGGTGTGAAGGTGAATTTTCTGGGGTGGAGGTTACAGAAGGATGACTGAGCTTCTATATAGCCAGCACAAGCATGGCTTTTACAGTGCTTAGCGTCAGAGAGTGGCTTCACATTTTGCCTTTACTAACGAGAAGTTTTGGTTTAGTCTATCAGAATCTGTATGATAGGCAGTGCTTAATTTGTAAAATATTAAGTGCCAGGGCTCTGACCAGGAGGCCACTGCAGCTTGCACCACCCATCGCCCTTGACATCCCTGCCAAAACAACTACTAACCATCTCTCTCGCATGTAAATGCGACAGTTCAGATTATTCCAGGTCCCCAAAGCTAAAGGAATGGCTGGGGAGGCAGGTATTAGCAAGTTTAATGTATATTGTAGTCCTAAACTACCAATGTTCTGCTCATCTCTAAATTAGATGAGCAGCGCCACCATGTGGTGGACGGTTCTAAGTATGGTGATGACAATTAGGTGCCGGTGCCGAGCACCGGACACCAATTAAGTGCCGGTGCTGAGCACCGGAAAGCCCCAGCTCAAATTAAGCACTGATGATAGGGTACACACTGCTTTAAAAGTTGGTGTGGGTAAATGATGTAAGATTTAAGCATCAGACAATTTTGCATCACGGCACATTAAACAGGCTTACATGCATCTTAAACATGGGGAGGAAAGTAATTTGTTGTGCAATATACTATGACACATCATTGACTGGCGTTTTGGTATTGTTTTTAATGGCATAGTCGTTTCAACAAAAAGAAAGGGCATAAGGAACCCTTCAGCCTGTTGGCACACCCCACTACATGTTTGAGTAACATTATGTCGATTGATGAGGAATCGCATGCTGAAAACTATGAACATATATGCAATCTTTCATGTCTTGTAATAGCATTATGGATCGTTTGCATAAAAATAACCATGATTGGGGTAGTATTGAAATTTACATTTCCTGTGATTTAAAAGCAAGACGATTGGAGAGAATCTCACTAAAGAGAATTTTGCATTTTATACAGGGAATACTTTAATATATTTTGGTTGGGTAAAATTCTTGGATATATTTAGAGTTTACATTCGAGAATTTAAGTTAAAAAAAAACTAATAGAATAAAAACTGTTTGTTTCAGAAATGCAAAAGCTGTTTATTTTTGTTTCAAGGAGTATAAAATTAAGATCCACATTTGTGATTCCTAAATTGCAAGTATGTAATCTCTGATGCAATAAACAATCAATATATATATCAGTGGCGTTATGTAAATGAGTACCCTCTTTTAGCATATGAAGACTATCATTATTAGTATACATTTAATTGCTTTACTTCATTTTCTAGGCCATTCTATGCATTTGTGTTTGAGTGATCACATACCAGAGCCCAGAATATTAGTGTCCGGTGGATGGTCATTGCCGGCCTACAGAGCTGCATGCTGCTACAAGTGAAAGTTACTTGTGTTTCAGGACTCCCTTTGAGGAGTCAATGAGAATCGAGGCAGAGTGCTTGGTGCGTCTCTTTTTTACAATTAATATTTTTTATTTTTTGGGAGTTTTATATAGCACGAACTCGATCCGAAGGTATCAGAGCGCTTTACATGAGCACCAGTTGCGTTACAAGGGGACACTTTCATTTTATTTGTTAGGCACGGGGAGATTAAGTGATTTGCCCAGAATCACAGGATGTTGAGAGTCCCTGCCGAGACTCAAACCCGGTTACCCAGCTTCGAGGTCAATCCTCCAGCCCTTAGGCCACATCCTCTCCAGCAGAAAGGGTTACTCTATGGGGTGGGTTACTCATTAGGTTCTAAATAGGAGCAGGGCCGGCCTTAGCGCTGGTGGCACCCGGTGCGACAGTCACTTTAGGCGCCCCCACGTCCCATGACCGCCTCCTCGGATTCTCTCCCTACCACCTGCAAAAGTGCTCCTCATCGCTCTTATCATAAGATATTGCTAAGCAGAGGTCACAGCGCCCCCCTCAACAGGTCAGCGCCCAGTGCAGCCGCACCAGTCGCACTGCCCTAAAGCCGGCCCTGAATAGGAGGACAGCGGGGAATGGCCCAATGCTATGTTCAACTTGTCTTTAATGCATCAGAGACTGGGGGCTTTTCATGATGTCTGTAGGATAACCCTTTTCCTTAACAAAATAGGTAGATTGGAAGAGTGCACCATAAGGGCAAAAAGGCAGAGGAGCGAATGCTTTCCAGACCTTTGGCAGTAAACTCATGTGGAATGAAGGAATTTTAGTGGCAAGATATCTATCTGCCCGACTAAAGCCTTCCTTCGATGAGTTATCCACCTTCAGGAACCCTCCAAATGCGCACATTCCCATATTATTCCAACATCATTTGAGTTGGTTTGACTTCGTTTCCAAAAACCCACGAAGCCTTGCAAGAAACCACAACACTTTTTTCTGTATTAAAATGATTGCCCATTTGTCTCTCTCCTTAGGGAAGGTTGCATGCACGTTTCTTATGAATCATGCAAAGTACCTTGACATCAGAAAAAGAAGGAAGCTAAAAGGCCATAAATGTCAAAAATAGATATATGTAGCCTCCGTTTTTGCACTTAGAAAAAAAGCTGTGCCGGACATTATCTGCCATGAACATGTTTTCATTAACTCATACGTGGCACATGATGAAGGAACACTTTCATTTCCTACACTTAGTTGGATTCTCCTACAAAATCCTGCATGTGGTAAAGAGAAATGAAGTACATAATTAGCAGTAAAAGCCACTGCACCAATGATAAATCCCAGATTTATACATTTGCGCGTCCCAGTTTGTATTATGCAGTGCTGTTTTTTAAATATATGAATGCAACGAAATAAAATGCCCTTTATTAAAACATTTGTCATGTTCATTGATTGCATAATAAACTTGATATTATTTAGAATTTTCATTATTCCACATCTGGTTGCAAATAATGATTTATTTCAACGGTTTATTAAATGTATATAACTGCCTTAGGACTACACTGCGAACGGTTTCTATCCTCTACTGTCCTTTCAGGCAATGTCACAGACACAAGGTTGTAACTGCACAATTTGCGACACATTCACACTTGATATCGATTGTAAGGAATGAAAATATCTACAAAAACTAAAGGGCCAAAGACTTGAAGACAGGTCTGGGATAGAGCGTATGATGTATGTGCCTCACGTGCGCAAAATGAATATGTTTTAGGTTGACATTCATCCGTTTCGAAATTGATTGACCCTTGTGGAGGAAAGCCAAGTAGGAGCTATTCGCATGTGCCATCAAATGATTTTGTGAAATGTCAGATGCATGAAAAAGCAGAGCAATGTCTAACTCATGCATCTAGTAATGCATGAACATACCTTTTCCGCAAGGAAAATCCAGGACTATAATACAGTGCAAATATTTTCAGGGTACCAGTAGCGGCCCGTGGTGGGAGTGCTGCCGGGCGCTGACGTGCGGCGCGCGCAACGAAATTCGTTTTATTTATTTATATGTTTACTTACCTCTAATCGGCCGTAATCCGTAGTTTACTACCTCCCACCCTGCCCCTCCCCCGCCCCACGTCAGCGCCCGGCAGCACTCCCACCACGGGCCGCTACTGCATGGTACAAATATACGTTAGATCACATACATTGCACTTTCTCTATATGATATATTGCGGTCATACTGAGAGGTCTGTTGCATTTTGCCACTGCCGTGGCCACTAAGCCAGGCATTTTCATAATTTGCTGTTCTCTGCTTTGGAAACGTGGCCTGAAAGCTGCAGTGTCGTAGTTAATGAGTAGGGTTAATTTAGGCATTGGCGGCTAGCGTCGCCCCACTGCTTAAAGAGCAGTGCAGAGGAAAAATAAGATGATAATAACAGAACATCATAATCATTTTATTTTTCAGTTCCCGCATAGGTGCAGGCTGGAGCTGGGCAGGTCTGGCCAGATCAGGGGGAGGAGTGATGAGCACACTCTAAAGTGCACATGACAGTTTGGCCGGCCGTCTTGGACCGGCCAAACAGTCATGTGCACTTTGCGTGTTCTCCACAGGCTGTAATGCACAGCCTGGGTGGAGAACATGCCAGGCTCCCAGTTCGTCTCTGAGCGCCGAACCACGGCACTCAGACCAATCACAACGCTGCTGTAAGGCAGCCTCATGATTGGCTAGAGGAGTCTGGGAGCCTTTGTGCTTCCTGCATCGGAGGAGAGGCGGTGACTGGCGCCCGGCGCCCGGCGACCTGCGACCACAACAGCAGGTAAGTTTTCTTTCTTTCTTTGTTTTTCTAACCCCCTCCACCCTCTCCGCCCCTTGACACCATTCCCTACCAGCCACCACTGAATTTAGTGTCAAACTATGCCATCCATTTCAGCCCTAAATTACATTAAAGTATGGGATATACATAAGGGAACAACATAGGCCATGCATTTTATTTGGTTGGCTGTGGAAGCTTCTGGCCAATGCTCTAAAATTGTTGTCCCTCAGTTATGTGCAAATGTCCAGCAACTATGCACTCGTTTTTAAAGAAAAGCAATTTTAGAGCATAGGGTACTGTAGCAAAGTACCACCTGCTGCAAACTCTCCCATCCTATTTGCAAAGCGGGAGGGGAGAGTAAGAGACTGAAAAAGGACCAACAGCTGAAAATAAGCACACTGTCATGTAATTCCACGTTTTCGAAGTAGACCTTTCTCTTTATGCTGGGGCTAAAATAAAAGTATCAATATATGTTGTTTTAAACACTGCCTCAGAGTGCAGATGGTGAGATGTGCAAACCCCAATGGTTTCAGTGTAATTTGCACCCTGGTTGGCAAGGACCAATAGCAGTTGATGGGTCTTATTTAGAGTTTGGCAGATGAGATACTCCATCAAAACATCACAGCTACCGCATCCTCTGCATTTGGGACTGGAAACCGAAAGCAGCCCTGGCAATTTTCTAGAGAAACACTTCCTAGCTCCAGGAGGCTGGAAACGCATGTTTGTTGCTTTTGTTACCGGGGCCGATATTGCAGCACTGCTGCGAAACTGTCCCCCAGTAACAAAACAGGCCCGACCACTGCAAAACCGGCCCCCACCCTGCCATCCTCCCAGGGAAACGCCCGATACCCAGTGCGGCCAGTCTGGCCCTGTCTGCTCTACAAGTGCCATGGACTAAAATGGACTTGTAATACAGAAGACGGGACAATCTCCTTGTTTGTCGCAGATTATCCCATCCACCAAACTCTAATTGAGGGCTTAAGCTTAATATGTTAAGTTATTTTAAAAGGAAATTAATCCAGTGCAAGCGACTCATTCCCGAAGGAGTATCTCAGCACTCTATGTGGTTCTAGGCAGGAGAGACATTCAAAATAGCCGGGCCTTTAAAAGTTTTTTTAAACTGTTTAAAGTCTAAGCAGGAACAGATATGAAAAGAAAGTTTTATTCTAGTGAAGAGGAGCCAGATAGGAGAATGACCTTCTGCTGTATCTCGCAGTAGGGATGCAGCGAAGGCATAGCAACAATTGATCCTAGATCTAATATTCCTACTAGGTAAGTAAGATAGAAGTTTCTCTCGTAGATAGAATGGACCCTTGCCAGCCAGAGATTTATGAGCAAGACAAAGAAGCTTGAACAGGGACCGTTTTCTCACTAGGAGCCAGTGAAGAAATTTCATTGTGGGCTCCGAAGGTGACCCAGAAGGAGCTTCCAGACCAAACGTATGGCAGTATTTTGAACAACTTGCAGTTTAGAACGAAGCGGCTCGTAAGAAACTACATTCCCATAATCTAGGCAGCTCACAATAAGTGCTCGAATAAGAGTACTCCTAGAACTTTGCGGGTGCTACTGAAACCCTTTCTTGAGCATGCTCATAATACCGAAACAAGTGCCTCAAGTAGATATAATCTGTTCTCTAATAGAGAGATTCTCGTCAGCCAGGATGCAGAGATTTTTACCTGCCTAACTCAGTCTTTGCTATGATAGCCATCATTGCGGGGGCTGATAGGGAACTTCAAAGTGAATGGACATTGCTTTGGGAATGTTAACCAGAATTTCTGTGGCAAGTCAAATGTAAATCAAGTGTGGTCCTTTGCTGCTAAGGTACGCCCCAAAACAGAGGATGTACACAGGGCCGGACTGGGAACCGAAACCGGCCTTGGCAAACTGCTCGGCCGGCCCCTCTGGGGGGGCTGAGGGGGTGCGGCCGAGCTCTTTACAAGGCCTTGTTTCGGCCGATTTTGTTACCGGGGGCCGATATTGCAGGCCCCTGGTAACAAAAAGGGCCCCACAGGGGCCCACAACCGGCCCCACCCTGGCGACCCACCGGGGAAACGCCCGGTGCCCGCTACGGCCAGTCCGGCCCTGGATGTACAGGATATCTTTCACCTCCTCTTGGAGTACAGTCTATGCAGCACCTTGCGTTTGTTGGAAATGTCTTTTTCCACAACTAGGGGATATAGGTGGGGGTTTCTAGTGGGTAGGATTTAAGGTTTATTCAGACTGCAATCCAGGAGCGTGAAATCTGTGACAGAAACATTGATTGTTCCCAAGCTGTGTGTATAACAGACTTGCTTTATTTTGTTTTCTTCGGATCAGGCAGCCAGACTCTGCTCCTGGATGTGTCTATTTTCAATAAACAGTTTGCTGTCGCTTAGCACACACAAATACATCTAGATACAGCAAGGTCAGCTTATCTTGACGTTTGCAGCATAGCATCCACCCCCTGTATTACTGGGGGCATAAGGGCCCTCCGCAACGACTGGGTGTGGGGCTGGACACCGCTCGCCCTTTTAGCAGTGGCGTAGCAAGGTCAGGTGGTACCCGTAGCGGAAAATTTCTTGTCACCCCCGGCTTGACAAAATGGCAAAAATATGTGGTTAAAACACATATTTTTGCCATTTTGTCACCCCCCTCAGTGATGACACCCGGGGCGGTCCGCACCCACCGCACCCCCCTTCCTACGCCACTGCCTTTTAGAAGTGTTTCTTCACTTGGGCAGCCAAAAAGATTTCTCACCACTTATTGTGGAAGCTGTAGAGTAAGTTGTGGTTCCCTGAGGCTGCAGCCGGATCAATGTGGTCAAGGGGAACAAAGGATTAATATTATTATTTTTATGTTTTTATTTTGCAGTTCTATATAGTGCGAACTCGACCCAAATGTTTTGGAGCGCTTTACATAAGCACCTGTTGGATTACACAGGGCCACATTTTTTTTTTTTTTTTTTTTTGCCGCGGGGAATTAAATATATGATTTGCCCAGAATTATAGGATGTTGAGCTGATGCCGAGACTCGAACCTGGCTCCCCAGGCCCAACGTCGCAAGAGGCACATCCTCTCAAAAATGTATGTTTGATGTTGATGTTTATAATTATGTATTAGAAACTCTTATTAACGTTTTAAAAAACAACGCAATTGCCTCGAGGATGTTTAACAAGAGGGCACTTCTGAGAATGCCTTATCTTATATGGCATATATAGTTTTTATGTTAATAGTCTATATGCACAGTAAACAGTATACAAAGGAATTGAACGTGGTGTTCCATTTCCAATTGCTTTACTTTTAAGGCGAAAGGGACATTTCTCTTCAGAATCCTGTTTTGGTCTGTTCATTTCAAGACCATTATTCTTTGTGAACTACTGTCCCTGCTTTAATTGTGTCCCCTTGTGATGAATCTTTGTATTCATTTTGACATGTTGAGATTGCTCATTGCTGGACATCGGGTTTTGACAAATGTCGCTGACGGCACGATTCTTAGGACGCGCCAGCTAGGGTATGTTTTCATTCTCTGTCTCTTTTCGCCAGCTTCTTTTTTTGTCACTATGTCCAGTGGGTCGTCAGCATTGATTTATGTGGTAATCTGTTGACTGTCAACGGGCGGTAGTTAGCCGAAGATGACTTATCTGAATTTGAGCTTGCTTTTTGAAATCTGCCTTCCTGCTGCATCACTTTGGATGGATTCACCTTGTGCTTCCCAGACAAGTCCACATAAAACTGTGGCATTTAAATTTGACCTCAAGATCCAATGACTCGAAAAGAGCACTGTTTCCAAACTAAACCTTCTGTTAGGAAGCTTATGGTTAGAAAATCAACAAATGAGCATTTAAAATAGTGTGGATGGTATTTTAAACGATCAAAAGCGAGGAGGTGTTTATTAGAAATACAAACACCCAAAAAGACGTGTCATGAAAAAATAGTACAAGACAAACATAAAACTGGGGGCCATATGTACGACAAAGTGGCGGAGCGCGGCGTTAGCCTCCTGGGCTTAACGACACGCTCCGCCACTCGAAAACGCAAGGCTGCACCATATTTACAAGGATGTGGTGCAGCCTTGCATTTCCCCCTGCGATGGCGCTAAGTTTCACAACTTAGCGCCAACGCAGGCACCCTTGCACCAGAGTGCAAGGGTGCCTGTGTGCAGGGCAGGATTGTTCATGTGTAGGAAGGTGACCCTTCCTGCACATAAACAATCCTAAAATGCCATTTTGTAACTTTCGTGTGTGCTGCTTCATGCAGCACACATCAAAGTTCCAAAATGGCATTTTTAAAGGTTTCTTTATGTACAGGAAGGACACCTTCCTGTACATAAACAAACCATGGCATTTTGCTTTTTCCATGTGTGCTGCACAAGGCAGCACACATGGAAAAAGCAAAAACGAGGAGAAATAATGCATTTCTCCTCGTTTCGCCACCTTAAGACCAGGGTTTTCCTGGACTTAAATTTGGTGCTGCCTCCTATGTACGCCACCCTTGAACTTAGGGGGCAGCGTCAAATACAATGGGTGTTGCTGTGGAACGCCCACCACAACACCCACTGCATGCCCCTTTCACGCTAAACATAGCGTGAAAGGGTGCCTTATGTACAAGGCAGCGTTAAACCACGTTAAGTGGCTTAACGCTGCCTTGTACATAAGGCAAGGCCCCTATCGCCACGGGAACGTCACAAAAAGTGACGTTCTCGTGGCGATAGGGGCTTGTACATATGCCCCTGGGTTTTCTTCTGATCTTCTTTCAACCGCCCTCTCTCCTGTCGGATCAAACCAGTGCTGACACTGAACTGCTGTCTCACCGAGCCGCTTCTCAGCATAGCACTGGCTTGCTTATTGAGAGCACAATAGTGAGTTGGGAGAGGGATATTAGCACAAGCTGTGGTACGTGTGGATGCCAGGGAACCAGGTCATTATTAATATTTGGGCAAGGGAGGGGATTGCAATTCATTGAGCGGTGTGGGTGGTTATTAGGCCACAAGACACTTTTAAATATTTAGGCAGTGTAGGATAAGCGAATGCTGATGATGGTGTGGGTGGCAGGATCCATAGCATTTCACATATGTGAGAGGGGTATGCTGAGGTTGATGAGATAGGTGGAAGGACACAAGATCATTTTCAACATTTGGGTTGAGTAGATTATTGCAGAGAGTAGTCAGAGTAAATGTACATTTTAATTTACATACACCATAAGGTAAGGGAGCTGAGACCATGTTGTGCATGGCTTCCTCATGACTCTGCACCCTGTTAAGATGATCTGATCAGGGCAAGAGCATATGAAGGACATACATAACACAATATGTACCTGTCAATAAAAAGGAAGCTTTTCACCTCCTGTATGACACCATAGACAGCTTGAGCTTCACACATGTGGTGTCACTGATGTCTTTTTGAAATCCTCTGCGGAAAACATCACCCGATTTGCTCAGAAAATGTTATTTATTTGTACATCTGGAACAGATTAGTGAGGGAATGAGCAATCATATTTTCAGGTGATTTGCACTCACCTACTCTTAGCCCCCTTTCAGTGACAGTATCACCTCGAATATGTTACCTTTAATCTTGAAAATGTAGGATAATTCCAGTAAAACACACACACATAAGTGCATAAAATATGACGAGTACAGATAAAACCTGATTACATTTGCTCTCAGCTCAAGTAAAGAGTTGTGATGAAACATTTTCTGGGAGCATGCATATGAGAATTTGGAATGTCAGATTATTGAGTCAATGCAGGTAATGTATTTTCAATTAGAGCAATCTTCACACACCTTTGGTATCTTGGTCTCAGCAGCCTTTAGTTGAAGTTTATGCATGTGTTGCACTTAAGACATCTTTAGTAAGCCATCAAATTTACCAAAAACGTTAAGTGAAAATGTAAGAAGGTTGGAAGAAAAAAATGGCACAAATGAAGAAAAATAGATATTGTCTTCTAAAGGTACAAGAAAAGGATATGTTTCACAGACCAAAAAACATAATGGTGAAAAGTGTCGCCTTAAAACTCAGTTGCAATCAAACGATAACATAAAATATCACTAAAATAGATCAATGGTAAAAAGTGTTATATCACTGTCAAATTAAACACTGAAAATAATGTATACATTTCTAATTGATCTACATAGTACTGACTGTGGAATTGGCACCACATGGCTAATTTAGAGTGCACATATATAATGACAAATTCCATAGAAAATTTCTACCTTTCCACCAAGGGGTAGATTTATCAAGAATTTGTACTGGAAAGTGACGCAAACCTCTGGTATACAGTTTACAGTGCGAAACGTTTTTTGCGCTGGAAAGTACCCATAAAAGTAACACAAATAGTGCTTTGTGCTGTTTTGTGTTACTTTGCATCAAAGGGCACTCCATGGGTGGGACACGGTATTTCCCACGCTATGATCCATGGTTTTTGACTCGAAGCTATACCAACTAAAATTGGTAGGTTAGGCTTTGCACAAAAATTAACCCGTTCTTGAGGTAGGCACTAATACAGAGGAAATGCTTTATTTCTCCTAACTTTTCTTACATTCCATGTTTGCTACCTTATAAAAAACATATCCACTGTATGAAAGTTTTATATTTACTCTAAGCATAGTATTTTGTACTGGAAAGGTACCCTTCCAGTACAAAACCTAGGCTATCATTATATATACAACTTTTCACTATGGTGCAAGATGTCTGTTTGTGCGCCACCCTGGGGAAGAGAGCAGCAGTCCCATATCTTAGTAGATATGGCTCTGCAATGCTCTCTCCCACTAGCACAACGCAGCACAGCAACTTTGGTTGCTGCACTCAGTAGAATTACTTTTAATAAATCTGGCCCTAAGAATCTATGGGGCATATTCTCTAGGACTCATCGCCGAATTAGCGGCACTTTTCCGCCACGAAAGTGGTGTTAGATTTATCGCCCTATTCACAAGCCTGCGCTAACAGCCGACATCGCCAGTTTACCTGCGATAGCTGCCGCCAAAAACATCGCCAAGGCTGACAGCGACAACTAACGCTAATCATATGCAGAGTAGGCGTTCCCGTGCAAAAACACACGATAACACCACTTCGCAATATTCTCAATGACCAGCCAGATCGGCGATGCGGTCCAAAAACAGGCGATAAGGCACGTTAGCAGCAGGGACTTAAGACCTGCTTATTTCTGGTCTTAAGTAGGACGAAAACCTGCTGTATAAAGGGAGCCCAGCCCAGAGCCACAACTGAAGACCAACAGATGCCATGGAGCTACTAATCATGCAGGTTGGAGACCCAAGAGGGCCACAACACCCACCGCCACCACCCCCAGGACCACCCCCACCCCCAGGCCTACCGCCCCCCCCCGGACTGCCACCGAGGCAGCGCAGAACCAGACAGCGGACCTTCCGAAAACGCATTAGCCTCAGAGACTTAACGCCAGAGGATGTCATTGCCCACTACAGGCCCTTCTCCTTTCCCGAGGTCCGTGGCTGGTCCTCCGGGGGGTTTGCGGGTTCTGGTTGGCCTCTGTAGTTGCTCCAGCTTCCTCCATGGTGCTTCTCAGTAGTTTGTGTTTATTTATTTTTTTGCAGCTTTTATGGTGATTTTTCCCGCCTGACGTGGGAATAGCAAGCCTGGGGCTGCTTATCACTGATGTTTTTATCGCTGTTGGGCCCATCGCCACTTTTTTCACATTCGGGTTTCCTTTTTTATCGGCGACCCGGTAATTTTAACGCGGACATTTGACACGTTATCGGGATACTATCACCTGTTGCCGGCGTGTTGAGAATTCGCCGTTAACACGGCATTAGTTTCCCGCGATAGACGGCGTTATGTAAAATTGCGTTAACCTAGGTTGGCGATAATTATCGCCCGTTCTTGAGAATATCCCCTTATATGTGCATGAAAAAAACACATTAGATACTAAGGGCCTAATTACAAGTAAAGGTGCTATTTATTGCAACTGGTAAATACTGATACCCTGGGGTTCGTTATTTATTGGGTGCAATAAATATCACCTATTACGAGCTATTGGGGAATATAATGCAGATTTTGGGGTTTAAAATACCAAAATCAGCATGCTACTGATAAATACAGTACACATTTCCCCTGTTAAATTTCGGCAGGTTTGACCTGACAAAATGTAATGCATGTTGGTTTATTTAATGCATTCGATAACTATTGGATGCGTTAAATAAAACCAAACTCATAATTCCGTCCATGTGTAAACCAAAGAATACTCATGGGCCAGAATTAACCACCAACTTGTAATCAGGGCCTAAGAAATGGTTTGTGTCAGATAAACAACTTTGCCTTCTTTAAGCTAATGTATTTACATGTTCTCTCTTCCAGATAACTCGCTCAGCATAATGGCACGGCATAGTGGATTCAACCGACTGAAGCAAGAAGTATATTTGCTGCCAATCATAATAAGTGACAGCGGGAATCCTCAAATGAGCAGCACCAGCACCCTCACCATACGCGTTTGTGGCTGTAGCAGTGATGGGGTTGTGCAGTCTTGTAATGTTGAGGCTTATGTACTTCCGATTGGACTCAGTATGGGGGCCTTAATAGCTATATTAGCTTGCATCATATTGCTGTTAGGTAAGTCATTTATTTACAAATTTGCCTCCAATAGGTTTCATTGTCTGGGGAGGGGCAGATTGTCAGACAATACACCAGAGAAGTCTATGGTAAAGAAAAAAAATATTTGGGGTAATTCACAGATCAATTCACAGTCTTAAAGCTACGTTTATGACCAAAGTGGCATCATTTATGCCTGACAGCTAACCACAAAACGACACCTACGTTGGGGTGTAGATGTTTGTAGTAGTGCATAAATGTACCCCACATCTGCATGCAGGTATATAGTGGTAAATCCCATGCAATTTTGGGGGAATGGGTGGCTCAAGGTGCAATTTGCCTTTAAAATTTTGAACGAACACAAAATTGTGAGATTGTGGACATTCACAAATTTCTCTCTGATCTCTTACCACCATGGATACAGTGTGAGATTTCCTCCAGCAAAGTGCTGAGGTAACTGCACTCCAACGAGGGGTCTCGGGGGGGGGAGTGGAATGGAACACGTTTAGACGTTGTGCAGGTGTTTTCCTATGGATAAAATTGCCATTATCACATTAAGCTGCCTTCTCAGGGTGCATACATTGGGGGGGAAATTATTGTCTAAAAACATGACTTACTCAATAGTGTTGTACCGCTTTACAGGCATAGTACTGTTACATTTTGGAACTGAGTAAAATCGCAAATCTGCACTGGTGAGAAATAGCATTTCTACGAGTGCAGTTTTAGGATTCAATTTGTGAAAAAGACCCTTTGTGTTTATATCCGAATAGGTAACGTGTAAGATATATACAGTTTAGAGTAAAAAATATCACATGTGGAACACATTTTATCATTTTAAGACAGTTCTGACCAACAGCAAAGGGAAGTCGATTTATCAATGTGTGTGGTGCCACATTCCGAGACACTGGTCATGTGCAAACTATGAACATAAATTTCGACATCACAAACTATACATGTTGTTTTGCACTTTAACATAACAACTGAAAAGGAAAGTGGGCATTGTTTTGAATAGAAGCACAGAAAGGAAACATGTCATTTCATTTATTGCTAAAATACCTTCTTGTGTTGCTATAGAAGAGGCAACTGCCTTGCATTAACACATTTACAGACGAGAAAGAGAGTGGAAGAGCAATAAAACTTGACAAGAATATCAAAGGAAAAGGGGACCTCTGATGTTTAGTGCCTTCTAAGTGAACAGCAGGAACCTGAAGTCAATCTAGTCGTTTGCCAAGAAACAGTGGGAGGGATAACATCCTGTTGAGAGAAACAAAAATGAGTCAGGCCTTGACAGCTGTGTTCTGAGTTAATTGGAGACAATGACTTGGAGAAATAAAGCTCAAATGTTCTGGGTAGTGCAGTCACTATCATACCCTGTCTCAAGAACCCGAATATAATTACAGAAACAAAATAGCTAAACAGAATAATAAATCGACACCCACTTTTTCAGGTATATATAAAATGTTGCCCATATAAGGGGCCTAAGTTAAATTCAGAATTTTTGGCACCTGTCAGTGACTTTGTGATGCAAACTATGTAGATTTCAAAATCTCCAGTAACAGGGAGTTACAAAATGACTTTAGGCTGGTTTGAGATCCTCCTGTGATTGGCTACAAACACAGGGCCGGTGGTCTGCAAGGTAAACCAGACTACCATTTCTCCTTTTGCATTCCCAAATAAGAAACCTATTTTTTTATTTAAAATCAACCTGTGTTTTTTAACCCTTTCGATGCGTCGGACGGCCCCCGGCCGTCCGACGTCACGGTGGGCGTGTGCGGAGGACGGCTGGGGGCCGTCCGAGACACGCCCACTCATTATTTCACCCGCACTGCGGCGGAATTCGCGCCGCGGTCAAGGTGTTAAACTAACTGATTCTGAGGACAGCTTCCCTCTGCAAAGGGGTTAGCACCTCGTTTGATTAGTTGATAACGATTCAATGGTGAGCAACTGCAGTTACAGTCACAAGCCATTCATACATCTCATAATGATTCGACCCTTTCATGCTCTCTGCTAATTGCGATTTGGAATCACTCAGTCAGTAAGAAAGAGTTTCTAAATCCCAAAATGGGTCTAATGCATGGGCACTCACAAACATTTGCACAGGGGCCACAAAGTACGGTCTGTGGTGTGACCGAGGGCCACACTGATGCCAGCAGGGTGGCAGTAGGGGGTCTGGGTGGGTAAGGGAGTGTGTGAGGAGGTCTAAAAAAATGTTGAATAAACGGGCAAGCATTGATTTACAGCTTAATAAATGCTTGCCCGTTCATTTAAAATAAAAAATTCTAAATGTTAGTGCTCAGCACCTAAACAGCAGCTCATGTTGCTGCTCATCATGGGGTCCGCATGTAAAGGTCAAGAGGGCTGCAAGCGGCCCCCGGGTCGTACTTTCAGCACCACATGTCTAATTCATGGTAAACAATATGTTGTAGTCGCAAAAACTGTCATTTTGTGAATTGCAGGGTTTACAACCACAAAAAGGTTTTGTACATCTTTTCCATAATTTTAACTTCTTCTTGTCCTAAAAGTTTAGCTAAACAAATAAGGTGTACCTTTGCACTGGAGATCAATGCTCAAGGATTTACTTAAACATACGCTTAATTTTAATATTGTTAGAGGTATTTATATAGTACAGACATACCTTTAAAGCATAGATTAGTTCTATAGATAATTTAAGCTATATATGCCTAGATATGCATTGCATTTCAGAATTTGTATTGGACTTCCTACCCTGACAAGGCTAACAAGTGCTTTGAGAGTGTGTTTCAGCCAGATAGTATTTTGGTGGTGTGGACAATTCTGTAAATTATAATGTATAACTTGATTTGATGCAATCCATACAAATGTTGACAGACATTGTTTTAACTTGTTAGTAACTGAGTAATTGATTTTTCTTCCAGTTATTGTGGTGCTATTTGTAACACTAAGAAGACATAAAAATGAGCCACTGATCATCAAGGATGACGAGGATGTGCGGGAAAACATAATTCGCTATGATGACGAGGGAGGAGGAGAAGAAGACACGGAAGCTTTTGATATTGCAACGTTACAAAATCCAGATGGTATTAATGGCTTTCTGCCAAGAAAGGACATCAAACCAGATCTCCAGTTTATGCCCAGGCAGGGCCACTCTGCTCCCAATGGTGTTGATGTTGATGAATTTATTAATGTCCGGCTACATGAGGCGGACAATGATCCCACTGCGCCTCCGTACGACTCTATTCAGATTTATGGCTATGAAGGAAGAGGTTCAGTGGCTGGTTCACTTAGCTCCTTGGAGTCTTCCACATCAGACTCAGATCAAAATTATGACTACCTCAGTGAATGGGGTCCTCGCTTCAAAAGACTTGGTGAGCTTTACTCAGTTGGTGAGAGTGATAAAGAAACTTGACAGTGGATTACAAACTTTTTACATTTTGACTTACCTACGTAACATTCTGGGTCACTATTGTTAGTTTTGGCTCATGTGGCCATTTGTTTTAGAGGCAAATTTAGCACTCGTCATCAAGAAATCAACTACATTGTAAAGTTGAACCAAAAAAGTATATGTTAGGAGGTAAGTCTTGTGGAGTGTGAAGTAAAGTTTGTGGAGTGTCTAGAAGTCTTTGGGTATTCAGTATTCACTATGACCAAGAAGAAGATGCCATTTTGGAAGCTGCGCAAAGAGAATTGGGAAAACCGATATTCTAGAAAAGGGTCCTCAGTGGATTTCCTCCTGAACTGTTTCTTGTCATGACGTTTGGTTTAATGTATTGCCAGCCAAGAACCCACCACCACATGATTTTAAAGCAATAGTGGTCTTCTTTACAAGGATTGACTTAAATAGTAATGTACAGCCCTGCTGGTGTCTACTGTTCAGTGACCATACATTGTAAATACCGAAATTTGCGGCCACATTACCACAAACTGAAATTTCATCCTTTAATGTTGTTGAGCCTTAAAATGTTCACATGCGCTATCTCCATTTCAGTAGCAAAATTGTGATTCCTACTAACGTGCGCCATCTTCTGTGACAACGACAAGTCTCAGACAGTGAAAGGCCTATTTTCTAGTAGAAAAAAACATGCTATCGTTCCTCAGTTCGTCTTCTGAAACAGCACTTTGAAGGGAATTCGGAGAAGAAACGGTGGATTTATTGCTGTATGTTTATTTATTTTTCCATCTTTTAAAAAATAGTCTATTGGTTTAATTTATTGACGTTGATAATCTTGATTTGAAAGATTTTATGAAAGTTAAAAAACATTCAGTAATAAACCTTTTAGATTTATTTTTTCTACATATATGATAAATATTTAATACATATACATGTCTAAATGAAAACGATTACCATTGCAGATGATGTAATAATTAATGTTTTTCTTATTTTATTCAATTTATATATCGATTGTCAAACAGTTGATTTTAAAACGAAAGCTAGTTTGATGGGAACCTTTTCCAGAAAGACATGTCCTTTTTATATAAATATTTAAGTCATTATCGACAAGAAAATATCTCATGTTTTAATACAAGCACAAGTAGCTGGAAGCAAACAGGTTCATGTGAATATTTAAACTTTAGACTTTTAGAAAAGCAAACATTACACGGAAAAGTAAAAATGACATGCATAATCTTTGTCTATTTTAATGCAGCAACCAGGATGTACATAATTCCACTGCCTATGTTACTAGCATTTCCATGATATAATGTTCATGTTTACACATAGGGATTCTTGCACTCCAGAACAGCTCGAGAAGCTTCAATCATATCCAATTTGTAATAATTCCCTGACATTTAGAAATAGGTATTGTATAATAAAACCAAGCATTACATGCAGATCATATTAATTTTCTACTTTGCTCTGATGCTATATTATTGTTTGTTTAATAATTACATGTATTGTATTCAGAGAAACTCCTGTATTGTTTACTACTTTGTGAAATATATTTTTATAAATATGGTCGTGTACTGCCTCTTTCATGAGTCATGCATGGTGTTTGAAAAATGGTGAAATTAGTTGCAGGATCAGTGATTTGCTTGTGTTTTCATGGAGTTTATAGAACTTGTATTTTACATTAGAGACAGACTATAAACTTGAATTCCCAACGAGATGATTTTGTGAGTGATAGTGAATAATTAGCGGGTCTGATGGGGTAAGGTTCACCACTCCCATTATGCTTGACTAGCAAGAACCTAATCACACCATTCGAAGCAAGGCAATCCAGAACAGGAGGTTATTACAGATTGGGCTGCATGATGAGGCTCAGTGGTGTAATGCAAAATGATAGGATCCCCATAGAAATTATGATGAGCGGGACCCTGATTCTCCCATATATCTCATAGGTATTCATTGGCCTTGGGCTATATTGAGATCCCCTGAATGATTGGGGGGCCCCTTTAGGGTTATGGAACCCCATGCAGTGCAGTGGCTGCAGGGGCATGCGATATTCCCCATATCAGGCGGGACAGTGTTAGAAACCGTTGGCGGCTCCTCGAGGGAGTGCTGCGGGGCGATGGGGCGGGGTGGGGGAGGGGCTGGGTGGGGGTAGTAAACTCCGGCATACGGCCGAACGGAGTTAAGTACATAAATAAATAAAACGAATTACATTGCGCGCGCCGCATCGCCGATTTGGCGTTGCAGCGCGCATTGTAATTCGTTTTATTTATTTATTTATGTACTTAACTCCGTTCGGCCGTATGCCGGAGTGCTACTACCCCCCACCTTGCCCATCCCCCGCCCCGCCCTACTGCAGCACTCCCTCGAGGAGCCGCCACTTGTTAGAAAGTGCATGTTACAAGGCACACAGTTCTATGCGTGGCTTCCATATTGCTTCAGGGGTGTAACACAGCCCCTTGCAGCACAGAGGGCCCCCAGCACTTCAGGGGTCCCTAACTCATTTGGGGGCATTGAGCCAAAGGCCAAGGAATATATGTGAGATATGGGAAACTCAGGGCCCCCTTTCACAGTCTGTAGTGGGCGGGCCTTTATTTTGCTTTATGCCACTGTATTGCTTCAATACCATACATGGGACATATTTTGAAGGAATGCAGAGAAAGGAAATATTTTAATGCAGTACACAATTGAAAGCGTTGTTACTGGTGTGCATCTGAAATGCATAGAACACAGACCACCTGTGTAGTTTAGTTTTGGTACACACCGGATAAGACTTTCCCAACGTCTTTGGTGTGTGATGTTAATCAAGTCCATCTACTTATGGTGCACATTCTAGGGTATTGCACTTCAGCAATTTCTTGAAAAGCAAAACAAAGCAGCACTTTTACAAAATCACAATGGAGCGGAATAGCAAAATTTGCCGTGCTGCATTGCTCTAGGGGGTGAGCAGCACTGAGCCATATTTACTAAATATTGCCTACTGCTGCTCTCTTCCTTTGTGCTTACACACAAACAGATTGCTTAGTGCCATGCAAGCACCTTTTCACCATAGTACAAAGATGTGTTTATTTATTTATTTATAAAGTTTTATATAGCGCGAACGTGACCCACGAGGGTATCAGAGCGCTTTACAGTATAAGAACATAAATGGTTGAGGTGGTATACATGCATTCAAATGTGTCACTTTGTACAATAGAAATAAAAAAAAATATGAATAAACAAACATAGAGGACCATGATTCTGCAGGACGTTGTACAATAGACAGTTAATGAACTTTAGGTGATTGTGCAAGCAAACATACAAATTATAGCCTCTATCGATTCATAGTGGATATAAAATGTATAGATGACCAAGGAGACCCACAGCCAATTAAGTTTTACACTACATACCATTAATGAGAAAAAAAAAAAGGCTGTGATATAAGTCTTACATACAGTAGACTCGTCCAATCCATCTGAGATAGGCAATGGTATTCAAATCTTAGAGATGACTCGGTGACATCCTATAATTAAAACTTAGGACATGAATTTGTTCATTAGTAGTCTTTTTACTTCCTTTTTGAATGCGGTAAAGGAAGTGATTCCACGCACTAGTGGGGGTAAAGAGTTCCAAATCTTTGGTGCAATCCCTGAGAAAGCTCTACAACCAGTTCTCCTCTTATGGAAGGATTGAGGTTTCAGAAGGAAGGTGCTCGCACTTCGTAGTTGTCTGCAGCCTCCAGACCTTTCCAGCTTTAGAGCCAAGTAACTGGGTGTATTGTTGTGAATTGCTTTGTGCGTCATGCAGGCCACTTTAAGGTGTATTCTTGCCTCGTAAGGCAGCCAATTCAGTGCTTTCAAGGTTGGTGAGATGTGACTATTTCTTTTGGTTCCTGATACCAGTCTAGCCGCAGCATTCAGTGCTGCTCTCAGTGGAGCCAACTTGTATTTGGGGAGACCACAGAGGGTGGTGCTTCCGTAGTCTAATCTTGGTAGCACTAGGGCTTGTACTGCCGTTTTTAGATCTGCCTGAGGGAGGAAGGGTTTGAGTTTCCTTAATATACTCATCTTGTGATTAGCTCCCTTGGTGGCCATAGAGATGTGCGACTGCATATTCAGATGTTTGTCTATGGAGATTCCTAGGGATTATGCTAACTGGCATAGGGTTTGCACTGGAAGGATACAGTTTCAATACAAAATCCTAAGGTAAGACAATGTTTTTGACATCTCACATATTGCATGTGAGGTGTACAGTGCAGAACACATGCAATGAGTGAAATGTCTGGAGAAATTAAAACATTTTACAACTTTGCCTCTGCCTTTGCATCAAAACCATAAGTGGTAGCATTGGGAACTTAAAACAACACCCATAGAACACCCCCTTTACTCAAAGTAGCATAAAACGCTATTTGTGTTACATTAAAGGCAACTTTCCAGTGCAAACAAACTTTTGCACTAGAAAGTAAATATGCAAAGGCTTGATAAATATGCCCCAGAGGGCCATTTCCTTCTCTCTGGTAGTTTTAACATAAGTGTAGGGCAATAAATATATCCTGAAAAACTGTTTCAATTTACACATTACAGTTACATCACAAAAAATAGCACACTCTTCAGTGTATGTAGGATGCCAACCAGGTGTAATACAAAATTATGGTGCCCATGTCAGAATGTTATGCGGCGCCCCTGGCCTTCGGATAAATGAGGCCCCCCTGAAGGTTTGGGGGCCTCCTGAAGGGTTGCGGGACCCCCCGCGCCACTGGGGTTGCAGGGGCCTGTGCTATGTGCCTGATGTCAACCCCAATGCATCATAATAAGAGAAGGCAGAAATAAGCAAACATCTTCCTCAACAGGTGTCCGCTATTGATGTCCACTACCGGTGTTGAGGAACTTTGAAACTGATGGGGCATTAAAGCTCTTTTTAAACTAAACTTCACGAAGGAGATTTTGGGTGGGTTTTCATAAGGCAATTACATGCTGCATGATAGTGTGCGATTTCATATAAATTTGCTTAAAATGTAGTAGTTTTGAATTGACACTAATGAAACATTTCAATTCTTGCTCTGCAAGGTGTGCCATCCCCACATGTAGACGTCCACCTGCCCAAAGAAAATTTAAAAAACGGTGGCAAAGCAGTAAATTGTTCAGTGGAATTTTCCTAAAAGTTCTCCAAAGAACCAAGACATATTTCAGGCAGTTAAAAAATCAGGTTTTGCAATGTCACACTGCCTATGACTTGTCGGAATTTGCCCAGCATATTCCTTCACACCCCACCAAGTAGATTCTCAGTCAAATATCATGACTGCAAATGAACTTGGAAGAGGCGTGGTGGAAATTTAAACCTTATACTAGGGAGCAGAGCTGGACAAATCTTAGAATCTTTGACAATGTTACTGCTATTGCTTAATTACAAAGAACTGAATCAGATTGCAGACCACTTACATCCGTATTACATGCTTAGGCTTCTGGCAAAAGTGGTGATAACAGCATAAATAGATGTTTCAGTCTAAACTATGGAATGGTCACTAGATTCGTTTTCTCATCCTGCTTACAAATAGTAATTATTTTTTTTTTACAGAGTTTTATATAGCGCGAACTTGACCCGAATTGGGTATCAGAGCGCTTTACATAGCACCAGTTGCATTACATAAGGACACATTCATTTTTTGTTAGCCACGGGGAGATTGATTTGCCCAGAATCACAGGATGTTCAGCGTCATTGCCGAGAGTTGAACCCAGTTCCCCAGATTCGAGGTCGACCGCCCTAGCCGTTAGGCCAACTCCTCTCCCCACTTACAAATTCGTAAGTCAAGAAGATTTCTCTCCTTATAGACAGAGCCACGTTAACCAAGATGTCTCATGCTTGATGATTATTAGTAGATACTGGATGGTAAAACCACAATATTATTTTGGGGACACTTACGCTCTTTATGTAAAGTTAAGGTACATGAGATTCAGATTCCGTGTCTCATCATTAAGATGAAACTTGCCACCGTAGGAGAAGACAAAGGTTTCCGCTGAGTGGAACGCCGTCCATGGGGCATATGTGTAAGGAAGTGGCAGAGCGCGGGTTAGCTCCAAAACTGCTAAGGTTGCGTTCCGTCACTTTAGAAACACAGGGATGCTCCGTGTTTACAATAATACGGTGCACCTCAGCGTTTCTCACTGCGCCTGCGCTAAATTCAGCTGCCTAGTGTCAACGCAGGCACTCTTGCACTATAGTTGAGGGAATTATTGTTTATGCGTCCCTTCCTGCACATAAACAATCCAGAATGGCGATCTGTAACTTCTACGTGTGCTGCATTGTGCACCACACATAGAAGTTGCAATTTGTCAATTTTAAAATGATTGTTTATGTGTAGGAAGGGACACCTTCCTGCACATAAACAATAATTCATAGCAATTTGCTGTTTCTATGTGTGCTGCACAATGCAGCACATATGGAAACAGCACAAACGAGGAGAAATAAAGCATTTCTCCTAGTTTCGCCATGTTAAGACCAGGTTTTCCCTGGTCTTAATTTTGGCGCTGCCTCCTATTTACGCCTCCCTTGTAAATAGAGGGCAGCGTAAAAAATCAATGGATATTGTGGTGGAATTCCCACCTCAACACCCATTGCCCACCCTTTCACGCTAAGTGTAGCGTGACAGGGGGCCTTATTTACAAGGTGGCGTTAAGCCACGTTAAGTGATTTAATGCCACCTTTTAAAAAAGGCGAAGGGTTTATCTCCACAGGAGCGTCACTGTAGCGATAGGGGCTTGTAAATATGCCTCAATCACAACAAGGAGCACCAGGGGGTAAGTAGTCAGGTCGCCCCCCCACTCAACAACCAAATATCTCAAAAAAGACCTGACATACTGGGAACAGTGTATTATAATTTACAAGACCGGGGGTACATACTCCCCTTACAGGACAGTACAATTGTTACTTGCCTGTCTGTCCCACTGTTCACAATTTACATTAAACACCATCATGTACCACAGTTCACAACAAGCTTTTAAAAGGGAAATATACCACCACACAACCTTGTGCTGAAAATGTGTGAAAGATTGGAAAGCACCTCACGTTAGAAACACCAAAGGGGGCTGCTGGCATATATTTACCAGTGTGCCCACACTATCATCATCGGTAGCTTCCCAATTGGAAAAATAAGGTGAAAGTAAAGAAATTCCTCCGAGGTGAGAAATCAATGGAAAATGAGTGAAAATACGGCACTATTAGTGCAAGAGTCACTGAGTGCCCCCCAGGTCCCACAAACTACAAAATGAGGAGATGCAATCCTCAGTTAAAACGAGGTACCGCTTACTTGCGCAGGAGATTTATTCAATGCAGTAAGTGTCCTCTCATAAAAACGGCATCTATTTGGCCATTTACACATATATAGGCCAACATGTTTCGTTGCCTACTATCATTCCGGCAACTTCATCAGGGCTAGTATGGGACCATGCATCACCTTGCTTGTTGGTCACTCAGACCAGGTGGCTGCTGTAGTCCTTCGTACCTGCACACCGATCGGGGCGGAGCACCAAGTGATTCCAGACACCGCGGACGCAGTGAAACTGACATTAGCAGTTACGAGTGGGACCGCGACCATTTGGCGCGGAATCTCCGACGGTGGTGTGCAGGTACGAAGGACTACAGCAGCCACCTGGTCTGAGTGACCAATAAAGAATGGCAGAATAAAGCCCTTGACGTTAGCAATGCTCCAGCTCTCGCCCAAATGTCCATTACATTTTAATCCTGCTAATGGATACGTTTTAGGAGATTGGCATTTGCACTTTAATATCTATATATGAAGTAATTTTAGACGTTTTTCACATAACAAGCATTTTGAGTGTTTTCAATAGCAATTACATATAGTTCCTTTATATATTATGAAAACATAGAACTGGATGTATGCTGTTTTTACAATGTTGGTTTTATTATGCATTGTGAACCTATTTGTTCTGGTTTTAATTAACCAAACAATAAATTCTAGGACTCCAGGAACGGAGGTGTTAGCATATACAATTGTTTCAACATAAACTATGGAATGCCTCCACCTTTCACAATATCCTGCCTCATCTTTTTGATATATTTGAAAACTGTAACCCAAGCAGTAATATCCTCCATGGTGGACTATGCAATGTATTTCATGCAGCACTCTCTAAATAACTTATTGCCTATTAGCAATTGATACAAATTGTTGGGACACAACTTATTTTGAAAATCATCTGCAGTGTTATATCTTACACCATCTGACTGAATTGCACTGGCTTCTTTGGTTTCGCTCCGCCATCACACCAGGAAATCGCATTTGTGATCTCGTTTCCCAAAAAGGCTTTCAAATCAAACCCTCCTAACTGCATCTCTTCACATACTTCAACTCTTTACTAAAAGGAAAGCCCGATCAGGGGTTCAAATCTCTCTCCTTTGTAGTACTAATCTGAGGAATAAACTGCCCTTCTCTCTCTTCATTCTATTCCCCAACCTTTCTAACTTCTGCACAAAATGAAACCTTTGCAGTTGACTCAACATGCCAATTGTGATCTGTTTTTAACTTTAGGTGTCACCTAGTGCCTGGAAATCCTTCACAAATACTTTTCTCATCATCTTCATCCATGAGTGTCTTGAAATAATTGCCCTAGCAGTATGCCTTCTCAGATACCCTGAAGAAAAATCAAATATAAGCCAACTGACATCAGCACCTCATTTATGTTGCGCTTAACATACATTTAATAAATTCAATATTTTTATTAAATCATCAACTTGCCACTTACTGAAAATAAAGACATTTTGCTACAAATACAGCATTTTGGGTAACACATATCAAGAATGGCCACATTAAGTGACGGATGACATCATTTTGCAGGCCCATCACTATGCAGCATATACGTGTGTCAATGATGCCTTGAATATGTTAACAACAAGAACCTAGAAAGGGTTTTGGCTAACACTACAGCAAGGCTAAGCCGACAATATTCAAAAAACAAAAGAGATGCCCATGCTGCTAATTTACTCCAATCAATAAACTTTGAACATTGAACACAAAACAATGCCCACACCAACCACTTTTTCCGTTGGATTTAATCAAAAAACTTTTTCTTTTCTCTATTTATCGAAAAATTCTTTTCACCTACATAATACAAAACATTTTACAATTTATAAAGAAGCCTTTTCAAAGCAAAATTTCAATGTACAAAAACATTTACATATATATACAAATCTACAACATGTATACCACTGCTTACACCCCATTCACTCAACTTCGCACATACCCTATTACCATTCAGACAAACATGCAAAACAACGTATTATTTTTCAATGTTAATATAGACATTTTAAGCACAACACAATGGATCAACAGGCCATCTGTCGAGTTAACTGAATGAATCAAAAAAATGAATTATGAATCCATCTAAGATTGGCCTTGAAAATAACGGTCTACGCGTTTCGAACCCCTGCCAATTCGGGAGTTCTCATCAGGACCAGAATAGCTGAAAAAGACAAAAGAAATATCTTTGTCTTAATAATTGACCACATCATGACCCTTACCTCACCAAGCCTCTATGGTGCACCACTTCTTACCTTAATCGCTATGAATATTCAGCTGGTGTATGACCATTTCAACTTTCACCAAAATGTTCAATCTAAAATCACATACATACAGTCTTAGTCTTGTGATGTCAATGGACAAAGCATTGCATTATCGGTTAAAAGATGGCAAAAGGAATGAATATTCTTACTTTTGGCTAACTGGGGTGTAGTGGGGCCACACGTAATGTTCAACTGGCTGCTACATATCTGTAAAATGAACAAATGAGATGTACATCGGCCATAGTGATATATTCATGGCTTTAATTGCAAGATTAAATGGAGCCAGGGTGGTATGTTACCTTGATTAGTGTGAATCTTATGTTTGATTCAAACGAATCGGCGGCGGACTGCAAGCGGGCGTTTCCTTCGGTTTTCTAAAGGAAAAATTGAGACACTAGCTCAATAACGAGTTGTTTCGAAATTAATGACCGTTTCCAATACAATGGGCCGGTGTGGACCGTAACACTGTACCTATAATTCGTCTTACTTTTACTCGTATTTAGCAGGCAGCTCAGTTGTCTTCCGCGTTCTCAGTAGGTCGTTTGCCAGATTCCGGAAACGGTTTCCACTTTACACGCACGGGTGATGACGTCCTACCCCAGAGGTTCATGGGAATTGTAGTTCCACTATGATAACTCACGATGATTTCCTTGATTGAGCCTCGACTTTCCATCGAATGTTGAGAATGAATCATGTTAGTCGATATTATGTGCAAAAGCTCATTTATTATATTATTAACCTTAAAAAGCAGATTCGCCGTTTTTGAAGGAAATTTGTCGATTTTACTATACCGACATTCTACTCATGTTGGTCCGTGTTATATATACCACAACAGTTGTTTCCATCACTCACAATGATGGAACAACTCTGGATGGAAGAAAAATTCATTTTGCTGTAGAGCTTTTGCCAATCACAACAAGGCGGTCTTCTGGGAGTTGTAGTCGCTCCAGTGGCTTGTCCTTTTATTTGTATCATTATTGTCCATTTAAAATCTATGGACTCACCCAGTTCGCCTTTAAATACAATGGAGTCCTCTAAATGGCTTACAAACCACAGTGCATCCAACACTCGACTATAATGAAATAAAAACAAGAAGTTGAAACATTTTAATTAAAGTTTGTATATTTCCGAAAGTTCGTTCAGCCCATCCACAGCAGTATTGAATTTAATGATCAATATTGCTTCATGTTTAGTTAATTTGGCATCAAGGTCCCCGCCTCTAGGGTTTGGTAACACCCTGGAGATGACAGTCCACCTTAGGTCTTGCTCTGTATGCGTATGAGCTTTCCAATGGTTTACCAGCGGTGCTGTTTGGACATTTTTCCGGATTCTGGATTTATGTTGTATGATCCTTGAGCGCACTTCTTGATTGGTCTTGCCTATGTATAATTTCATACACGGACAAAGAATCCCATAGACAACATTTTTAGACTTGCAATTCGAAAAGGTCTCATGTTTCCAGAAGATGCCATTGTGTGTGAACAATTCGCCTTCTATGGTCGAGTCACAACTCCCACAGGTACCGCATTTGTGATGTCCTTTAACTGGGGGAAGGCCAACGTAATCGCGGAGGGTCCCCATTGTCTGTTTTGGTAAAGATGCTCGTACTATCTGGTTGGAGATGCTTCTATCTTTTTTGAAAGCAAAAAGTGGAGCTACCGACAATGTTCTTTCTAGGTTTCTTACCAAATGCCAATTTTGATGAATAATCTTTTTCAACCAGTTCGACCTCGGACAAAATGTGGACACACATACAATCCTTTCCATAGGTGTTTTCTCGTTTTTCTCCAAAAGTGTTTCACTTGGAGTCCACCAAGCTCTCTTCATAGCTTTCTTCAAAAGTTTTTTAGGGTAGCCTCTATTCGTTAATTTATCCTTTAAGTTGTTCGCATGGGAAAAATATTCATCTTTAAATGAACAATTCCGCCTTATCCGCAGAAATTGCCCATAAGGCAGATTCTCTTTCAAACTTCGCGGGTGGTTGCTTGTGAAATGAAGGGCTTTATTTCTGTCTGTTTTTTTCTTGAACAAGGTAGTCACCAACCTGCCTTCACTCGAATAAACTTCCACATCCAAAAATGACATTTTATGGTTTGAATAATTCATACTGAATTTTATATCGGCTGTCCTGTTGTTTAACCAGTCGTGAAAAGAGTGTAGCCCTTGTTCATCACCTTTCCACACCATAAAAATGTCGTCGATGAAACGAACCCAGCTCCCAATCTGTGTTTTGAATGGATTATCATTATGGACAAATTTGTCTTCATATCTAGACATAAACAGTACTGCTAACTCTGGGGAGAATGGACAACCCATAGCTACTCCCTTTATCTGGAAGTAGAATTCATCATTGAAATTGAAATAATTCTTTTTAAGGCAAAACTGGCTAATTCCATTATGAATTCTGTTGGTATCTTAACCGGTTTCATTCTACTTTCCAAAAAGAGACCAATATAGCCAGTCCTTCATCCTGAGGTATCTGGGTATACAAGGATACCACATCCAAAGTGACTAAAAAGTCTTTTTTATCTTCAAAATTCATTAGTTCAAGTTTATTAATGAAATCCGTGGTGTCCTGAATGAATGATTTGACTTCGACCAAAAAAGGTTTTAAGAAATGGTCGACAAATTTTGAAATGGGTTCCATCAACGATTCACACCCCAACACTATCGGTCTTCCTGGTGGGCATGTTTCATCCTTGTGTACCTTTGGGAGTACATAGAAGATGGGAATTCGTGGATCTTATTTTGCAGGTATTCATATTCTTTTTTGCCTAAAAACCCTTGTTCATAACCAGCCTTCAAAATATTAAAAAGTTGTCCTTGAAGTTCTAGCGTTGGGTCTTTTGATATTTGTTTATAGCATTCTTGATCTCCAAGTTGTTTCATAGCCTCAGCTTTATATTGTTCAATTCCCCAGACTACAATCAAACCACCTTTGTCTGCTTGTTTTATTATTACCGACGAGTCATTTTTCAATTTGAGAAGAGCATCCTTTTCTGCTTTTGAGATATTAGGTTTCACAAATCTTTTATCTTTCTTCTCCATTTCTGTAATTGCTGATAAGACCGTTTTTTCAAAAGTCATAACTTCTTTTGGAATATTACCAGAGGACGGACAGAATGTGGATTTCTTTCTAAGCCCTGTTGTTTCTATGGTGCTTATTGATGGATTTGCCGCAAAGAAAGTTTTTAAACGAATTTTTCTACAGAATTCTATAAATTCCGCCTTTAGTTGCACAAAGTTGGTATTTCTTGTCGGAAGAAAGTTGAGTCCTTTCTCTAAAATGCTCAATTCGGCATTAGTTAAGATTTTTTCAGATAAATTGTAGACCGGAGATCTTTCTAATTCTTGTAATTTTGTCGTCTTGTCGACATCTCCCATGGCTGGTCGTTGAATCTTGTCTTGCTCCGGGTCTTTTGTTGGCCTCTTCCTAAAAAAGAAGGCTGTGGTTGTTGTTGGAAATTCTGTTGGAAGTTCCCCCGTCTATTGAACCCTTGTCGTCTGTTATTACTTTCTGATTCGCTACCACTGGATGAGGAAGAAGTTTCTGAAAATGTAATGAAGTTGTTTTTTGATCTACCTTGGTATTCTGGAAGAAACCTACGTGCCTCTGCTCTTGAATAAAAATCAGTCTGAAGATAAGGATAAACCTTCTCTAAAGAAAAGGCTTTCTTATCCTTTTCAAATTTTGTGCTTTTTTGATTAGTTTAAGGACTACACAATTAATCAAAAAAGCACAAAAAGAAAGGACTCAACTTTGTTCCGACAAGAAATACCAACTTTGTGCAACTAAAGGCGGAATTTATAGAATTCTGTAGAAAAATTCGTTTAAAAACTTTCTTTGCGGCAAATCCATCAATAAGCACCATAGAAACAACAGGGCTTAGAAAGAAATCCACATTCTGTCCGTCCTCTGGTAATATTCCAAAAGAAGTTATGACTTTTGAAAAAACGGACTTATCAGCAATTACAGAAATGGAGAAGAAAGATAAAAGATTTGTGAAACCTAATATCTCAAAAGCAGAAAAGGATGCTCTTCTCAAATTGAAAAATGACTCGTCGGTAATAATAAAACAAGCGGACAAAGGTGGTTCGATTGTAGTCTGGGGAATTGAACAATATAAAGCTGAGGCTATGAAACAACTTGGAGATCAAGAATGCTATAAACAAATATCAAAAGACCCAACGCTAGAACTTCAAGGACAACTTTTTAATATTTTGAAGGCTGGTTATGAACAAGGGTTTTTAGGCAAAAAGAATATGAATACCTGCAAAATAAACATCCACGAATTCCCATCTTCTATGTACTCCCAAAGGTACACAAGGATGAAATATGCCCACCAGGAAGACCGATAGTGTCGGGGTGTGAATCGTTGATGGAACCCATTTCAAAATTTGTCGACCATTTCTTAAAACCTTTTTTGGTCGAAGTCAAATCATTCATTCAGGACACCACGGATTTCATTAATAAACTTGAACTAATGAATTTTGAAGATAAAAAAGACTTTTTAGTCACTTTGGATGTGGTATCCTTGTATACCCAGATACCTCAAGATGAAGGACTGGCTATATTGGTCTCTTTTTTGGAAAGTAGAATGAAACCGGTTAAGATACCAACAGAATTCATAATGGAATTAGCCAGTTTTGCCTTAAAAAAGAATTATTTCAATTTCAATGATGAATTCTACTTCCAGATAAAGGGAGTAGCTATGGGTTGTCCATTCGCCCCAGAGTTAGCAGTACTGTTTATGTCTGGATATGAAGACAAATTTGTCCATAATGATAATCCATTCAAAACACAGATTGGGAGCTGGGTTCGTTTCATCGACGACATTTTTATGGTGTGGAAAGGTGATGAACAAGGGCTACACTCTTTTCACGACTGGTTAAACAACAGGACAGCCGATATAAAATTCAGTATGAATTATTCAAACCATAAAATGTCATTTTTGGATGTGGAAGTTTATTCGAGTGAAGGCAGGTTGGTGACTACCTTGTTCAAGAAAAACAGACAGAAATAAAGCCCTTCATTTCACAAGCAACCACCCGCGAAGTTTGAAAGAGAATCTGCCTTATGGGCAATTTCTGCGGATAAGGCGGAATTGTTCATTTAAAGATGAATATTTTTCCCATGCGAACAACTTAAAGGATAAATTGACCAATAGAGGCTACCCTAAAAAACTTTTGAAGAAAGCTATGAAGAGAGCTTGGTGGACTCCACGGGAAACACTTTTGGAGAAAAACGAGAAAACACCTATGGAAAGGATTGTATGTGTGTCCACATTTTGTCCGAGGTCAAACTGGTTGAAAAAGATTATTCATCAAAATTGGCATTTGGTAAGAAACCTAGAAAGAACATTGTCGGTAGCTCCACTTTTTGCTTTAAAAAAAGATAGAAGCATCTCCAACCAGATAGTACGAGCATCTTTACCAAAACAGACAATGTGGACCCTCCGCGATTACGTTGGCCTTCCCCCAGTTAAAGGACATCACAAATGCGGTACCTGTGGGAGTTGTGACTCGACCATAGAAGGCGAATTGTTCACACACAATGGCATCTTCTGGAAACATGAGACCTTTTCGAATTGCAACTCTAAAAATGTTGTCTATGGGATTCTTTGTCCGTGTATGAAATTATACATAGGCAAGACCAATCAAGAAGTGCGCTCAAGGATCATACAACATAAATCCAGAATCCGGAAAAATGTCCAAACAGCACCGCTGGTAAACCATTGGAAAGCTCATACGCATACAGAGCAAGACCTAAGGTGGACTGTCATCTCCAGGGTGTTACCAAACCCTAGAGGCGGGGACCTTGATGCCAAATTAATTAAACATGAAGCAATGTTGATCATTAAATTCAATACTGCTGTGGATGGGCTGAACGAACTTTCGGAAATATACAAACTTTAATTAAAATGTTTCAACTTCTTGTTTTTATTTCATTATAGTCGAGTGTTGGATGCACTGTGGTTTGTAAGCCATTTAGAGGACTCCATTGTATTTAAAGGCGAACTGGGTGAGTCCATAGATTTTAAATGGACAATAATGAAACAAATAAAAGGACAAGCCACTGGAGCGACTACAACTCCCAGAAGACCGCCTTGTTGTGATTGGCAAAAGCTCTACAGCAAAATGAATTTTTCTTCCATCCAGAGTTGTTCCATCATTGTGAGTGATGGAAACAACTGTTGTGGTATATATAACACGGACCAACATGAGTAGAATGTCGGTATAGTAAAATCGACAAATTTCCTTCAAAAACGGCGAATCTGCTTTTTAAGGTTAATAATATAATAAATGAGCTTTTGCACATAATATCGACTAACATGATTCATTCTCAACATTCGATGGAAAGTCGAGGCTCAATCAAGGAAATCATCGTGAGTTATCATAGTGGAACTACAATTCCCATGAACCTCTGGGGTAGGACGTCATCACCCGTGCGTGTAAAGTGGAAACCGTTTCCGGAATCTGGCAAACGACCTACTGAGAACGCGGAAGACAACTGAGCTGCCTGCTAAATACGAGTAAAGGTAAGACGAATTATAGGTACAGTGTTACGGTCCACACCGGCCCATTGTATTGGAAACGGTCATTAATTTCGAAACAACTCGTTATTGAGCTAGTGTCTCAATTTTTCCTTTAGAAAACCGAAGGAAACGCCCGCTTGCAGTCCGCCGCCGCTTCGTTTGAATCAAACATAAGATTCACACTAATCAAGGTAACATACCACCCTGGCTCCATTTAATCTTGCAATTAAAGCCATGAATATATCACTATGGCCGATGTACATCTCATTTGTTCATTTTACAGATATGTAGCAGCCAGTTGAACATTACGTGTGGCCCCACTACACCCCAGTTAGCCAAAAGTAAGAATATTCATTCCTTTTGCCATCTTTTAACCGATAATGCAATGCTTTGTCCATTGACATCACAAGACTAAGACTGTATGTATGTGATTTTAGATTGAACATTTTGGTGAAAGTTGAAATGGTCATACACCAGCTGAATATTCATAGCGATTAAGGTAAGAAGTGGTGCACCATAGAGGCTTGGTGAGGTAAGGGTCATGATGTGGTCAATTATTAAGACAAAGATATTTCTTTTGTCTTTTTCAGCTGTTCTGGTCCTGATGAGAACTCCCGAATTGGCAAGGGTTCGAAACGCGTAGACCGTTATTTTCAAGGCCAATCTTAGATGGATTCATAATTCATTTTTTTGATTCATTCAGTTAACTCGACAGATGGCCTGTTGATCCATTGTGTTGTGCTTAAAATGTCTATATTAACATTGAAAAATAATACGTTGTTTTGCATGTTTGTCTGAATGGTAATAGGGTATGTGCGAAGTTGTGTGAATGGGGTGTAAGCAGTGGTATACATGTTGTAGATTTGTATATATATGTAAATGTTTTTGTACATTGAAATTTTGCTTTGAAAAGGCTTCTTTATAAATTGTAAAATGTTTTGTATTATGTAGGTGAAAAGAATTTTTCGATAAATAGAGAAAAGAAAAAGTTTTTGGATTAAATCCAACGGAAAAAGTGGTTGGTGTGGGCATTGTTTTGTGTTCAATGTTCAAAGTTTATTGATTGGAGTAAATTAGCAGCATGGGCATCTCTTTTGTTTTTTGAATATGTTAAGGCATGGACACAGTCATACCTGGACCACCATTATGCCAAAAATAGCCAGGACTTTGACAAGAGCATCCACAGTTTATACAAGAGTGGAACCATTATGTCTTGGAAAAGCAGAATGCCAGTGATGCCAGTGATAGGCAGAAGGTTGTTGGGAATGTGCAAACAATGTCAAGAATTGACCACTATTATACCAGATATAGCCAACATTTTTTAGTAATACTAACAAAATATTAAAGATTGTCCAAGGTCCAGGACTCTTTAGAGAGCTTGCTCCAATCCCATCGTTATGGTTGGGCAACTGCATTTCTGCTGTAGTGAGAGTTGAGTATTTTGAAATGGACGGGTGCATGGTCAGACCAGGCGATGGGTGTGGGCTTGTCCACTGTGATTTAGCTAAAGTTGGCGAAGATGGGATCCAGTATGTGTACATCAGCATGAGTGTGACCTTCCACTCACTGCATGAGTCGGAGGTTTGTCAGGGCCCTTTAGAATGTTGGCTGTGTTGGGGTTGGTGGAGTCCTCCAGGTGGTATTTGAGGTCACTGAGGCAGATGAAGTGGCTGGAGTGGAGCATCAGAGAGGTGATGAAGTCCGCACTTGCACGTCTTTTTTTTATTTGGGGTTTTATTGGGGTTTATGCACATGTGTTGCATCTTCATGATGCATTTAATGCATATTGTTAAATCATTGTTATTGTTGTTACCTTTCCCCGCTTATTTCAAAATTTCAAACATTCCCAACTCTCCCCCCACCCTCACCCATTGAGTCAGCGTCTCACTTTGAAGTTGTCAGCATGTGCGATGTGTGTTTGTGCTCTAGAGGTCATTGTGTGTTGGTATGTGTAGGTTATAAATATGGGAGACAGGGGGTATGGTCAGAGAAGGGCCGCCAGTTGTGCGACTGGGCCCAGTCCACTTCATCCCTGCTCTGGAGATGGAGGTCACGAGGGGGCGGTTGCGAGGGCAAGCCCACAGCATAGTCTGAGTCCCTTGCTATCAGTTCATTGTCTAGCACTCCCCAGGCCCTGGCTGTGCCCAGTGTGCCTATACTACGTCTGGCCTCCCTTAGGAGTATTCTCCCTTCACAGCCTGCCCATTTATCCAATTGACTCATCCATATAACTAATCTAGGCCCTCCCATTGACTTCCAGTTCCTGGTGATTTCCCGTTTAGCCAGGACATATGCGAGATGTTGGACTTTCGCTGTGACTTTGGTTTTGGCTGTGTGTGGAAACCATCCCAGTAGGCAGTGACCCGGAGTGCGAGGAATCTCCTTGTCAGTGACAGCTTTGACTACATTCATGACCTCCCCCCAAAGGGCGTTCAGAATAGGGCACTCCCAGAACATGTGTAAGATATGTGCTTCCGTTTCCCCACAACGAGGGCAAGCTGCCTCCTCTGTCTGGAAATACCTTCTAATTCTCACCGTGGTAAGGTACTCTCTGTTCAGGATATAGTAATTAATTAATTTAAAGCGCGCATTTCGTGAGACCTTTGGCATTCTTTCTACTATGGTATCCCAATCTGTCTCAGGGATTGGAATCTCCAGATCATCCTCCCATTGTATTCACCAGCGCTCCATTGGTTGTTGGAGATCACTATGTATCGCGTTATAAAGACAAGAGACTGTTTTGACTGTGCCTGCTGATAAGGCCACATATTAACAACAGCTCAGTGCCCATGGCTCCGTTGACCCAGTACCCAAGTGCTTTCTGAACGTCGAGGTGAGGGCCCTGTGCAGAAGAAAATTACCTTGGGGCAGATTAAATTCAGTGCGAAACGTGTCAAACAGGAGTAACTCGGAGTCTCGAAACAGATCTACCACCATAGTCGCCCCCGCTGCAGCCCAGGCGTTGAGACCTGCCCAGCATCCGCCATGTGACAAATGTCATAACATAGTGAGGGGTAGATCGGGAAAGTACGGGTCCTCCTGTGAGTTTTTTGCAGAAATCGAGCCCAGCATCGAGTTATGACTCTGAGCTCTCTAGTGTCCCCAGCTGCTCGCCCTTTTATTTGCAATAGCACCTTTGCGAGGCCAAATGATGCTGGTGTAAATGGGTTCAGGGCTCTGTCCAGGTTCATTCTGGACACCAGCCAATGGATCAGAAAGTTTAGCTGCGCTGCGATATAGTATGCTTCGAAGTCCGGGACCGCCAGTCCCCCAGTAGCTGTGGAGTGCAGGATCATGGCCACTGCCACTCATCTGCAGCCCGTCTCCCAAATAAACAATATGACCAGGGAATCCAGGTCTCTCTCAATACAGCGTTCGAGGGATCCACACTGAAGAGTGCCAAAGTAGTATGAAATGAAATACCAGCATTTGTAAAGCGCACAGCTACCTCCGGGGAGGTGTCCCGGCGCTGGGGGCCCTCGGGAAGATTAAGCGAGCTATTGCCCAGAGTCACATGGTGGTGGGCTAACCTGCTGCCGGCACCGGGGATCAAACCGTGAAGCCCGTGGTCCAGAGTCAGGCACCCTTGCCGCTGCACCACACCTCTTCCACAAGTATAGCAGCAACTGTAGCGCCACCATTTTCAGGAGGGCCACCCTGCCCGCCACTGATAGCGGCAGCGATTTCCTAAACTCCATGGAGGAATGGAGGAAGCGAACCACTCTACCCACGTTGCCTTCCAAGAGGTCAGCGGCATCGCAATATATCTTTACCCCTAGGTATGCCAGGCATCTGGGTTCCCATTGGAGGTGGTCTAAATCGTCTGGGGGGCGCCTGTTGGATGTCTCAGGGAAGAGTTGGAACTTCTGCCAATTCACTCTCAAGCCCGATAGCAGACCAAAGCCTTCTAGCATACTCCTTGCTTCCCTCAAATCCTCTCCTGTATCTTGGAGGAATATCAGGAGATCATCCACGTATAAGGCGATGTGATGGTGCAAGCCCTGTACAGCCAGTCCCCGGTAATCACGTTCCATTCACGCGCAGCTGGCCAAAGGCTCCAGAGCCAGCGCAAAGAGCACGGGAGACACAGGGCATCCCTGCCGCATTCTCCGCTCCACCCTCTGGCCCAAGGAGATAGTCTTCCCCGTGTGCACTCTGGCTGTCGGGCTTGCATACAATAATTTCGTCCCTGTCAGAAAGCCTCCACCTAGCCTCACTTTGCGCAGCACCTCATAGAGGAAGTGCCATTCAAGACTGTTGAATGCCTTCTCTAGATCCACTGCGAACACAGCTGCTGTGGTCCTATCATAATCGTTGGTGCCTAGTATGACAAGGAGTCGCCTAATGTTTGTGGCTGTGTTCCGGCCCGGGATGAAACCTGCCTGGTCGGGGTGGATTCGTTTAGGCATGAGGGGTAGTGTCTGGTCACCAGAATCTTACTCAATATTTTATAGTCAATATTTAGCGATGACAGCGGTCTGTAGGCCGTACGGTCGTGGGCTGGTTTCAGAACCGGGATTATGAGTGCTTCCCTGGTACTGTCGGATAATGGCCCGCAGTCCAGGCCGCGGTGTACAATGCCACTAGCAGTGGCACTAGTTCCTCTGAGTACGTGGCATAGAACTCAGACGGAAAGCCATCTGTTCCCAGAGTTTTGTTCTGTGCCATATGCTTAATGGCCGCTCTCCCTTCCTGGGGGTAATGTCCTCTCCCAGTGCCTCTGCCTCATCCAATCCTATGTGTGGCAGTTTCAACGCCTCTAGATAATCCCAAATTGCTACGGTGTCCTGTGTTGGAGTACTACGGTACAGGTTGGAGTAGTGCTGAGCAAAAAGGTTGTTGATCCCCTCTTGAGTGTACTTTTTGCCCCCCTCATCGTCCTCAAGTTCTACGACAGGTGAGCCCCTGCTGGCTGGGTTCGCCAGTCACGCCAGAAGGGTCCCAGATCTGTCCCGTTCGGCATTCCTTCGGTCCATATGTTGATTAAAATCAAAGCATCTAAGTCTTTCAGTCTGTTTTGCTACTTCCTCCTTAGCGTCCTGTAGTCTTGTCTGGAGTTCCAGGTGCCCCGGTCACCTTGGCTTGAGCTCTCTAAGGTCCTGTTCCGCAGTCAGTACCTCATTCAGAAGCGCATGCCTAATCCCTTTGGCTTCTGCTATACACTGGCCCATTAGGACTGCCTTAAAGGCTTCCCACTCCACATGGGGAGAGGAGACCATTCCATAATTGTCATTAAAGTACTGGACTATCTTCTCTGATCACCTCCCAAAAGACTTGATCTTCCAAGTAGTCTAGCCGTATCCTCCAGGTAGGGATTGAGGGCCTAGGGTGGGTCTACTTTAAGCAGAGGAGGACCGGGTTGTGATCTGATATCGTTCGGGTCAAGTATTCAACAGTTTGGACTAGGCTTTGTATATCTGCGGTGCATAGAAATGCATCTAAGCTTACATAGACCTCATTCAAGGTGGATAAGTAGGAATAGTCCCGGTTGTGGGGGTGTAGGATTCTCCAGGAGTCAACCAGTCCCCAGTAATGTCATCAGGCCCCAAAGGCCGGGCCTTGCACACTGTCTGGGAGTCGCGCAGCGGCGAGTGAGATCTGTCTAGTTGCATGTCTGTCACACAGTTGAAGTCTCCTCCCATAAGTGTAGGGGACATCAGGTACGGGGCCAGGTGATGTGTTAAGTGTGCAAAAAAGGTGGTCTGATCAGTGTTGGGGCATATATGTTCATGATAGATAGGGTCCGACCCTCTAACTGGCCTCGCACTACGATGTAGCAGCCTTCACGGTCTGTCAAGGTGTCTATGTGCTGAAATGGCACCGCCGCTCTGATCCAGATCATCACCCCTCTAGCGTATGCAAATTATGTGGTGTAGAATGCCTGGCTGCGCCAACGGTGCTGTAGCACCTTTCTTTCCTTCCCCATGAGGTGCGACTCCTGTAGTAGCGCTATCTGCGCTCCTCTCGTATTGAGGTAGGAGAACACTGTTTACCTCTTTGACATAGTGCACCTACCACATATGTTAGTGGGCCTGCCATCTGTGACTGTAGTGTAGGTTGTGGGTGTGTCCCCATCCCCAGTTCCCCCATCAACATGCAGCGTGCCTCTGAGTATCACAAATATAGCATGCGATGCTGTGCAACTCAAAACTCCCCAGTAAAGAAACCAAATACAAATTCCCCAATGCCCACTCCCCAGGACAAGTAGGGGGTCACCCCCATCCAAACCAGTAACCTGAATTAGCCAATCGAGCGAGTTCCCCCACGGTTGAAGAGTAGGGGGGATGGGTGATTGTTCCCCTCAGGCACTTTCCCCTCCTTCAGCGAAGTCTACAGGATGTCTTGATGCGGAGATAAATAAGAGAAAGCTTTCTTGAGTGTGGTTGACCCAGCGTAGCTATGAAAGGTCTCTTGTTATCCCCTTTTGTATCCAAGTACCATTGTATAGTTGATCATATGAGGTCGACTGATAATCTCGGGGTCACCTTGGGGGGCACAGGGCTTGACGCTGCTGAACTAATCGAGCCACGATCCGAGTATGAGTCCCTTACTGGGGTCTCTCTCTCCGGCGTCGGTGGGCCTGTGTCTCCTCCACTGATTTGTGCCACCTCCTCCACCATGCTCTGCCGTCCCATTTGTTCTTCGGCCTGTGGTGGTGCTGCCAAACTTCGTGGTGTCTTTCTGCGTCGAGAGCAGCGTGTGCGCTGTTTATGCAGTCTGTCTGCAGACCCCTGCTGCAGATTCTGTTCCAGCCAGTCCCAGAGTTCCTGTGGCGTCTAAAAGAATCTGGTTTCCATCTTGTGCCATAACCCGCAGTTTGGCCGGGAAGAGCATGGTATATGGGTGGTCAAGCTGGCACAGCTGCCTCTTAGCTTCCTTGAATGAGGCTGTTTTCCGTTGCACCTCCCGAGAGAAGTCTGGGAAGATTAGTACTTTGGTGTTGTCGACATGGAGTTCTCGGGTGTGGCGGCCTGGGCCAAGATGTGGTCCCGATCTTTGTAGTGCAGGAGCTGCACCACTACCGTCGCAGCAGGGCTCCTGGCATGGGCGTGCTGGGACTCAATGCGCTCGTTCAAGAGCGAAAGACATAGGGAGGCCCTCCTGCGCTACCTCAGTCTGTATCCGCTGATCGAGGTACACAATCATGTCTGTTCCTTTCACCTTCTCTGGCAGCCCCACCACTCGTATATTGTTACAGTGTGAGCGGTTTTCCGCATCTTCTGCTCTGAGTTCTAGGGTGCGGATTTTGGATTCCATAGCAGTCAGGCATTTCGCTATCAAGGCAATTGTAGGAGATATGTCTGCCTTGGCATGCTCCATGTTGGTGACCTGCTCTACCAATCGCTTGTGGTCATCGCGCAAGAGGCCTAGGTCGGAGCTCAGGCTGTCGATCTTAATCTTGAGCTCTGTTCTGAATGCAGTGATAGCTTGCAGAATATCTGACAATGAGGGGTCCTTCTCTGGTGCTGGTACAGAGGGCCCCCCCTCACTCTCCAGTGCAGCCCCTGTTGTGTCCTCAGGGTCCAGCTCCCGTATGCTGGAAGTTATGCCCATTGCACTGCTGTTGACAGGTCCTTCGACCAGACAAGATGTCCCTCGCAGTTCACAAAGAACTCGTCACAGCTTTTGATGCTATATCATGGCGGTCGTCCAGCAGCAATAGGCTGAGTCTCAGAAGTCCGTTCCCTCTACAATGCTTTCTCTTTGGCACTGTCCCTAGTCCATGCTCCACCTGCTCTGTATGATAGCTTAGTCCTTCATTTATGCCACTTCAAAACGATGGGTCTGCAAGCGTACTCTCACAGTCAGTTTGCAGTTGCCAAGGCCTTTCCTCCCCCAATCACTAACAGACACGGGGGTCATGTGTCATGAGCTGCATCACTCACAGTAGCTGGATGCCTGTGCCTCATTTCACCTCCCTCACAGTCTTCTGGAGGACACTCTGGGCTAGTCTCCATCCAGTGGCCCTACTGGTGCTGACCCCTTTATATGGGTGGCAGGAGCTCTGTGTCTCTTGGGCCTGACTGATTAAGCCCTCTTGCAGTCTCCCAACACAGGATGCCTTGGCTGCTCACACCCAGCCTCTTTACTATGGGCGAGGCGCCTGCCTCCCGACACCAAGCCCGTACCCTCATGGCGCCTGCCGGCATACAGGCCAATCAGCCCAGTCATGCCCCCACTCACCGTTTGACAGCAGCGTCTGCAGGGTGGCCACACCCCCACTTCTCCGCGAGGCTGTGCCCTGTCTCAGGCTGCTCAGTTGTTCCCAGTCCCAGGCCACATAGCTTCATCACCACTCAGGCCTCGTGATCCCGGGTGGAAGGGCCTTCCCACCCCAGGGCCAGATGCCGCTCCTTTAGCTTGCTTGCAGTAGTCATCAGACTTCGGGCCACTCGCCGTCCCTCGAGTTAGGGCAAGTTCCGTCCTCCGGTCCGTGAGGGATCACCCCATGCCTTGCTCTCGGCCTCAATGCCTGGGCCTAGTCTTGCGGCCTTCTGGAGTCATCAAGCAGTCCCGCACTAGGGTTTCAGGTCAGTGGCCACCAGTGGGAGACCTGTTAGCCCTCCACTCCCCTTCCTCTACATGCGGAACCGCCGAGTTCAGCAGCAGCAGTTCCAGGGGTAAACAGCGTTTACTTCGCATGCGATACTTCGCATGCCATTACAACGCGGTCGTTACAACGACCGCGTTGTTAGTTCGCATACCTTTACTACGCAAGTTGGAAGAACGACTTGCGTTAGGGGGGAGAAGGTGTTGGATTTAAAATCCAACACCTTCCCTAGTGTCCGCACAGACTGGAGTTGGAATAGTAAATTATACTATTCCAACATCCAGCGCCCCCTACTGCAATTCGTTGTTCCGAATTGCGTAGTAGAGGTATGCGAACTAAAAACGCGGTCGTTCTAACGACCGCATTGTAATGGCATGTGTACTAAACGCATGCTAAGTAACGAGTGCTATTCGTTCCAGGATTTAGGGCAGGTCATTGCTGTTACGAGTTGCCACCATTTTGTCACTGGCTTGCTCATGCACTGCAGTTTCTGAAGTGCCTGGAGTCGCAGGGGCTGCTGTCAGCAGCTCTCATGGGCTCGCTAGTGGGGGCTCATCTTCGGGGATACACTGGGGGCCCCAGGTCCGCTATAGGTTGATAGGATGGCACTGGATGGGGGATTAGCCGAGCGGAGCTCTGTTTAATGCTGCTTACACTATCTGCAGCTAGCCACGCCCCCCTTGTCTGCAATTGTGCTTCTTAAGTAGGATGTGGGGTCTGGACCATTGGTAAATGAGGGTGCCACTCACGGTGTAGTTGATGGTGATTTGGAGTTTGAAGGTGAGTTGTTCCATGGTGCTGTCAACAGTTGCTGAGGTAGTGGAGCACAGGATGTGATCTTTGAGATGATGGTCAGTTCTCCTCCGAGTCTGTTAGCCCTGTCCTGTCTAATGACGTTATTACAGAGGGATAGCTGGGGCAATGTCAGGAGCCGATGTGAGAGTCAGTCAGCTTTCTGTCAGGAAGAGCAGATCTATTGTATGATTGTGCAGCAAGGTCCCAGATTTCAGTGGCATATTTGATGAAGGACCGGGTGTTGTGGAGGAGGCAGGAAAGGGAGGTTGGTGATGAGAGGTGGGGTTCAAGTAAACATTGGTGAGTGTGAGGTGTGTGTTGTGTGCTGTCTGTGTGAGGGCTGCATGAGGGTGTGGGAGGGCTCAGGAGTAGTGGCAGGTGGAACAGGAGAAAACACCTTCAGTGTTGGCTGGTGAGGCTTGGCACCAATGTTGGAAGGTGCGCCCACGTTTCTGGGCGAGGAGGGAAGTGGAGGTATAGTGGCAGTGTGTGGGAGAAGCACCAGGACTCCTGTCACTGGGCACGGGCAGAGCATGGATGGTCACCAACAGGCATTCTAGCAATGTGTCCGCGGCATTTGGCTTCCATTAAGTAGGAGTGGTAGTGGGGTGGAGCTTCATGGGAGTGGGCAGGTTTAAGTGAGCAGCAGAAAGACCGTAAGGGAGGGTAGCACAGGAGAGGAGGCAGAAAAGGCTAGCACTGGGAGAGGGGCATGAAGGAGAGCAAAAGACCATCAACAAAGAAGAAAAGGCGGTAAGAGAGCATTTGAGGGTGAGAAAGTTGAAGAAAGGTCTAAGGGGCTGAGACTAAAATAGGCTAAAAGAAGGCAAGGATTGAGAGAAAAAGCCAGAGAGAAACTGTAAAGAATGAAAGGAAAAAAACAATGAATAGCAGCAAAGAATGAATGAGAACGGGCAATAGATCCCAAAAAATGGCAGAAATGAGTGGGAGATACTCAAAAGCAGTAAAGAATGAGAAAACTACTGGAAAGTGTCAAAGAGAGTATGAGAAATGAACAAAAAAGTATCAAAGAATGAAGAAGAAAGAATAAGAAATGCACAGAGAAGTGGCAAAGAAAGATTGATAAAAGCACAAAAAAGCAGCAAGGAATACATGAAGAAGAGATGCACAGAAAAAGGCAAGGAAAGGGTGAGAAATGCTCTGGAAAGTGAAAATAAAAGAGAAAGGAAAGAGAAAAGCCCAAATAGTGGCAATGGACAAATAGGCAGTGAAAATGGTAAAACTGGAGCGAGAGCAGGAGAATAAGAGAGAGAAGTGGACTGTAGAAAGAGAGAAAGAGGAGCTCAAGGTAGAGCGCCTTGTGGCAGTGCTAGAGCTGGGTCCAAAAGTGCAGGGCTTGGTCGAAGGACCAGGCACAGTTATGGGCACAGTCCTACCTTTGTGAGTTTTGGAACATGTTGAGGACTGGGAAGATCATGGCTGCAACATGGCATCCATATTTTCGACATATATGTTTCCACCACAATTTGGCAGATCATTCAGGCATCAGATTTAAAAAAAACTAGAGAAGGCGCACAACAATATATTGAGGATGAGAAATCCATGCAGACCATAGAGCGAAGATCATATCTTCACAAAGTAAAACTGTACAAGGTCAACCAGTATGTTTTTACATTGGTCCATTTTTCTTGAGGTTGTGTTGCTTGTTTGCAGAGACGTTTTAAGGCATGGGCAAAGTGGGCTCTGGCCCAGGGCCCCAGGCTTTCAGGGGGCCCCCTGATAGAGCCAGCTCTGTTCTACAGAGAGTCTTGCCCTGATGACCTTAAATCATTCTTAAACATATTGGGGCATATTAGCAAGACCGGCGATAAAATTATCGCCGTTTTAGCAGCAGGAAACTGCAGCTAAAACGGCGATAATGGGCTTGCTAATATGCGTTATTGAATTCCAATAGAAGCCCAGGTTAGATGTCCTGCACATCTAACCTGGGCTTCTATTGGAATTCTATAACGCATATTAGCAAGCCCATTATCGCCGTTTTAGCGGCAGTTTCCTGTCGCTAAAACGGCGATACTTTTATCGCCGGTCTTGCTAATATGCCCCATTGTTTTAAATACCGTTTTCCCTTATTATATTTTTAATGTGGGTGAAGTGTGAGAGTCTATTACAGACATTTTGCAGATAAATGTTTTGTTTTTGATTCATGCAACAGCCATTAAAAAAAAGTTCCTTTAGATCAAAACAGGACCTCCCATATGGGAAATGGAAGGGTGTCACTGACATTATTTGCAGTAATATTAGTGAGCTGCTGATGTATTACAATATTGAAAACATGAGTGGTCCCTGAATATTTGATGTAAACACATTTAGAATTTGGAACAGTGTGCCTGTGCGCTGACAGTGACCTGGCCAAAGAGTGCATAAAAGAGCTGTAACTGGATCATAAATTGAATGCTGTTCCGAAAAGGGGCCCCCAAAATATGTTTGGCCCAGGGCCCCCAAAATCCTTAAGAAGTCCCTGCTTGTTTGTGGAAAGAATTTTGACTAACAGGGCACTGGAACAGGTGTATGGTTCTCTGGCTACCTTAATACAATCAAATAATGCTATTGCACGTTATTAAGCATGATTAAAACGTGCAGTACATGATGCAATTAACAGCGTTGACAGCTCATTGCTTAACATTATTTTTTATTTCTCAATATTCAATTATAACTTTGCAGAACATTTGACATTTTCCCAACTGTACACTCATTTATATATCAGGACTAACTACATTGTACACCTTCATAAAACATGCTCGATTTCTATTTTCCCAACATTTTAGTTAAGAGAAAGCAGATATAGGTACTTGATATGTCATGTCATGATGTACTAGGTTAGGGTATGATAACATTTCTTATAACGCATGCCAAAATGACTCAGGGCTAAAAACAAGGGGGCTTATTTACAAGGCCCTTGCACCACTTTGCGTCATTTTTAACATGGGAAAAGTGACGCAAAAGTGGCGCAAGGGGCTTGTAAATCTTCCCCAAGGTTTACCAAAGAGAGCCAGACTGTTCACTGAGATATTTAGAATAAATTAGATAGATACTATGGGGCAGATTTACAAGCCCCTTGCGCTGCCAGTACGTCACTTTTTGTGATGCACTGGCAGCGCATTTCTCTGCCCCATATTTACAGGGACAGGAAAAGCCACACTGAGTGGCTTTTCCTGTCCTTGTAAATACGGCCCCTTTACACTCAGCACTTTGCGAGAAAGGGGCATTCCATGGGTGTTACTGTGGGTGTTCCCACGCAACACCCATGGAACCAGACACATTTCCAGATTTACGAGGATTCGTAAACCTGGAAATGCGTCAGTATGCTACACCTCCCTAGGGGTGGCGTAGCGAGGCGCAACGAGGAGAAACGTTTTCATTTCTCCTTGTTTCTTTCCTCTTTCAATGCTTGCTGCATTCTACATTGAAAGAGGAAAATGTCTGCAGTGATTGTTTTTGTGCAGGAAGGTGCCCCTTCCTCCACAAAAACAATCTCCCCATGGCGCAGGCATCATTGCACCATGGTGCAAGGGTGCCTGCACCGGCGCATGGCAGCTGTTTGTGCGTCAGCGCAGGGGAGAGCACAGGAATGCGACTTATCATTGTAAATATGTCGCATTCCTGTGCTCTGTAAGTGCTGCAGCGTGGCGCAGCCAAAGGGCTTGCGGTGCCACGCTGCGGCACCTTCTTGTAAATCTGCCCCTTAGAGTAAAGTCATGTATTGATACACCTGCAAAAAGACTACGGGGCTCATTTACAAGCCCCTAGCGCCACTCGTACATCACTTTTCCCATGTTAAAAATGACGCAAAAGTGGCGCAAGAGGCTTGTAAATAAGACACTACATGTTCTGGATTTTTCATAAAGGGCATTCCAGTATTCCAGTGCTAACAAAGAGCAACTTCCCAGTTTCTCACAATGGTACAATAAAAAAGAGGGCACCATATTTTGAGATGGTGTGAGTACTTCTAATGTACATATCGAAAAATACTGAAACTAACCCTACTTTGCTACATTTACCAAGACATTGAGTTTTGACAAAGGCACTGGCATCCAGTGGAAACCATTGCAAAGACTGAATATGTGGGCTGTGTATTTAATCTAGGAAAAAGATGTTGAATTGCTGAGGTTGCTGAAAATGAGCCAAAACTTATAATAGCTGTAAAATGACACCGTCCTCCGATTCGCCGTACGAAACCACAGGATGGACCTGAATTGTCCTACATGAACTAAAAACATGTGGGGGCAGATTTACAAGCCCCATGCGCCACATTTACGCCGCCGTTGCGTCACTTGTGTGACGCAGCGGCGGCGCAAACCATGCGCCACGTTGCGCCTTATTTACAACGTGACGCATCTAGGGAGATGCATCACTTTGTAAAGCCCTGCTCCACATGAAACCTGCGTTAGGTTTCTTGTGGGCGTTCCGGCGCAAGGTGGGCGTTCCGTCACAGGAACGCCTCGTAAAAGTGACGCAGTGAAATCTACAAGATTTCACTGAGTCACTTTTATGTCCATGCTGCGTCAATACCCTGCGCCTGCTTGAAGCAGCCGTAAGGAGTGACACAGCATGTTAGGCATAGGGCGCCCCTGAGCATTGCTGGAGCCGCGTCGCGCTTGCGACACGACTCCAGCAATGCGCCGCCCTTACGCCACAGGATGCGACATGCATCGCCCTATCCTTGCGCCACGGTGCGTCGCATTGTAAATGCGACGCATTTGTGGTGGCGCAGGGAGGGAATTGCGTGTCTCATCTGTTCTGGCGCTGATTTGCAGTGATGCGCCAGAACTCGTAAATCTGCCCCGTGGTGTTGACAGCAATAATCTGGACTTGCATACCTTGATCTGTCAACATTTGAGACATAGAATTTAGACAGTTTTGACTGGGAATGTTCATGATTTCATTTTGTATACCAGTATTTCGAGTTCCATAAATGCTGATTGCTTCCCAATAACATCACCTCATTCATATTCAAATTTAGCCACAGCCATTATGAACTCCTTTCAGCACTGCCTAGATGAACTCTTCAAACAATCCTGCCTATCCACAGAAAAGATGATTTGGGCATCATTAGTATAAATGACCAATAAGAGGCCTTATAGACAGATGAGCATGGCTAACAGTTCACCATAGATACTGAAAAAGCATGGGGACAGTGAAGAGATTTCAGCAACCACACAGATCAAAAAGAAAATAAATAATCAAAACAAAATTTTAAAATGGGAGCAACCTAGCAAGTTACCAAAACACATGCAGGATAAAGCCAGGTAGCATTATAAGGATGCAGAAATAAAAGTTGAGTTGCAGGTGTAATTTAAGTTTACATCTAAAATGATTATACTAGGTGCTTATATTTTTCATTTGTAATAAAATTGGCAGATAAAGAAATGGTGCAACATTACTCTCATATTATACACAGATCATAAATGGTGAGAAGCTATCACTGAGGATATTTCTGTGCCACAGGTACAGTAGTGTGCCGTGTGTACAGAGTATCTGATAACAGAATACACAATATTGCATAATAACTCAACATTCTGTAAACATCTAGGGCCAGATCATAAAACATTTTTGACTGGTGCTACTTCATATCTTTGCTGCTAAGGTAAGGCCGCAGAGACATGGTGAGTTGAACTCGGCGTGCAGTGGATTTTTCTGCCACGGGCAGATGCTTCGTCGATTTCTTTGTCTGCATGGCGGTGGTGCATGGAAATTTATCCCACATAGTTTTGCTGCATTGGAAAAAAGGCGCTGGAAGGGCAAAGCATCGATTTTGATATCTTCAAGCAGTTCCTTGCAGCAGGAACAATCTCCAAGGGCCCAGAACTGGGTTCAGCACCACTAGGCAGGTCTGATCTCACAGGAGTGGAGTCCAGGGATGCAGCAGGTGAAGTCTTTGTGTCCCTGGGACTTCTTAACAGGAAGCAAGCTCTACTTCAAGCCCTTGCTCACCGAATTCCTGGAACATAACCACCTACTGTACGCCTCAAAATCAGGATTCCGGACAAACCACAGCACTGAGGCCACGCTGATTGCTGCCACATATAACATCAGAACACTTCTCAACTGTGGAGAAACTGTGACCTTGATCCTTCTTGACCTCTTCGCTGCCTTTGACACTGTCTCCCACAGCACCCTCATCAATAAACTCTACAACATAGGCATACAACAAGATGCCCTCAAGTGGATCACCTCTTTCCTTACAGAACGCACACAGAGCATCAGACTGCCTCCCTTCACCTCCGCACCCAAAGACATATTATGCACATACCACAAGGATCATCCCTCAGTCCACCCTGTTCAATATCTACATGACCCCGATGGCAGATGTCGTCAGATCCCATGGACTCAACATAATGTCCTACGCAGACGACACTCAATTGATCCTCTGGCTCACGGAGGACCCATCCAACACCAAAACCAACTTCTGCAATGTCATGACCAATGTAAGTGAATGGATGAGAGACAACTGTCTCCCGTTCAACTCCAACAAAATTGAGGTACTTATCTTTGGGAAGAATACCTCTGCATGGGACCACCGCAGGTGGCCTGCAGAACTCGGACCGACACCAATTGACCATGCACGCAACCTCGGCATCATCCTCGACAGCCAACTGACCATGAAATGACAATTCAATGCAGAGGCCCCTCCTGCTTTTGTATGCTCCACAGAATCTTCAGCTGGATCACTACCAACACCAGAAAGACCGTCGCTCAGGCCCTCTTCGCCAGCCGCCTCAACTACGGCAACTCCCTCTACTCCGGCATCTCCATTCAGCTCCTCAGAAGACTGCAACTTATACAGAATGCTGTAGCCAGGCTCATCCTGGACCTCTCTAAATGAACCCACATCACCCCCTACCTGAGAGACCTCCACTGGCTCCCCATCCAGAAGAGATGCCAGTTCAAGATCCTCACGCACACCTACAAAGCCCTCCATGACCTAGGACCTGCCTACCTTAACCATCGACTGAGCTTCCGCCATTCCTCTAGACACCTGCACTCCTCCTCACTTGCCCCCACACCCCTGCATCCGCTGCAGCCGAAGCATTGGGCGCTCCTTCTCCTACATCGCTGCCAAGACCTGGAATGACCCCCCAGCTCTGTACAGCCTGCTTGCTGGCAGACTTCAGAAAGAGACTCAAGACCTGGCTCTTTGATGCAGACACAGCACCCAGATACCCCTAGGGGCGAAAGTGTTGAGCGTTACAACTGCCGTTGATTGATTGATAGATTGGAGAATCTTCTCAAGCAGGATACTGCAAAGTAAAAGTCCAGTCCTTTCTACTGCCCATAGACAGAAGCAGCAACTGCAGGCCAACCCAGCAAAGAAACAAACAGCAAAGGGGCAGTACTCCTCCTGACAGCTCTTCAGCTCTTCTTGTTGGCAGGGTCCTCTTGATCCAGAAGTGTTCTAAAAGTCTGGGATTTTAGGTCCAATACTTATAACCCTTTTGGCCTTTGAAGTCTTATTAGTTTACCAATTCCTGCCTTGCCTGGCCTTGGCTCCAGACACACTCCAGGGGGGTGGGGACAGCATTGTGAGAGGTCAGGCACAGCCCTATTCAGGTGTAGATGACAGCTTCTCCCACCACTCTAGCTCAAGAAGGCCCATCAGCCTGGAGATGGGCCATCAGCATATGCCGGGCACACCTCAACTCCCCTTTTTTATGGCTGTCTAGAGTGAATGCACAAACAGGATCCGTCAGTCTAAACCAGACATTGATTCCACAGGCAGGCAGGGTAACAGGGATGGTTAAACAAGAAAATGCCCACTTTCTAAAAGTTCACGCAACTTAAAAACCACCTTTACTAAAAGATGTGTTTTTAAATTCTGAGCTCAAAAAGCCCAAACTCCAAATCTCTAGGTGAACCCAATTGAAAGTTACTAGGCAGTTCCAATGAGAGAGCTAGTCCTTGCAATAGTGAAAAACAAAACAAAATTGGCAGTATTTCACTATCAGGACATGTAAAGCCTGCCAGTACAGGTCCTACCCTTTACATACAGTGCACCCTGCCCATGGAGGTAACTTGGGCCTACGTTAGAGGTGACTTACATGTAGAGAAAGGGAAGTTTAGAGCCTGGCAAGTTGGTGCACTTGCCAGGTCGACATGGCAGTTTAAAACTGCACTCACAGACACTGCAATGGCAGGCCTGAGACAAGTTTACAGGCTACTCATGTGGGTGACACAACCAGTGCTGCAGGCCCACTAGTAGGATTTGATTTACAGGCCCTTAGCACACACAGTGTACATTTTTTTTAAATTGTCTTCATTGGATTTTTAATTAGCAACAAAAATTTAGAAATTGCATGTTGTCAAACATTACATCACCACGTCACACTGATGAAGCATCTGAATAGAGTTTGTTTTTCATCACAAGTAAATTGCGGAAACAATACAGCATGGAAGTCAGGAAACATAACCAGAAGGGGACCCATCTAAGTGATATCTACAAATGGTTGGGTCGAGAAGGGGCATCAGTCAGCAGTGTTGTGCTTGAGAGTGCAGAGATATGTACGGAACATCCAGATGTCTTTGGGATGCGAGGTATGAGGTTGGAGGCGGGCATAGTCTTCTCCAATATTTTCACACAGACTCATGTTCCCCAGCCAGTCCGTGGATGTAGGCGATCTGGCGCTAACCCAGTGCAGTGCTATTTCCTGCTTGCCCAGCAGTAGTTACAGGGAAGTGAGGTAGGCCGGGGCACGTTCTGGGTGTAGCCCAAAAGGGCAACTAATTGGGTCAGGAGGCAGCTCTGTTTCAATCATAGCAGATATGTGCGCATATATCGCTACCCAGTAGGTGGCTATCACAGGACAGATCCAGGTCAGGTGTGCAAAGTTCGATCCGGCGAGCTTGGTATTTCAGATATTGGTCAGATCTGGTGTGATCAAATTTGGCTGTATCAAGCGGGAGAGGTAGCAGCAGTGTAGGAACTTAAAATGTAATAGCTTGTGTCTAACACTAATAGAAATACGTTGAATTTGCATACAGCAATACGTCCTAATTTTATCGGTGAGAGGTATCCCCAACTCGGTCCCTCAAACCCCCTGCACCCGTGCCATGGTGTCAGGTTTCAAGGCAAGATATGAACTATATAGCCTGGGCGTCATGTGTCCTCCGTTTGTGTCCGTGATCGCTATCGTCAGAGGTGGAAAGTCCTCGGGGCAGCGGATAGGAAAGTATAAGTAATCGCAAAGTGTGCTGGATCTGTCGGAGAATGAAGAGGTCTATGTATGAGGTGTCCCGTGTTTGTGGATCATCAGCCAGATGAAGAACGGGGCCATCAGGGAACAGGTCACTCATGGTGGATAGGTTGTGCCAGCATAGCGTGCATTGGACCAATTATTCCCCTGTAAGTGGAAGCCACGGGTTGTCATGAAGGGAGAGCACGCCGGAGTAGAGTGGATCTCCACCCAGTATTTGTTGCATCCTGCGCCAGTCCCAGCATGTGGTGGATACAGTGTGAATGTCTTTAACATCCAGTAGCATAACCCTGGGCAGTATTTGTGAGTGTAGAAGCCCATCCAGCTGAGCTTGCTCGGGATGGAGATATGGTATGCGGGCATCCGGGTGGTACCAGCAGTGAATGTAGTGGTACTGGGCAGCCAAATAGTATAGACAAAAATCAGGTACCCCAAGGCCACCGCGTTCATAGTGAAGGGTGAGGGTGTCCCAGCGGCCATGAGGACGAGCCCCGGCCCAGACCAGTCATATAAGGATGCTGCATAGGGTATGAAAGAAGGATTGGGGCAAGGGAATGGGGATATTGGTAAAGAGATAAAGAAAGCGGGGAAGTATGACCATTTTAATAATGGCCACACATCCAGCCATCGAGAGAGGCAAACAGAACCAACTGTCCACCTATGCAGTGAAATCTGCGATCACCGGACAGTAATTACACTGCAGAATTTGGTCTCTATCTTTATGAAGATGTTTGACCAAGTATTAGGTGCCGCCCGCTGCCCACATTAGTGGGTATTCCGCCGGTGCCGGCTGGGCAGCGTCCATCAGTGGGAAGAGCTCTGATTTCCCCCAGTTTATACAAAGCCCAGAGAGGTCCCCATATCTTGCAATTTCCAACATGAGTGGAGAGAGGTTGCCCTGTGGATGCCGGATGAATAGCACGACGTCGTCCACGTAAAGAGAGAGCAACGGTGTCCATGAGTTAGCTGCAGCCCGTGGTGCGAATGGTGGTCTTGCAGAGCACAGACCAGTGGGACCATTGCAAGTATAAGGAGGAGAGGTGACAGCAGACAACCCTACCGGGTGCCATGCAGTACAGGAAAGGGGTCTGTAAGCACGCTGTTGACCCGTGGGCGTGCCGTGGGGTTGGTATATAGGAGCATAACCAGTGAGATGAACGGGGGTGTGAGAAGTTGGCCTGGCATATGCTGTCCACTAATTATAGTGGGCACCTTGCACCAGTCCAAACAACCCCTTATTGGAGATAGGTTAAAGACAACCTTATTGAAAGCTATCCTAGTGGTAGCTATGGAGAGCAGCCTTCAGGCTAAGTCTTGAAGGAATGTAAAGCAGCTTGTTTTACCAGTCTATAATCTCTTGAGTGATCAAAGGAAAGAGCACCACACCAGGTATATATTCAAAATATATGTATTTATTGCTAAACACACCCCTCTAGTCTCTTTATGAGGCTAGAGTTCGAAGTACATAAGTTATAAGTTATTAAATCACAGTAATAGCACAAATACACGTTTGGGCCCTAGGGGCGTACCAAACCATATACCAATAAAGTGGTATGCGAACCACGACTGAACTAGACACTAGGCCTAGAGCCTCTAGAAGTGCTTGGACCACAAGGAACCACCCAAGGTAGTGACACAGGGGACCCACGGGAGACGCGTGCAGTGTAAATACACAACCGCGATACGCCGTTAACTTCTATGGAGAAAGTCGGGATCGGGAAAATAGAGGAAAGGGACACTTAAAAGAGGACTGGGACAAAACCCTTTGAGATCTAGGACTTTGAAGAGTCTCTACCCACGGGAGCACCGGAGTACTCGTGTTACCTCACCCAGGGAAGCCGGGTGCATAGGTGCCTTTCGGGGTCGGGTTTCGTCGTCGATTCGAATGGTGATCTGCTGCAAAGTGCTGCTGGCGGCCAAGAGAAAAGTGTCCGGGTGGATCCAAGAGTGGATCGGAGTTCTGAAGAACCTGAAAGCAGAGGGGACAGAGTCTGGGTCACTAGCCAGTGACCAGGAAGGCGATGGACAGATGCCCACCGGTGTCGAGTGCTTCAGGTGCGTTGACAGTCGTCTTGACTCTTCAGCCACGAGGTCCAGGAGGCGTTGTCGGCGACCAGGAGCAGGATTCGGGCTGGTACACGATGTCTGTCGAGTGCTGAGGTGTCGGCGACCGGATTGGACCCAACAAGCCTTGGCAACGGCAAGTCTTGGTGAAGATGTAGATCGTCGATGGTGCAGACCACCAAGGTCTGTGGAACTCACCCAGCGAGGGTAAGTGAGGGCAGGCCTGGAGCAACCAGGATGCCAAGTAAGAAAAGGATTGGCCTTCGTTAAGGGCTATTAGCCAACGGGCTAGCAACCGCGAAGGAGCCTCATGATGCCGCACATGGAGCTGGCTTACAGGACACTCGTGGAGTGGGGGCCAGTGATCTTCGGTGCAGGTGGTGCTGGAGGCTAGGGATACTCGGAGCCCAAAGAACGACTTCTTGGGAGACCCAGAAGATGATGCACTTGCAAATGTGCTCGGTGTCCAGGGGTCACGGTCTCAAGTCACCCACGATAGCCACGGGCCTCAGCTTTGCTGGGGACTCAGGGTAGCCTCGGGGAAGTCTGAGAATCCACCTCTGGTGATGCGATGACTTCGGCGTCCGACGGGAGCTTCAGAAATGCGAACCGGACAGATGCTTCTTTGGTGCCTGCCAAGCAGGGGAGTCACTCCTTGACCCCAAGGGAGATTCTTCAGTCCTCTAATCTTGTCGTAGAGCGTCGAAGGTCCAGGATTCAGTTTCAGAGTTTCGTCCAGGTATAATCTAAAGTCCTAAGGACTGGGTTCCTACCTTTATTCTAAAAATAGGGGTTGGACTACTCTGTGGCCCCACCTATGGGTGGGTCAGGGCAGAGGGGTGGCTACACCCCTTTCCCTTTGTCCAGTTCAAGCCCCTGATCCGGTTTGAACTGGGGTATGCACAGGGACACCAAATGTGCCCCCAGTGCAGGACTTCAAAGCACCCGAAAGTGCTCCCGCCCAGCCCCAATACACATTATCCTGTCTGGGGAGGTGGTCACACCTCCCTGGGACAGGAAACCTATTGTCCAGGCCTCCCCTGCCGGAGTTTCATCCAGCAGCAGGAGGCCAGACTCGTGTCTGTGGCAGCAGCATCCATTTTGTGATGCCAGGGCTCTGGAAAGAAGTTACCGGACTCGTCAGAGTTAACATGTCTTTCCTCTAGAAGGGTGGAATGCTACCCCCGCCGCCAGGATTGGCGGGGGGTAGTATTCCAAGATGTTTGACACCAAACACGACATGTTTAGGTGCAGCCATTCCAAAGTTAGCATTTTACCGCGAGGATATAATGCGCTTAAGAGTATATGGTCAGGCTGCACTGCAAACAGCATCATAGATGGTCTCCGAACGCTGCAGAGGGGCCCTGCTCATGCAGGGGCACCCTCTCACATAGGAACCATGCACTCTGCCTTTAGGATTGATAAGGCCTGCCTTAGGAGTGACTTATAGGTTTATATGTGTGTATGTATTTCGTGATATAGGTAACCTATATCACAGTAAGGGTGCATGCACCACCTTACCCAGGCTGCAGTAGCAGACCTGTGGTGTCAGTTTGGATGGCCTTCCAGGGGTGGCATAATACATGCTGCAGCCCCTGGCAGGCTCTCTGAGGTACCTATGCCCTTGGTACATAGTATACCATATACTAGGGACTTATAAGAGCACTCCAGATCCCAATCAGTGATGTGCCTAAGGCACATGGAAACCATTTTAGAGAGGAAGCAGCTAGGCTGGGGTTCTGATTAGCAGGGCCCCAGCCAGACTAATGTTGAAAAACAGTGAAGCATCAGCAAAAAGTGGGGGTACCCATGTGAAGCAGATCCTACTCTCCTACACAACCCCCCAAACGTAGGGACATTAAACTAACCTTGCCCAGTTAAGTCTTCATGTTCTAAGTGGAAATACCTAGAGAGTCCATCTGCATTCGCATGGTTACTCCCAGGCCTATGTTCCACTGTAAAGTCCATCCCCTGTAGGGAAATGGACCACCTAAGCAGTTTGGGGTTTTCACCCTTCATTTGTTTTAGCCATAAGAGGGGCTTATGGTCTGTCTGAACCAGGAAGTGGGTACCAAACAAGTATGGCCTCAACTTCTTCAGAGCCCAGACCACAGCAAAGGCCTCCCTCTCTATGGCTGACCAACGTTTCTCTCTAGGGGTCAGCCTTCTGCTAATAAAAGCTACTGGCTGATCCTGACCTTCTTCATTCAATTGTGACAGCACAGCCCCTACCCCCAATTCAGATGCATCAGTTTGAACAATGAACTTCTTGGAGTAATCAGGACTCTGCAGAATTGGAGCAGTGCACATGGCCTGCTTGAGGTCATCAAATGCCTTTTGACAGCTAACTGTCCACTGAACCTTTTGGGCATTTTCTTAGAAGTTAAGTCATTCAAGGGTGTCACTATTGATCCATACCCCTTGACAAATCTCCTATAGTACCCAGTCAGGCCTAAGAAGGCTCTCACCTGAGTCTGGGTAGTGGGAGCAGTCCAGTCCATGATGGTCTGGATCTTGCTCTGCAAAGGTTGAACCTGGCCTCTACCCACAAGGTGGCCCAGGTACACAACCTGACTCTGCCCTATCTGGCACTTAGTGGCCTTGATAGTCAGGCCTGCCTTTTGCAGGGCCTGTAAAACATTCCTGAGGTGGACCAGGTGATCCTCCCAGGTGGAGCTAAAGACAGCAATATCATCTAGATAAGCTGCACTATAGGCTTCCAGTCCTGTGAGAACTGTATTCACCAACCTCTGGAAAGTGGCTGGTGCATTCTTCAGACCAAAGGGCATTACCACAAATTGATAATGCCCACTAGGGGTTGAGAATGCTGTCTTGGGCTTTGCAGTATCAGCTAGTCTGATCTGCCAGTAGCCAGCTGTTAGGTCAAATGTGCTGAGATATTTGGCAGAGGCCAAAGTATCTATGAGCTCATCTGCCCTGGGTATTGGATGGGCATCAGTCCTAGTGACTGCATTGAGACCCCTGTAGTTTACACAGAACCTCATCTCTCTCTTTCCACCACTGGTGTGAGGTTTCGGTACAAGGACTACTGGACTAGCCCAAGGGCTATCTGAGGGTTCAATTACTCCCAATTCCAACATTTTCTGGACTTCAGTCCTGATACAGTCCCTGACATGGTCAGGTTGCCTATAAATCTTGTTTTTAATAGGCAGACTGTCCCCAGTGTCCACTTCATGAGTGCACCAGGTGGTCTGACTGGGTGTCAGTGAAAACATATGTCTAAACTGATTGAGGACTTGCCTGCAATAAGCTTGTTGCTGGGTAGTGAGGCTGCCTGCCAAGGCTACACCATCAACTGACCCATCGTCAGGGTTCTGTGAGAGCAGGTCAGGGAGTGGGTCACTCTCTTCCTCCTGCCCTTCATCAGTAGCCATGAGCAAGCCCATGTCTGCCCTGTCCACATATGGTTTTAACCTGTTGACATGGAGAACCCTGTGGGGACTCCTGGGTGTTCCTAGGTCCACTAAATAAGTGACCTCACCCTTCTGCTCAACAATAGTGTGGGGTCCACTCCATTTATCTTGGAGAGCTGCTGGGGCCACTGGCTCCAACACCCACACCTTCTGTCCTGGCTGGTAAACAGTCAGAACAGCCTTTGGTCATGCCAGGCCTTCTGAAGTTCCTGGCTAGCCTCAAGGTTTTTGGTTGCCTTTTTCATGTACTCAGCCATCCTGGAGCGAAGACCAAGTACATAGTCCACTATATCTTGCTTTGGGGGCTTGAGAGGTAACTCCCATCCTTCCTTCACCAAGCACAGTGGACCCCTCACAGGGTGGCCAAACAGAAGTTCAAAAGGGCTGTAACCAACCCCTTCTGAGGCACCTCCCTATATGCGAATAAAAGGCAGGGCAAGAGTATGTCCCATCTACGCCTAAGCTTTTCTGGGAGCCCTTTAATCATGCCCTTCAAGGTTTTGTTGAATCTCTCAACTAAACCATTGCATTGTGGGTGATAGGGTGTGGTGAACTTATAAGTCACTCCACACTCCTTCCACATTGCTTTTAAGTACCCAGACATGAAGTTAGCACCCCTGTCTGAGACTACCTCCTTAGGAAAGCCCACTCTTGAGAAGATTCCCAGGAGGGCCCTTGCCACCACAGGTGCTGTAGTGGTCCTGAGGGGAATAGATTCTGGGTACCTGGTGGCATGATCCACTACCACCAGGATAAACCTGTGCCCAGAGGCTGTTTGGGGATCCATGGGACCAACAATGTCAATCCCTACCCTTTCAAAGGGCACCCCCACCACAGGTAGTGGTATCAGGGGGCCTTTGTAGTGCCACCTGCTTTGCCACTGGCTTGGCAGGTTACACAGGAGCGACAAAACTCCTTACTGTCTTCAGACATGTGGGGCCAGTGAAAGTGAGGGACAATTCTGTCCCAAGTCTTGTTCTGGCCCAGGTGACCTGCTAAGGGAATATCATGGGCTAGGGTCAATAGGAAGCCCCTGAACTTCAAAGGTATTACCAACCTCCTGGTAGCACCAGGCTTGGGGTCTCTACTCTCTGAGTACAGGAGTCCATAATCCCAATACACTGTATGGGGACCACTAGCTTTCCCAGCAGCCTCAGCAGCAGCTTGCTGTCTGAGGGGTTCAAGGGAGGGGCAGCTCTGCTGCTCCTGGCTCAGATCTGCCCTAGAAGGTCCCCCTGTCCCCAAGAACTCAACCTGGTCAGGTTCAAGTTCCTCTGGGACAGTTCCTTCTTCAGGGCTGAGATCATCCCCCTCAAGGGACTGATCTTCCTCCTGAGCCAAGGGGGAAGGCTCTGCCTTAACCCTACTACTCCTCCTCTTGGAAGGCACTTGGTCCATTCTTCCAGGATCCAAGGCCTGTTCAGTGCTAGACATTTTGGCTTGTGACCTGGTCACAGCAAACACATCTGCAGGGATCCCCAGCATTTCTGCATGGGTCCTGAGCTCCACTTCTGCCCAAGCAGAAGTCTCTAAGTCATTGCCAAGCAAGCATTCGACTGGTAGGTTTGCACTTACCACAACCTTCTTAAGGCCAGTTACCCCTCCCCAGGAGAAGTTAACAACTGCCAGAGTATGGTCTGTTCTGACATTGCTAGCATTGGTCACTTGGTACATCTCACCAAGCATAACTTGCCCAGGTAGCACAAGGTCTTGTGTCACCATTGTGACACTTGCCCCTGTGTCCCTAAATGCCAAAGCCTCACGTCCATTAATTAAAGGCTGTTGTCTGTACTTGCCCAGATTACTGGGACTCACAGTGGAGGTCACATCCATGCCTCCATCACAGACTAACACAGCCTGAGTCAGTTCTCTGACTAAGTCAGAGCCCAACTCAGTTCCCAGGGTGAACCCTACTAAACCCTTTGCTGGAGCACTTCCACCAACTATACTAGGGGGAACAGGTGCCTTAGGGGCATTGGTGGGTGCTGGACTGGAGTCTTTGGACTTGGTGCAATCACTGGTCCAGTGGGTCTTTTGCTTACAGACCTTGCACCATGGTTTTCTTTGGCCTTTACCTTTGGTAGACTGTGAATCCCCACCAGAAGAAGATTTTTGGGGGCCTGATGAAGACTTTTGATCTTTACGCTTCTCCCCACCCTTGTCAGAGTTTTTAGCATCTTGCTTCTTGGTTTCCCCACCTTGGTTCTGTACCTTCTGCTTCACCCTGGTTCTGACCCATTTGTCTGCCTTCTTTCCCAATTCTTGGGGAGAGGTCAGATCAGAGTCTACCAGGTATTGATGCAACAGCTGATTTTGACAGTTATTAAGAATCTGCTCCCTCATTATCAGATTGTACAATCCTGAGAAGTCACACACCTTACTGCCCATCAACCAGCCTTCCAGAGCCTTGGCAGAACAATCCACATAGTCTACCCAGTCTTGAGTCTGTGCTTTTTGGGTGTCTCTGAACTTCAACCTGTACTGTTCAGTGGTTAGGCCAAATCCATCAATAAGAGCACTCTTCAAGACCTTGTAATTATCAGCATCCTCCTCTCTAACAGTGAGGAGCTTATCTCTACCTTTGTCAGCAAAGGAGAGCCACAAGATTGCTGCCCACTGCTCCTGAGGGACCTTCTGTACTTTACAGGCCCTCTCTAAAGCAGTTATCCATTTGTGGATATCATCCCCACTCTGGTAGGGAGGGACAATCTTGCTCAGGTTCCTATGGTCATAGGACCTTTCCCTGTCTCTAGGGACATGGCTGCCACCATGGGACTCTAGTCCCAACTTTCTTCTCTCTCTAAGGAGATCTAGGGATTCCCTATCTAAAGCCAATTGCTTTTTTCTGATCTCCAGCTGAGTTTCCTCATACTGGACCAGTCGGTCTCTCCTCTCATGAGAGGATTCCCTCCTGTGAGATGAGACAGAGCTCCCTATAGAGGTGCCAGAGTGGTTAGACTCCTGAGAAGGAGATCTAGACTTCCTGGGCACACTCTTAATCCTTCCTGGGGGACAAAGAGGGCATCATCTTGATCATCCTCATCATCATCCACAGGAGGGATTGGGTTTTCCAGGTCAGGGTCATTGTCACCCTCCTGGCCAGTTTCAGAGGGGGGGCTGGGGGTATTGGTACCCCTAGCGTCCTCCTCTTCTCCTGCCCCACCCTCAGCTCCTACCCTTTCAGTCCCTACAGGCTTACTAAGGTCATAAGCCACCAACAACTCCTTGAGGTGTTGGGTGGTGGGGCTTTGGCCTGTCCTTATTTTTCTCAAGTTACATAATGCTCTCAATTCCAAGAATGGGAGTGTATCATACTTGGAGGGTGGAAGCTCAATGGCTTCCTGCAAGGATTCTTTGGATCCTGCCCTTAAAGACATTACTAGTGTGGTGTGGTGTATGCACTACCTACTCTAGTGTGGCCTACTAAACTCTCTTGAGTTGTAGAAAGGGTTGTGCTATCCCTTAACACACAACTCTAAGTTCAGTAGAACTTACTGTATTCTAAGCTTAAATTATATGTACCTTAGGTACCTTTAGTGGTTTTCAGTTGATCAATTCAATTGAGATTATCTGGTAAAACAATAGCAAGCTGGAATCCCACACGCTGCACACCATTGTGAGAAGTTGGCCTGGCATATGCTGTCCACTAATTATAGTGGGCACCTTGCACCAGTCCAAACAACCCCTTATTGGAGATAGGTTAAAGACAACCTTATTGAAAGCTATCCTAGTGGTAGCTATGGAGAGCAGCCTTCAGGCTAAGTCTTGAAGGAATGTAAAGCAGCTTGTTTTACCAGTCTATAATCTCTTGAGTGATCAAAGGAAAGAGCACCACACAAGGTATATATTCAAAATATATGTATTTATTGCTAAACACACCCCTCTAGTCTCTTTATGAGGCTAGAGTTCGAAGTACATAAGTTATAAGTTATTAAATCACAGTAATAGCACAAATACACGTTTGGGCCCTAGGGGCGTACCAAACCATATACCAATAAAGTGGTATGCGAACCACGACTGAACTAGACTCTAGGCCTAGAGCCTCTAGAAGTGCTTGGACCACAAGGAACCACCCAAGGTAGTGACACAGGGGACCCACGGGAGACGCGTGCAGTGTAAATACACAACCGCGATACGCCGTTAACTTCTATGGAGAAAGTCGGGATCGGGAAAATAGAGGAAAGGGACACTTAAAAGAGGACTGGGACAAAACCCTTTGAGATCTAGGACTTTGAAGAGTCTCTACCCACAGGAGCACCGGAGTACTCATGTTACCTCACCCAGGGAAGCCGGGTGCATAGGTGCCTTTCGGGGTCGGGTTTCGTCGTCGATTCGAATGGCGATCTGCTGCAAAGTGCTGCTGGCGGCCAAGAGAAAAGTGTCCGGGTGGATCCAAGAGTGTATCGGAGTTCTGAAGAACCTGAAAGCAGAGGGGACAGAGTCTGGGTCACTAGCCAGTGACCAGGAAGGCGATGGACAGATGCCCACCGATGTCGAGTGCTTCAGGTGCGTTGACGGTCATCTTGACTCTTCAGCCACGAGGTCCAGGAGGCGTTGTCGGCAACCAGGAGCAGGATTCGGGCTGGTACACAATGTCTATCGAGTGCTGAGGTGTCGGCGACCGGATTGGACCCAACAAGCCTTGGCAACGGCAAGTCTCAGTGAAGATGTAGATCGTCGATGGTGCAGACCAGCAAGGTCTGTGGAACTCACCCAGCGAGGGTAAGTGAGGGCAGGCCTGGAGCAACCAGGATGCCAAGTAAGAAAAGGATTGGCCTTCGTTAAGGGCTACTAGCCAACGGGCTAGCAACCGCGAATGAGCCTCGTGACGCCGCACGTGGAGCTGGCTTACAGGACACTCGTGGAGTGGGGGCCAGTGATCTTCGGTGCAGGTGGTGCTGGAGGCTAGGGCTACTCGGAGCCCAAAGCACGACTTCTTGGGAGACCCAGAAGATGATGCACTTGCAAATGTGCTCGGTGTCCAGGGGTCACGGTCTCAAGTCACCCACGATAGCCACGGGCCTCAGCTTTGCTGGGGACTCAGGGTAGCCTCGGGGAAGTCTGAGAATCCACCTCTGGTGATGCGATGACTTCGGCGTCCAACGGGAGCTTCAGAAATGCGAACCGGACAGATGCTTCTTTGGTGCCTGCCAAGCAGGGGAGTCACTCCTTGACCCCAAGGGAGATTCTTCAGTCCTCTAATCTTGTCTTAGAGCGTCGAAGGTCCAGGATTCAGTTTCAGAGTTTCGTCCAGGTATAATCTAAAGTCCTAAGGACTGGGTTCCTACCTTTATTCTAAAAATAGGGGTTGGACTACTCTATGGCCCCACCTATGGGTGGGTCAGGGCAGAGGGGTGGCTACACCCCTTTCCCTTTGTCCAGTTCAAGCCCCTGATCTGGTTTGAACTGGGGTATGCACAGGGACACCAAATGTGCCCCCAGTGCAGGACTTCAAAGCACCCGAAAGTGCTCCCGCCCAGCCCCAATACACATTATCCTGTCTGGGGAGGTGGTCACACCTCCCTGGGACAGGAAACCTATTGTCCAGGCCTCCCCTGCCGGAGTTTCGTCCAGCAGCAGGAGGCCAGACTCGTGTCTGTGGCAGCAGCATCCATTTTGTGATGCCAGGGCTCTGGAAAGAAGTTACCGGACTCGTCAGAGTTAACATGTCTTTCCCTCTAGAAGGGTGGAATGCTACCCCCGCCACCAGGATTGGCGGGGGGGTAGTATTCCAAGATGTTTGACACCAAACACGACATGTTTAGGTGCAGCCATTCCAAAGTTAGCATTTTACCGCGAGGATATAATGCTCTTAAGAGTATATGGTCAGGCTGCACTGCAAACAGCATCAGAGATGGTCTCCGAATGCTGCAGAGGGGCCCTGCTCATGCAGGGGCACCCTCTCACATAGGAACCATGCACTCTGCCTTTAGGATTGATAAGGCCTGCCTTAGGAGTGACTTATAGGTTTATATGTGTGTATGTATTTCGTGATATAGGTAACCTATATCACAGTAAGGGGTGCATGCACCACCTTACCCAGGCTGCAGTAGCAGACCTGTGGTGTCAGTTTGGATGGCCTTCCAGGGGTGGCATAATACATGCTGCAGCCCCTGGCAGGCCTCTGAGGTACCTATGCCCTTGGTACATAGTATACCATATACTAGGGACTTATAAGGGCACTCCAGATCCCAATCAGTGATGTGCCTAAGGCACATGGAAACCATTTTAGAGAGGAAGCAGCTAGGCTGGGGTTCTGATTAGCAGGGCCCCAGCCAGACTAATGTCGAAAAACAGTGAAGCATCAGCAAAAAGTGGGGGTACCCATGTGAAGCAGATCCTACTCTCCTACAGGGGGTGCCTAGTTTACTGAGGACAGCCTTGAGAAAAGGCCATTTGAGGGAATGGAATGTCTTTTCAGCATCCAATAGGGCCACGACTGCCAGGGTAGAAGGGGAGACTTTGTTGAGGACTGCAAAGATCATTCAGAGATTAAGCGTCATTGAACGGTGGGGGACGAAGCTGGACTGGGCTGGGGAGATGATTTGTTCCATCAATAAGGCTAGTCTGGTGGTGAGTATTTTAGCCAGGATTTTATTATCTAGATTGAGCAATGAGAGAGGACGATAGGAAGTGCAGCGACTGGGGTCCTTGCCGGGCTTTAATAACAGTGTTAGAAGCGCTTCGCAAAGTGTGGGTGGAAGAATGCCAGGCTTTAATGATTCACTATGCAGTGCGAGCAGTTGCGGAGCAAGTTGTTGCTTAGAAGCTTTATAGAAAGCACTGGTTAGCCCGTCCATTCCTGGTGCCTTAGAGCCATCCAGCATGCAAATGACCTTCATTACCTACTCCAGGGTCAATGGTTCACTAAAGAACTACCGCTGACCATACATGAGTCATACCATTGCAATCTCATTGAGATAGGAAGATATATCAGAGGATATATCAGAGACATGGGAAGCATGGAGTTCCTGGTAATAATGCCAGAATTCGGCCAGGATACACTCCACGCCTGTGATAGCTGCTCCTGTGTCTCTTCGGAGTTCAGCTACATAGTTATGCAGCCTATTCAGACATAGCAGATGTTCAAGGGTCCGACTGGGACGCTCCCCTTCCCCATAGCGGCGGGTCCTGGAACGCTTCCCCATATATGCAATTTCTCTATCAGCGAGGTGCCGGAATTCCACCAGTAAAACCGAGCGCTGGTGCAGTCGGGCATCTACATCCGCTGAATCCGTGTGCTCCAGGTCCTGCAGATCACCCTCAACCCGGTGCAGTTGGGTGCGAATGTCGCGGAGAATGCCTGAGTGCTTCGTGATGCTCACTCCATGGATATACGCTTTAAAGGCTTCCCACAGAGTGGCCTGGGTGGATACCATCCCCGTGTTTAGTGTGAAATATTTGACAATAGAGTCGAGGAGATCTCTGCAAAATGCTTGATCATGAAGGGCCTCGTTGTGAAATCGCCAACTGCGTTCCAGGCCGCAGCGGTACGGAATCCGTAGTTTAAGCAAGACAGAGCTGTGGTCTGAGAGTGTCCGGGGGAGTACAGTTACATCAGAAGATCCACAAGTGGACACTGGTTGAGAGAAACCAGTAGTCCAGTAGAGTCCAGAGTGGGGTGCGGAGTAGAATGTGAATCCTGGGGTGGTCGGGTGGTGAGTGCACCATGCATCTAGCAATGAATATTCATTGGTGATATGCCGGAATATTTCCTGTGCCCGGGGTTTGTCACTGGGTTGTGTGCTAGTGGAGTTGATGTGCAAGCAGTGAGGCATATTAAGGTCGCCGCCCAGTATCAAGTGGTCAATCTCCAGGCTGTTCAGTCAAAAGTATAGGTCCTGAAAGAAGTCGGGGTCACCAGTATTTGGGGCATATATGTTGATTAACAGAACATTTTTGTCTGCCAGGGTCCCCTGTAGAAGTATGTAACGACCTCCCATGTCAAAATGGCATGTGCAACAGTGGAATGGGACTCTTTTATGAACCAAGATACATGCGTCGCGGGAGTATGAGCTATAGCATGAAAAATAACGATGTTGGCCCCAGATTTTAGCAAAAGCATGATCAGTGTGGAAGGGAAAGATGTGTCTCCTGCAGAAAGGCAATTTTAACATCATGTCTAGTCAGGTACGATAGCACCTGCTTCCCTTTCCATGGGTTGGTAATACTGAGTATGTTCCATGAAACAATGGAGATGTCAACCATTTTAGTCATAGTTGAGAATGAGGGCATGTTTAGCAAATATGTTCTTGAAGGAAAAATAGCATGTGGGTATTATGTGTGTGGTGAAGTGTGGTGTAGTGTACAGCAGCAAAAGACAATTTAATATCAACAAAACCCAACCCCACATGCCTCCCTCCCCCCACCCACACCAGATTAGAAAGCATACAGCGAATCCCAAATAGTAAAGTAAGCAAAAAAGAAAACTCCAATACGAAAGAACTGGTGATCACCATGGGAGCGTAACGACAACTCCGCCACCGACTGCCCATCAATAAAGCAGGTAGATAATACATACATTAATCAACCGCTAGTAGATAGCAGTGATAGGAACTAAATCTGGTGCTGTGAGCTTTCATGTCTGGTAGTAGTGGATCTGGCCGCACCAGCACTGATATTCCGGAACATTGAAGCGCAGAACTCTCAGGTGGATTCATCACAGGGGTATGGGCGACTCTCTGGATGGCCCGACCCAGAATGAGTAGGCAATGTCCGGTGGGACGCAGGTGACCCTGTGCATATATTTTTACAGAAAGCAACCGCATCTGCAGGGGTGTCCAGGACTGTAGTGCGCCCATTATGCTCCACCTGCACGTGAGCGGGATAAAGCATAGCACACCTAATGCCCAACTTACGAAGAGTGTTTTTGACATTGTTAAATTTACTTTGTGCTCCCTGCACCATTGGGGTGAAGTCCGGGAACAGTGAGACTCTAGCCCCTTGATGTCGGAGTGGGCCTTTCTCATGTGCCAGTCATAAAGCGGTCTCTCTGTCCCTGAAGTTGAGAAGGCGAGCAGTCAGGTGCTGTGAAAGTGCACCCTCTGGAGGTCGGGGGCCCTGGGAACGGTGTGCCTGCTCTACTGCGAATGTGGCAGAGAAGCTGGAACAGTCAAAGAGGCCTGCTAGGAGTTGCTCCACGAACACTTCGGGGCACCCCATGTTGGTGGTCTCAGCTATTCCAGATATGTGGTTGTTATTCCTATGGGACCTGGCTTCCAGGTCCTCGTTTTTGATGGCCACCTGCTTTAGTATGCGTTCCATCTTGTCCAGTTGCTTCTGCACTGTGGTGTTGGTGTCCTCAGACTGGAGATCCTTTCCTCCACACTCCTCTATTCTGCCCCCCCCTCAGTCCAGCTGCTCCCCCAGTTTGTCCATGCAGCCCGTAAGGGTGTCGAAGCGTGCATCCATTGCACAGAAGCCCGCTTTGAGTTCAGCCATGATTGTGGACATGTTGCTAGGGCCGGCCGCATCCTCGCCACGGTCCGTGGGCTCATCCGTATCTGAATGAGATTCACAGCCCCGGGTGTTTTAGCATGATTGAACGTGACCCGCTGCTTCTTGGGGTCAGTATGGCCCATAGTGCATTAGTGGTGCACAGTAGTGGCAGCGATAGGGGACACAGTACCCCGACTCGCAGCAACAGCAGCGTAGCAGGGCCACTGACCCATGTGGTGTGACAGTCCCGGTCAGCCCCCTGCAGACCGGTAGCACAGCCTCAGCGCTACACCATGAGGGGAGTATGATAGATCAACAGAGCATTGTACAGAGGAACGCCAGGCATCCTCGGGAGTGCAGAGAGTCCTGTGGTCCCACACAGCACAGGACCAGCCAGGCAGAGCATGCGGGAATGGACCGAGGGCATGCTGGCTCCCAGGAGTGTCATCCTAGGAAAAGGTGGTTTAGCAAACCGTCCACAGAGTTGTAGGAGTCTCCAGGCAATAGAATGGCTCTAATGGGTACGCACCTAGTGGGCGCAAATCCAGCCTCCCAGTGTGGAGCATGGCAAATGTCTGCGATTTATGTGAGTGGGACCCCCGGTATGCTGAGGATTCAGCACAGTGGTCAATGATGGGGGCCCATACGGAGACCGACACTCACCACCTATCCCCAGGTCCAGTGCCAGCTCTCCAACCTCAGGTGGTTCCCAGATTCAGCTCCTCAGCAGCCGCATCATCAGGCATGTCCTGGGCGGGTGCCTGCCCCAACACCCCCAGAGGGGGTCGTGACCTGGCCGCAACGCAAGCAGTCAGGAATCAGCAACCAGCCGGCGGGTCCGAGGCAGGCCCTGGCCGCTCCTGCCGTCCAAGTCTCACAGTCCTCCGCAGGCCTGATGTCGTCAACGCTGGGGAGACTCCCAGGTGCCTAGTCTCCGCAGGCGCCGAGCCCGGCTACCACCACAGCAACATGCACAGTAGGGAGCTGGGGGGATGGACCTCGCAAACACCGCGGACGGGATCAGGTGATCCCGGCCTCAGGCTCACCCGCAGCCCCTGCCATCAGAGGCGGTGTTGGCTGTGTGAATCCGCCACCCCAGTAACAAAGTGGTGTGGGCTCTCACACTGCAGAAAAATGGCTCCTCTGGTACGTCAGCACCCACCGGATCTTAGCGGGGCACACATCTCATTCCAGGAGCCATAATGGCGGTGATTGCAGGCAAAAAAAGGCCACTGGAGCCTCACAAGAGTGCGGCCATCTTGAGGGCGGTCGTGGCCACGCCCCCACACATAGTGCACTTTACTAGGGACTTCCAGGTAAATCAAATATGCCAATCGTGAAAAACTAATCAGCATTTTAATTTACACAGGGAGCACATGCACTTTAGCACTGATCAGCAGTGGTAAAGTGCCCAGAGTATCTAAACCAGCAAAAACGAAGTCCAGCACACAGTCAAAAATACAGGGGGTAGAGGCAAAAAGACAGGGGAAAACACGCCAAGGATGCCAGGTCTAACACATTCTTTTTCTGTGTCTTTTTATTGTGGTTGAGATGCGCTCTTTTGAGGATTTTTTGTTCTGCTGTGTTTTTGTACTGGAATATTGCAATGTGATTTTTTTTTTGTACGGTGATTGCTGTGTTTCCTTCTTTTTCACTGTTTTATGTTGCTGTATCTAGTTATATTTTAATTGTATTGTCATATTGTATTACGTACTAATGTTTGCTTTACTTATGCCAACATTGCACCTGGATTTCAAGACAAATGTTATACATACCTTTCAAATTTCCATGGCAAGCAACAATTTGCTACTGTCTAAGGTGTAAAAAATAATGCTTCTCCAACAGTGCAACTATTTAAGACATTCAGCTTACAACTTTAGCGGATAATGTTTTTTAGCTTACCACTCCCAGTGCTTACCTTATGTGATACGACCCAACAATTTCAAATACTGAGGGGCAGATTTACAAGGCCCTTGCGCCACTTTTGCGTCACTTTTCCCATGTTAAAAATGACGCAAAAGTGGCGCAAGGGGCTTGTAAATCTGCCCCTGACTTTTTGCAGTTTAACAAGCTCTTACACAACGTTTCCTGGAAAACCCCTCCAGGAAATCTGTTTGTGGTAACTTCAAGGTCCTAGGTTGCCAAGAAACAATGCCTGCAGTGAATGCCTGGTTTGAGTTAAACTGCTCCCTCTTTCATACAAATAAATTTCTGAAGTTATTCAGGAACTTGAGAGAGATCTAGGTGGATGAACATAGACCTTCAATGCCTATTGGTGTCACCTGTTGTGGCTATTTCCTAACAGCTTACCTCTTCCTTTATATTTGCAGTAGACAAAGATGGACATGGATTATAGGTGGAATAATGTCACACTACAACATACTTTTCGTCATGCTCCTAGCTTTCTTCTCCATAGAAAGCTTTTGTATTGATTAAATGTCACAAATATTTGTACATAACCGTTTGTACCTTTTCCACATTTTTTATCACATTTCTTGACCGAATTTTTCAATGGCTTCACACTATTTAAGGATACCCATGAACAATTTTATCTTACAGAGAGTGTATTATCATTTTCAAATTCTATAAACTATTTTAGGTGGCACATTGCTACTATTTGCTTTGGTCTGATAGGCATCAATATTTTTGGTGCTATTCCGTGCCTAAAATATTCTGATTCAGTTTTTACATCCTTTTTCATCAGCTTGTATGTATACATTACAACATTTAGTCGCATTCATTTTCACTTGACTTATTTTGTTGTGACTATCTACTGAGTTGCGTATCTCTTTTTGTTCTTGTGCTTTACATTTTCTTAATCTTCTTAACAAATGGATTTCCTCCGAGGACAGACCCTGCTCCTTAAGGACTACATTTTGTATTCTGAAGTTTCCTTAAGTAATGGTGCACTTTACTTGTTTAAAACGCTTTCCAGTATTTTCATTTTAACTTTTTCTTCATTGGCATTTTATCAGATGATGTTAATTCATGAGAAGTTGAAAGCAGCAAACTGAGTTTGCATCTAAGCTGGTCCTACATATATTTTCTATCTTTACCAATAGATTCAAAGGATAAGAAAAGAGTAGTGGACAATGAAAGATGTCAATCATTTTTAATGTAAGCTATACTAACGTAACAAATATAAGAGATGCAAAGGCTTCTGCTCTTGCCCCAACCGATTCAAGGTTACCACGTTTGCATAAATATGAACGGAACGGACACCTTTCTCAACACTTGGCACCAGGAAAAATGCTATGCATACAAAATTCCTCATTGTCTAACAAATTATGCATTGTTATATGTATATGTGCAAATGTTTTTTCTGTAGAATCAAAAGATGAGTATGAAAGTACTAAAGAGCCTGGATAACAATGGAAAGATAGAAGTGACAGATCATAAGGGAAGAATGATAAGAGTGGAGTAAGAAGTGAGAAATGCAAGTCATGAAATGCAAAGGTTGAGATGAGAATAAGTATCTGAGTCATGAAAAAAAAGATGTTGAATTATAAATAATGGCTGAGGATTGAGGAAAAAAACGTAAGGAGTGAGTAATATATGTTAGGGATTGATGTGTGACAGTCACTGGGAATATGTATCAATGGAGTAGCAAATTATCTGGTAGGATTGACCAAATTATTCATCCAGCTAAGTTATGGAGTTTTCATGTCCATTGCTATATTGCTACTTTGAATTTTAACACAAATTGATGCTTAATGGATTCCCATATTATAGTGAATGAAATGCTTTCTTAAGAAGTAAAATGACAATCATTCTTGTAGGCCGCGCTCATCGTGTCAAATAGAGAAATTGGTTTATTAATACTCCGTTAGATTACAATACAGTTCACTAAGAAATCTCATTCTAGATAACTATAATGCAAGTAGTGGTATTTTACCCTAGAAAAACAATGCCATAGGTTCAAGCAATAGCAAACAATATTGCAGTCAAGAAGCAATTTGGAAAATAAAGAAAAACATAATAAGCAAAATGGCATACAATTGTTACAATAGGATCAAAAGAAATGGAGTTATGCTTTATGCAGTTTTTAATAAATAAAATGCACAAAAAACAATGGTGATATAAGGTCAATGTTAGTCTATGTGCATTACCAAAAGTGGCCACAGGATGCGACTGGTTCGACGCTCAGACGGGGACATGGAGGCTTTGCATGTTCCTCACCAGGCTGTGTAATGCAGCCTGATGGGGAACATGCAAAGTGCCCATGGAGTCAAGCACAGTCTGCTTCCAACACAGCTGCTGGGTCTCCTACAAAGTATGGAGCCCCACTTCAGCCTTTATGTCCCAGAGGCAATACATGATTGCCAGCCAATTGACCCTTTTAGAGTTCTTCTATTCCATGGGTACAAGTAGATAGCAGTGCACTCTTCAGCCTTGTTTATCATTAAATCCAGAGAGAATATTCGGGGCACTTTTTGCCGCTAAAGCGGCGATATTTCTATCGCCCTATTAGCAAGCTGTCGCTAACAGCTGTTAGCGACAGCTTTATGGCGAAAGCGACCGTTTTGGTGCCGCTTTGCATGTCAGCGATAATTATCGCTAATGACATGCAAAGTAGGCGTTCCCAACTAAAAGCGACTGGAAACAGTCGCAAACACAACTTCCCCCTATTAGCAATGCCCGCGAAGCGATAAAAAAAGTCGCGCTAACCGCGATTATCGCTGGAATTTAACACCTGCTAAAAACTTGACTTAACCATTCTTGTCAATGGGAGGTGGATTGTAAGGTTAAGTCCTCACCTGCCTATTAGCGAGCTTTTCATTAGCGCGGTGATTTCATCGCTGGATTTCTCGCACTATTGCTGGGTTTCGCCGCTATCGCTGGATTTTTATCGCCTTGGAGATAAGCGTTGATAATAACGCGTTATCTCCGCGATGAAATCCAGCGATAGCCAGCGATAAAAACAGCGCTAGGCGCGCTTGCGATAATTATCGCAAATCCTAGGTAATATGCCCCTTCGTTCTTCTGAGTTTTCACCAGCTCCAGGTGTGTTCTTATATGCTGTTGGTTAGTTGCCCTTTTTATCCGGTGTGACTAGTGACATTTTGTGACCCAAATCCTTCAGAATTCCGAGCATTATACATCTCACTTTTACAGCAGTTTCAATCTTGCCTGCCTGTAAACTATTCTAGAGGCTCACTATTCTCCCATGCCTTGCCCTATGGATATTGAACTCCACCTACTAAGACTGTATGAACAGCCCCACTTACTGGGCAGCATAGATTAATACAAAAGATAGGAAACTTGTTTCACATAATCCCCTTTCTGACATTTTTAAAATCTGTTTATTATGCTTATCAGCAAATCTGTCATTCATACAGAATTATATATGCATCTTATACTTCGCTGTTACAGTGTCATCCAAGCAGGGAATGAGAAGTCAGTAGTTGCCAAGGTCATATTTGCATCATTTCAACCATTGGCACTTGATGACAGATTAACTGGTCCAACATGTCTGTAAAATTACAACTGAATAAAAAAGAAAGAAAACTGGAACTGCCCATGTCCTTACCTAATATTATAGCATTTGGTCTGGTGGTGTCTGGTCTATGTGTATGATGTGTCAGTTGTTCGAATTATGGAGTGGCAGTCTCTGATTCGTTGGTGTGTGTGTTGCAATAGGCCAGTTGACCGGGCCTGCTCTTGGTTGGTAAATACTGTGAGGATTTCACTCCAAGGGGCATATTATCAAGACAATTATCGCCGCTTTAGCGGCCGTTTTCGGCCGAAAAGCGGCGATAATTCTATCGCAGTATTAACAAGGACACGCTAACAGGCTTTAGCGTGTGTTTCCTTGTGTTAGCACCCGTATCACTAACACCTTGCATCTCATCGCTAATGAGATGCAAAGTAGGCGTGCCTCACATTCACCACATGGGAAAACATCGCTAACGCAGCTTCGCGCTATTAACAACGATGCTCCATACCCGCGTAGCGACAATAAAAATCGTGCTAAGGCCCCATTAACGCTGGATTCTAACGTCAGAAAAATTTCTGACTTAGCTATATTACCCTATGGGAGGTGGATTGTCAGGCTAAATCCACCATGGCTTATTACCAAGGAATTCCCTATCGCTGTAATATTATCGCTGGATTACCAGCGATATTTCAGCATTTCGCCGCTTTCGCTGGAATTTTTATCGCCTTGGAGATAGCCGTTGCTAATAACGCGCTATCTCAGCCATAAAATCCAGCGATAGCCGGCGATAACTAAAATCGCGCTAAGCGCGCTTAGCGATATTTATCGCTGTCAGTTGATAATATGCCCCCAGAAGTCTGCAATGAAATGGTGCCTAAGGCCTAGTCCGTCTTCCTGTAACAGTGTGCTGTGTTCATTAGTGGCCCACCTACATATGTCACACCTCTGCTTCTTTATGGTCGGGGCTGCTGTTGCTTTCTAGTGCATCACAATGCCCCTTTTAGCACATATAAGGATCACATCTAAAACCCCCTCCTGACATAACCACATAAAAAACATGAGCTCTGGCCCTTTGATTTAACAATTTATTCATATCCACACTCACCAGCCATATTCAACGCTGCCAATATCTACCTAAACCAGCTTATCTGCTCCCAAAGGCAGTCATATTGGTCTACTTGCAGGGAAGCTTTTTATGCTTCAGCAAGGTTTAATCATTGACAAGATGGTAGACCAACAGAACTGAATTAATTACTGATGGAGCTTTCAGGCTGCACAAACTATGATTATATAATGTTATCTATTCAATATAGTTATCAAAAATCTACCTTCACCATTAAACTAGATTTTGATACTATTTTTAGGGAATGTGGTATTTAGCATTTTCCTGACCTCAATTGTAAAAATATACATTAAATGACAACTAGGCCTCTCAGTTAGAAAATGCCCATTCTTAATATGTTGCTGTTCCCGCTTATATACATTAAGTACCCTTCTCTGTTGCCTACAGAGCAGATGTAGGGATGACTTATCGAATGTATAATGGCTGTACATGTTTTTCAGCTGCAGCTAGTCAGGCCATAATGGTAAAAATCCAGCTATATATTGCCAGTTGCACATTTGAGTGTGTAAATGAACACTGCAACCTAAATTTGATATCTAATGTTCATGCTACTGGTGCATTTCATGCCTCAGCCTCGTGTAGATTTACTGAAAAGTTAAATAAGCCAATTTGTTGTAGCCAATTTTGCTGTCTGGTTTATGGACAGCGAACAGACACTGTGATTCTCAATGGCAGAGTCAAAGTGGCCTAAGTTAGAATACCGGTATGAGTGGGGACAACACTCAAAAGGTTGCATATAAGCCTAGCAATTTATCAAAAATGATACCCCAGTCCTGCATGGAAGTATAAGAATGCCGATTTATCAACACTGTCCATCCTAACTCCCAGGGTAAATTAGCTTGTGTAAAATATAAGAGCTTTAACTCAGTGAAAAATGAACATAGTTCTTGTAATAGAAGGTATAAACCTCTTTTATTTTGTGTGTCTCAATTATGTTTTGAACCTAAACTGGTATTCAGTTTCAGGACTGTTCTGTGTCCACATTTTTGGTTCTCTGGTGATACCGCTTTCCATTAAGAAACAGCCATGCACACATATTGAAACTTTGTAGATGAAGTTGTTAAAAAGCTGAAAAAGCCACACAGAAGAGGACAGCCACCTCCCTTCATGTCTTATGGACACAGTCTCCAGTTCTGAACTTTTTAGTACAAGTTACTGATTTCAGGTTTTTAGTCTGATTATTTCAATTGGAGACAAAACTAAGACTACCACATCAAGAAGCATAAGGCTATCACCCAAAAGTCCAAGAAATAATTTCTGTAATGACCTGGAGAGAGGTGGTCACACTACTGAAGAAACAATATTGTACACTACTGATGATCAATGTAAGTGTCTCACTAGGAAGCCACTGTGATATTCAAGTAATCAGAAGTTAAAAAGAGAACTAAAATGTTTGTGGTTTTCTACACTTCGAGTGCTCTCTTGAAATAACTTTTGCCTAGAGAACTCTGTGGAAGAAAGTGGATTATTAGTTGGAGGGGTGGTTGCCCATCCCAAGGAATAATCACACTCACTTGTCAGAGTAAACCTCATAGTCACTAAGGGGCATATTATCAAGAAACGGCGTTAAAATTATCGCCGCTTTAGCGGCAGAAAACTGCTGCTAAAGCGGCGATAATGGGCTTGATAATATGCCCTTGAGAATTCCAATAGAAGCCCATGTTCTGGTGTCAACATGGGCTTCTATTGGAATTCTCAAGGGCATATTATCAAGCCCATTATCATCGCTTTAGCGGCAGTTTTCTGGCGCTAAAGCGGCGATAATTTTAACGCCGTTCTTGATAATATGCCCCTATATCACTAAATGAATCTGAGCTCAGCCTCCTTTTAGCTATGGCACAGAGCGGACAGGATGTAGGCAATGTGTAAAGTATTTATGCTGTAACAAAATATTGATAAAGTCAAAACATGCGAACGAAAACAATCAGAAACTAAATTACAGAAAAAGAGTAAATCTTAATATATAAAATAAAACTAAAACAACAAATATCCCAAAATAGGAACTAAAGATATGAATTTTGAGTTTAAAGTAAGAATAGCACTGAAAATGCAATAAGCGGCAATGATAGTCTATTGAAGTGGTTAAGCGGTCAAGAAAGAGGTGTGAATGTTTTGCAGTTACGCTGACTAGTTTTGGTTCGTTGGCAGTATTGATTGCTTACCCTATGAGGGCAATACCACAATGCCCACAATTATGAAATATATTTAAGTAAGTTAGAGTAAGCAATTCTTAACAAGCATTGGAAATGCAATAGGTCTCGCATTTGTTTGATTTCAAGCTTTTGGCGTTTTAATTGGAAATGTCTTTTACCCATGTTATGGATGTATTAGGTGGTGTGTAGTGGAATTATGCTGGTAGGATTGGAATTGTTAGTGGTGGAGCAGCATGAAGCATAAGAAATGAGAGTAAGGAGGAGAAGAGCAGCGTGAGGCACAAAGAAGGAGAGTGAGAAGAGCAGTGAAAGGCACAAGGAAGGAGACTGAGGAGAAGAGCAGTGTGAGGCACAAGGAAGGAGAATGAAAAGAACAGCATGAGGCATAAGGAAGGAGAGTGAGGAGAAGAGCAGCGTGAGGCACAAGGAAGGAGACTGAGGAGAAGAGCAGCATGAGGCACAAGGAAGAAGAGTGAGGAGGAGAAGAGCAGAGTGAGGCATAAGGAAGGAGAGTGAGGAGGAGAAGAGCAGAGTGAGGCATAAGGAAGGAGAGTGAAGAGGAAAAGAGCAGCGAGAGGCACAAGGAAGGAGTGAAAGGAGTAGAAGTGCAGCGTGAGGCACAAGGACAGAGAGTGAGGAGGAGAGCAGCATGAGGCACAAGGAAGGAGAGTGAGAAGAGCAGCGTGAGGCACAAGGATGGAGAGTGAGAAGAGCAGCATGAGGCACAAGGACGGAGAGTGAGGAGAAGAGCAGCGTGAGGCACAAGGAAGAAGAGCAAGGAGGAGAGGAGCAGCATGAAGCACAAGTAAGGACAGTGAGAAGAAGAGCAGCAGGAGGTAGAAGGAAGGAGAGCAATGAGAGAAATGTAGCGTTATACACTGGAAACAGAGTAGGAGGAGATCAGTATAAGCCCAAGAAAGCACAGTAAACAGCCAAAGATGAACAGACCATATACTTGAGAAGGGGATGGAAGGAGTAACCATACAACTGGTGGTGGTAATTGTTCCAGATAAGAACGAGAAAGGCTCAATATCATGCAGCAGCACACTGGACCAGTGAACAGGGGAAGAGGGCAATGGCACACAAGAAAGGAGCTTGTTGGTGCTAAAAATGAGATACTAACTGAGGGAAGGGATTATCAAAGAGTGACGGAAGTTAGGAAAGAAGCAGGTGGGAGGGGCAAGTAAGAAAACCAAAACTAGAGTAGAGCAGCCAGGACAACGGAAAAGGAAGTGTTTGACTGTGTGTTGCACAAATAACGAACAGTGAGGTGTGCAGGGAAGACAGAAAGACATCCATTTTAAAAGAAACATGGCTCTCAGGCTTAAATTGATGCTTAGTAAACAAGTTAGTAAACACTTCTGCATGTCGTAGGAAAATTGTTTAAAGAAATAATAGCCGAATACCAATGTTTACAGTGTAATCGAGTGTATAACTAGATTAAGCACGTTGTTCATGATGTCTAAAAATAATGAGTGCAAAAAAGTCTTCAACAAAATAGATCATTGATTCTATACAGTCTTGTGCATATGGTAATGTTTATGGCTCAGTGTTAAGCGTGTAAAGTTTGTGATATGAAATCCTGTCAACTGGAGTGACAGTTTCCATGTTGTCGAATACTATAGCAGCCAAGTCCTGACTTCACCTCATGCCTCCTCTTGCCATTCCTGTCTCCCACTGTTATTGTTTTCCAATCTCCCCCTCTTCTCTTTCCTCCCTTTTCTACATTTCTCTCTCGCTCTGAGTCAAATATTTTATGAGTTTTCTGTTAAAAATGCTGATAAGAACTGTGTTTTTGATCCCTTTATCACACAAATTGTGCTATAAAATACACCATTTTACACAAGTGTTTACAAATTTTCTCAGGGGGAGAACCCCCCCCCCCAAACAATCCATGTTAACTTCCAGCTTGCTCCCGCCACACGCTCACACACCAAAGTTCATTATTTGGTCTTACGCCCCACTTCTTACAAATTCCACCAGTTGCAACTGGTACTAGCAGCAAGCTGAACGCCTGGTAGAACTCTGCAGGGAGCCCATCTACCCCAGGGGACTTCACCAATGCTAAGTCCTTAATGGCCCCCTGATCTCGGGTTCCTACATTAGTTGGCCAAGGCCCCGCTGAGCTGTGTCTGGCAGGCGTGGCAGGGTTAATCCAGCCAGAAACTCGTCTTTCATATCATCAGTGGTGAAGTCTAGGCTCCCAAAGGAGGCTGTGTAATGGCTCACAAACTCCCAGTGAATGTTGGATTGGGTATGTAGCAATGCACCGTCTGCTGCCCAGAGTATGTTTGTGATTGGCGACAGGCAGTCTGTGAAGACAATTCAGGACAGCAGCCTCCTGGCCTTGCCTTCCTGTGCATGTGATCGAGCTACATGTTCTTTGTAGGAGAAAAGGCCCAAAAGGCATGTGGTATCCTTATGAAACACTAGCTCTATGAGGAATTCCGGGAGACAGGAGAGGTCTAGCAGAGATGCGGCCTCTAGGGCTCGCATCCTAGTCTCCAGGTATTCCAGCTCTGACTCTAGAGCTTTGCATACCCCAGCCTGCATACCCATACAGTGGCCCCTAATTACCACCTTAAATGCCTCCCAGACCACTGTCACCAGCGATGAGTCCTGATTACGTGGGAAATACTCACTTATTTCTTCTAGGAGGGAGTCACAGAATGCCGCATTAAACAGGAGCTCTGGTCGGAGTCTCCATGTAGAGATCTGGGCCTGCAGCCTTCCCCAGTATAAATGCAACATGAGTCGGTTGTGGTCCGAGTGAGTACGGGCCAGGTATTCTGGCTGCATTGCCTGGTCTGCGACCACTAATATCCTGTCCAGTAGCACATGGAGGTTGTGCACCTGTGAATAAAATGAATACTCCCGCCTTTGGCTGTGGTGAAGCTGCCAGATGTCCAGGAGGTCCCAGTCCATCATCTATTGCTGGAAGATGGTGGCCACTTTCCAGACAGGCAATTCTAGTAGCTGGAGGATGATCTGTCTAATGATATATCCACCACACAGTTGAAATCACCTCCCAGTATCCTAGCAGCTGGCAAGGACATACCCAAGTGCGGGACCAGGGATTCCAGGAATGCAGGCTAATTTACATTGGGGGCAAAAATGCAACCCAGCCCCAAAGGTCTCCCTTCCAGGGTTCTGGCAAGGAGTACGTATCACCCTATGTCAATGTGCTGGGACTCACACAGGAAGGAGACCCCAGCACAAATTCATATGAGTGTTCCCCTGGTGATAGAGGAATAGCCGGTGGCGAATACCTGGACACGCCACCTCCTGTGCCGATTTGGGTCCAGCCAAGTGAATTTCCTGGAGGAATGGGATGTCCACCCACCTCCTCACCAAGTAAGAGTGTATCAGAGGTCATTTACAGGATAAATGCATCCCCTTTACATTCTTGGTGAGGATCTTATATCAGGGGATTTGTGTACTCAGTATGTGGTGCCTAGGAGAGATGGGGATCCCTTGGGTCCTCCAATTTGACCTGGCCTAATGCCCTGGGTTGCAAACGCATCTCAACAAGCCCCCAGTAGAACAAATGTGAGGAACACCATGTGCCCAGTGTGCTCTAACAACCCAACCCCTCTTCCCACCCACCTGGGCACCCCATGACAGTCAGGTGCCCATACCCCAATAAACCAACATCTTGAATGTCACCAGGTGTCCAGCGCCAAGGCTTGTCTTCCATCAGTCATGAGGGGCTCGCCAGCACTGAATTAACAGGGACAAGGGAGTCCTCCGCCGGTCGCCGCCACCATCAGCATCATAGTAGGCCCAATCAGTAAAACCAGGATAGCAATAAGCATGGGAGGCAGCCTGGTTTGCGACCCTTACGCACCGGGGCCCCGGCAAGCAGCACGGGCTCCAATGTTAATTGGTAATTATTAAAGATCATCGGCCATGCGTGGTGTCAGGAGCGGGCCTCGTGATGATCCATCGAGAGCGAGTCTCAATCGGATGCATCACCAGAGGTAACAGATCCATGGTCCCTGGGCCCCAGGCCAGGCATACCTCCAAGTTGACGGGCCACCTCCAATGCGACCTCTCTGGCCAGGTCCACTTGTTGCTTGGCCAGACACACATCCAAGGAGCACGCCCTGCACCTCCATTTGTGATGTTGGATGCGAGCGGTAGGCCCTGGGTCCATCCCTCGCCCATGCGGTGGGACTCGATCCAGTCCCATGTCTCTTGTGGTGAATCACAGAAGAATATGCGGCCATCGGATATAATCTTGATGCGTGCCGGGAACAGTAGCAAATATTGGAGACTCAAGTCCAGGAGGGAACGTTTCACCTCAGAGTAGGAGGCCCTCTGAACTTGAACTGCCAGGGTATAGTCCGTGAAGAGGGAGATTTCAGTGTTCCCAAGTTGTAGGGGGCCTTTCGTGCATGCTGCGCGCAGCAGGGTGTTTGTCTCTGTAGTTGAGTAAGTGTGCTAGTACTGTGCTAGACTGTGCTCCTGGAGGGGATTGCCGCACCGGCACACAATGGGCCTTTTCCAGCATGAAGAATTGGGAGTGGCCCTGAGGCACCACCTTCCTGTGGAGCCATGGTTCAAGAAATGCCACCATATTGGACCCCTCTAAGCCCTTGGAAAGGCTAACCAGCCTAATGATGTTGCTCCTGCTGCAGCCCTCTGCATCTTCAGCTCACTGATTCAATAGTGCAACTTTCATAGTGGAGGTTGCCACCTGTTTTTGGAGCTTATCTACTAAAGGGTGTACCACATCGAGGACAGTCTCATTAGTTTTCACCCTATCAGCTAACTGACGATGGTCGTCACGCAGGAGATTCATGTCAATCGTCACCCTGTCGATTTTGGTCTCAAGCTTGTCTTGCATGGCTGAGATGGCCTCCAGGATACGGTCCAGTTTGTCGAATGAACTGCAGGGTTCTGGAGGATCATCCCCTAAAATCTGGGTCTCCTCTACATAGGGTGGCGTAGTGTCTGGGCCAGAGTAAGTGCCCCACTCGGGGTCCTTGGTTGATCTTGTTCGTCCCATGATATCCTCCTAGGGCTTACCAGTTAGATGAAGGGCAGGAGGTCGGAAAGCAGAGGTGAGTGGAGGCTATCGTTGCCCCCCTGGGTCAGCTAAGGGTGAGCAGTAAACTACGCTCTGCCAGTGGAGTCGGCTGAGTTTTGTCACTCTGCGCTCTGCATGGAGTGCAGAGTTCGACAAAAACTCCACCAACCGCCACGTGTCAGAGTTTACTGCCCACCCCTAATTAAGGCCCTGGGACCAGAGTCGTAACTAGAGCCAAATTTCGGGGGGGCTGATAAAAATTTCGGGGGGGCTAATTCTTCCAGCCATAGGCAGAGTAGAGATGCAGGGGCTCTAAGAAGGGGTGAAAACACAACAAAGCCTCGTTAACAAGCTAATGGTCTTTTAAAGACCTGTGAAGTACTCGGGTGCGGCTGGCAGCTCAAAAACTGTGTGTGTGCCCGGGAAGCTGTCTCAGCCCGGGCTGACACACACGTCGGGGGGGCTGAAGCCCTTTGAGCCCTATGGGTGTTGCGCGCCTGCCTATGGTCATTCTCCAACTCTGTAACCTCTTCCTTCATTTAGAGGTCTGCATGTTTCACATAGCAAGAGCGCACCAAGTTTCCGTACCTCTTGACTTCCATCGCTGTAGGCTCATCGCCCTAAAGGTACGTGTGGGAAGCAGCAGCACTAACAGGTCCGAGAGCTGTAGTCTGGCTTTAGATGTGGGGTTCAGATTGGCCATTTTCATGGCAAGCCCGGATTTGCTTAGTCATCACTTTTTGCACGCGTGCATCAATCACAACATTGCGCGTCTGTAGGCAGAGTAAAGAGGGTTTGAATGACGTTCTTTTTCCAGCGGGGCTATGTTTTTGAGAGCTCCCTTGCCTGTTCCCCATCTTGCGTGGAGTGATGATCTCGTTAGTCCATTCTGCCCCCTTCTTCCCCCTCTGAAAAACGTTTTGGGAGTTCGGGGTTGGACAGCAGAGAAGCAGTCCTGACACTGGGTAGGCCCACACAGGGGAACACTTTGGAAGTCTGCTGCAATCTCATGCTGCCAAAGCAGTGCTGCAGCACAGCGAGCTCCACACACACACTTCCTGGATCGAGAGGGAGATGAGAGCAGAGAGGGCCCCCTGAATGAACTAGTGGCGGAATCTACAGCTCCTCCTGGTCGGAGTCGAGAGAGGATTGGAACCACCTGCGGGAATGGCAGCGCTGAAGGTAAGTCTGCCCAACTCTCATGCTGTGAAGCTGTGATCCGCAAAGGACTCCGATTGGCCACTGGTCAAAATTCCGAATCAGCAGAGCACTAGTCTGAGGGCTACGGAAAGAAAACCTAGCTCGCACGTTCCTCTTCCCATCCCCTACAAGCAATGTTGTTTACGTGCCGGCAGGGTGGGCGTACTCAAGCAGTGGGTTCAAATACAAAATGGCTAAACCTAGGTATACTAGAGTGCGAACATTCTCACACCTGAACAGTTATCCAATATCGTTGTTTAAACACGTGCCTAGAAAGTGGAACGAATGAAGTAAAAGCCATCGAAAGTAATGTTCGTGTAAAGATGTGCACGTCACATGTGCACACTCTGGGGCTGATTTACAAGCCCCTTGCGCCACCCGTGCGTCACTTTTTCCCATGTTAAAAGTGACGCACCGGCCTCGCAAGGGGCTTGTAAATACGGCCCTCAGTTTCCATCAGATGCCTCACCGCAGGCACTATGTTGCATCAAACTTGAAACTTGCTTCTTCTACTCATTAACGAACTGTAAATGTTTCACCGTGAATGTCTTTCTATACCTGACGCTGGTAGATGAGCTGCATGTGTATGACAGCTTCCAGGTTATTCAAAAATGTAGTATATTTGGGTCTCACCTTACCGGATTGTTTTTATTTTGATATGCCCGATTCTTTATTGATTTAACTGATGCCATGGTTGAAAGTGAAACTGCCTCGTTACTTTCCGGGTCTGCTTTGAGCAGATTTAGTAAGTCCACTCCTGGCAGACACCTTTTTTGAAGCATGCTCGTCAGCATGTATTCATTTATTTCTTGACCACACAGAGGCAGCCAGGTCACAAAACCGGGGTCTGATCCATAACATGCACTGACTGTCATGTAATCTCCTTGGGGGGCCACAGCTGTACATTTGGTCATTCAAAGGATAAAAGATGGATATTGTGGTATCCTGCTATGTCACGATACTCAGGATACGTGTGGTAGGCCGCAGGCACATGTGGGAGGCAAATGACGGACACTGACACTGTGGTTCGTTACTGGGCCAAGACCCCGAGCGGTCGAGAGCCCCTTTATTTAAGCCCTCGGGCGAGCCCGCCCTCGGGGTGCGTGCGTGCGTGCGTGTCTTGCGTGGATGGGCCAGGTGGCTCCGTCACTACATCTATGAATGAGCAGGTGGGAGGTGGGGGGCACTGAGGCATATCGTGGTGTTAATCATCTAGTGGCAGTTTGACAGCCCTGGGAGTCGCCCTTCCGGGTTAGTATCAGTCTAGTTCCCTGATGCCTCTAATCGCTCGGATATTACAACAACCATGCCTGACTCAAAATGCCATTTCACCTTGAAGCATTTATTAGTGTCTAACATTTTGAGGAGTGAAAATATCAACCGACAGCGCTTGCACCTCTTTCCTGCTAAGCTACTGTTTAGGAGGTAGCAGCCCTCCAGGCAATGGAGAGTCTGGAGTCAAAACAATGCCCCGCACGCCAAGGGATGACACCTGTGATGTGCGTGACAGGGCCACGTGCACCCAAAGAGTTCATTAACAAATTAAAATCACAAAGAACAAACAATGTATTTTTATTAGGGGTGGGAGGAACTTAGCAGAATCACGCAGAGTTTTTATGTAACTCCTTGAAATTCCACAGTGAGTTTCGCCACCCCTGGGGCCAGCGAGGAGCATCGCTTGGCAGCCTTGCAGCTGAGCTCCCCAGGTGTTGAGTAGCTAGGCACACACTGAGGGAGCAGCCACGTTGTGCATCCTGAAGATGCAGTACCAGGGGGCGGGGAGCCTTCCGTCCCGATCCGCGCCCCACTGTGTCCTCCTCGACAGGGATATCCAACTTCACCATCTCGAGGGGGTGCTGGGAACAAGCTACCCAAGGTACGGACCCTCCGGCTGTGCAGGCGATGGTTCACTCTGTTCCCCAGCATCACTGGGTCTTCACTGTTGTGGGCAGGTGGAAGAAGTGCCCCTGTGTCGCAAGCCCCAGCGTGGGGCTCACAGAGGAGACAACAGGGCCCTGGAGTAAAGTCCTCCCCATCTCAGAGTCGTGTGTGTGCCAGACGTGGACCCCCAGCAGGGCGCATCCGTCAGGATGTGCAAGTGCCATGGACTCACCGCATGGTTAATGTTCAGGGGGCTCAGGGTCTCTCAACTGCTCCAGATGTAGGCCTTGTGGTGTGTCCGCCGGCATCCCCCGTACAGGGCACTTCAGGTAGGGGTTTGTGAGCACAGGCTAGGGCAGGCCTCCACACCTCGCTCAGTCGTCATGTCGTAGCCTTATCCCCACAATTACAGCCTTTGGCAATTTACTGCTGCATTGCCGATGATGCCAGGCAGGGTGGGAGAGAGTCGCCACGTCCTGAGCTGATAAACACTCTCTGGATGCCAGCTCAGGGCAGGAAGACAGCGCAGTCTGTCACTCCGCGTCACCCAGAGGGCCCGTTATGGTTCCCTAGGCCACACCCATGGCCGTCCTGGCATCGGAGCCCGTTGAGGTCCGCTCCGCCGTTGTGCGCTTCAGAGCACTCCTGGTGGGACCCCAGTGTCAGTCGCAGAAGGCAGCCTTTGGTGTGTCCCCTCCCCGATATGTGCTGGGGCTTAAATTACAGTATTCAGGACATTTCCAGCGGTGTCTACCAGAGCGCCCTTAAGGTGCCGCCATCTTCATACACATCCTGGCCACGCCCCGCACTAGGAAGTTCTTATTACTTAAGTTAGATGGTCTCAGTCTACACAACACTGATTATGTTCTTTAAAATCAGACATTTCTTGCCCACCAGTTGAAACAGAACTACTATTTTTTCTTGCAGTTGCAACTTGAAACAAGCATTTGCAATGCAATAGGACTCGCATTTACGCGAGACCTATTGCATTGCAAACGGGACTGCGGGCGGGCGAGAAGGCACGAACAACAGAGTGCGTGGGAGGGGGGTGAGAAGGCACGAACTGCGGGAAGGGGGGGTGGGAGGCATGAACATACTGTGCAACACTCGTAGTAAAGGGGCCAGTAGCCATGGAAGGATACAAATGACGACATGGGTGTCATAAGGAGGGACTAACAAGCCTAAAACCAATCGGAAGGCAGCATTTAGGAACGGCAAAGACACACGCCAATGAAAAAGATGGGCGGAGAGTGGGCGGAGCTTTTACGGAGCTTCCACTCAATTTTTTTCCTCATATGACCTCCGTAGCTACTGCCGCCTCTCGACCTGTCCCACCACTGGCGCAGATAACTTTTTGGTGGTACTTAGTCTCAGCTGATATGCCAAACGGGGAATACCCGTTTATACTCAACTTGAGCTGACCCAGAGGTTTTAATCATTGGAAGTATCCTATACCCAAATCTAACATAAGGTGACCCAAGATCTCTCAAAAAGGGTCATCCAACCTGTTCCAAAAGAACCCAATGTCAGGCCTTTCCCTGAAAACATTTACCCTCTGATCTACAGATCGATAATACTTAACAGAATTCCACCAGGCATTCCAACTAGGAGAGGTTTCCTGGCGCCACAACTTACAAATCTCTCTCCTGGCCAACAAAATCAGGTAAAATACCAGTTTGTATTGGGGTCCAAACTGATCTCGTATCCCACCCGGCCTAGGCACAAAACCAAATAAGATAAAAGTTGGGCTTACCTCCACCTCCACCTCCGCACCCATGACCCTGGAAATAGTCTTACCAACAGCCGACCAAAATTCGTGGATCTTGGGGCAAGACGCGAATATGTGGACATCATCCTCATTCTGGAATCCACACCTCCAGCATTTGACTTCTCCTCCACCCTTCAATTTAGAAACTTTAAGAGGGGTCCAGTATATCCTATGGAGTGTGAAAAAATGGTTTCTTCTGAGTGCCGCAGATTTAACCACAGAATAAAGCAGGTCATTAGATACTTGCCATAACTCTTTCCTTTCTTCGCTGGGCAAGTAGTTCTCCCAGACCTGATGGGGCTTTTCCATCCTTCGTTCTGCTGCAGCCAAAAGATAATTGTACCATAAAGCAACTTCTTTCCTCCTTGGAGCCTGATTTTGCAAGTCACTTTCCATGAAATTAACTTCACAAAATGACCAACTTTGAGATTTACACCATGATGTGAGCTGATAGTGTTTAAATCTAGACAAGGTTCCATTTGTAGTATGATTCCAAAATTCCCAAGGATGACATGTGCTATCCAGTACCAAGTCCCCCCAATGTAGAACTCCTACCGCTATCAGTGGCTGAGCTAGACCGTCCAAAAGGCACTCCGGAGTTCCAGGCGAATCCCACACCGGCGCCCATTCACTATAAAAGGAGAGCCCCAAACAGTTTCGACAGTCCGACCAAAGCTTGGCCGCCATGCCCAGCGTCTTCAAACTAACCTTTTTATAAAATTTAGGAGAGCCAAATTTATACATAAAACCGTGCTCCCCTACCCCTCCAGCATGGCTTTAAACATATTACCAATTAATGAATTATCCGGGGTATGCAATAGCATCCTGGCGTTTTTCAGTTGATAGGCCCAACAGTAGAGCTGAAAGTCTGGTAAACCCATACCACCCTGTGTTAGTTAGCACCTAAGTTTTTTCCAGGACAACCTAATCCCTTTTCCTGCCCAAATAAAAGAGGAAATCCTGCCCTTTATTTTAAGAATATCAGCTCTTGCGAATTCTAATGGTATGTTATTAAAAAGATAAGTGTATTTCAGAAGGACACACATTTTAATCAAGTTGACCCGGCCGTAGTGAGATAAAGGAATGTGCTGCCATCTTTTTAAAAGGAGCTCAACTTCCTTTGATACTCTATCTAAATTAACCTTTGGGATTTTCCTGGGATCTTGAGTTATTATAATTCCGAGGTATCTAAGTTCTGTCGCATAGGGTCATAATTGCTAGGGGGAGCGAGTATGTTGAGGCAAGATCTATCGCACCAATGAGGCCGTATGTAAGTTCATACAGGTTTCTACCCTTGACGAACCGCTTCTGGTCACAGTGCAGCATATCCCCTGCTACTGTGCCCAGCCTATCTGCTAGCCCTTTAGCGAAGATCTTATAATCCGCATTAAGCAGTGATATTGGCCTGTATGACTCACAGTGGGCAGGGTTTTTCCCTGGCTTTAGTATTAAACTAATCGTTGCCTCACCCCAGGAACCCGGTAATTGTGTACCAAAGCTAAACATCTTGTTAAACAGCAGGGTCATAGCTGGAATTAAAACAGCCCCCAGATTTTTATATAACTCTGTTGGTAACCCATCTGGCCCTGCAGCTTTCCAAACTTTGCTCGAAAGTATAACTCTCTTCACCTCCTCCTGAGAGATTGCCTGCTCTAGGAGATGCTGTTGTGGTGTATCTAGAGGTGTAAATATGTTCGTACTCAGCCATTCCTCAGCTTCATCCTTATTATCTTCACTATCTTCCATGTATAACTTCTGAAAGAAGTCATAAAAGGTTCCCTCTATTTCTGAGTCGGTAGTTAATTTGGCTTTGCTCGCAGAATCCTCTATTTCCCTTATCGAGTTGCGAGTCCTATCTGCTTTTGCTTTCCAGGCCAACAATCTCCCTGCCCCCTCCCCATACTCAAAATGAGCCAACTTGCTCGCCTCCCAGCGCTTTGTAACCCTCGCCTGTAAGATGGTATCTAGCTGTTTCTTCAGTTTATCTACGTCACCCTGCCTCGAAACCTCTTCCCCAGTTCGCCATAAGCCAGCCTCTAAGATCTTCATTTCTGTTTCTATATGGGCCACCTCCTCTCTATACCGCCTAATTCTAAAGCATAGTCTGCTGGTAATTTTCCCCCTTAGATATGCCTTCAAGGTGTCCCAAACCATCGAAGTGGAGGCCGTCCCAATGTTGTAACTTAAGAACTCCTCCGTCTCAAGACGCAGATGATTCATTTAATCCGTATCCTGAAGCAACGTCCGGTCCAAAGTCCAGACTCTCCCTACCTTCCTGTTTTTTAGGTCCAGATTCATATACACCGCTGAGTGATCAGACAAATGGGCCGTCAGGTACCTGATGTCCTGGATTTTCTCTCCCAAGCTAAAACTGGCCAAAAAGTGGTGTATTCTAGATCTGTGGCCGTATTTCTTGTTTTAATAGGAGGCGCCCAGCTGGTAACAGATCTAGAACTTTTTTGTTTGGCTACTCATGCATACCCAAAAAGATACACAAGTAATACACAACATGCTGTTTTAATATTTATGGAAGCATTGTGATGCTTGAGTAAAATACGTGCACTGCAATAATTAATAGAAGTAAACAGAATAATGTGATTAGCATTGGGAGAATGGTGGAAAAGATAAACAGTTCAACCATTTTACTGGTTACAGAGAGTATATTGCTCGCATATATGTACTTTAATATATTGTACTTCCACCTAGAACTTCCTAACCTGCATGTCTAGGGTGATTAAATCTGCCAAATCCCTGTTGGCAGATCTAACTCCCCATTACCTTTGGGTAATTGTCATCAGGCTATCCATCTTGGTGGAAAACTGGCCAGCATCCCTTGGATGAGGTAAACAGGAATCAGCTGGGCTGGAATTCCGACATGGGTAAACCTTTCAGTCCCAGCGAAATGCTCCTCTGTCTAAACAAAGGATTGAATTTTTATATATAATAACAGTATCATATTAGCCTGCCAAATCCCCAGTCAGGTTGCTATTGTTTATTCTATTGTGATAGCTCTGTCGCCGAACGGCCAAAACTAATAACAACATTTTGCATTATGAACTTAGCCCTTTTACTGAATGTTCAAGGTATTTGATAGTATGCCTACGAAGAGAAAGTGGAAGCAAAGCTGAGTTCAACGAATATTATTCTGTATTTGCACACAATTTAATGTGTGTCAAAGGTCAGCGCGCTTAAGGAGAGAAGGCAACTTAAGAACGTGAGCATGTAAAATGGTGTTTCTATCTGGGCCTTATGTAACCACATGATAATTGGGAACAACAAACTATTTGGTAGCACTGGCCTTCCATCAGTAGATATTCAAATGTCATTCACATTTTTTGCACAACCTGCTTTAATCCAACTCTGCTGTTCTGCTTCTGAAACATTTTATTGTACTCTTTTCAACTCATCCAAGCTTTCTGTCAATTTCATTAACATAGAGAACATAGGGGCAGATTTACAAGCCCCCTGCGCCACCAGTACGTCACTTTTTGTGACGAACTTGTGGTGTATTTCTCTGCCCCATATTTACAAGGACAGGAAAAGCCACCCTGCGTGACTTTTCCTGTCCTTGTAAATATGGCCCCTTTACACGCAGCACTTTGCGTGAAAGGGGCGTTCCATGGGTGTTGCTGTGGGTGTTCCCACGCAACACCCATGGAACAAGACACATTTCCAGATTTACAAGGAATCGTAAATCTGGAAATCAGTTAGAATGCTACGCCTCCCCAGGGTAGGCGTAGCGAGGTGCAACGAGGGGAAATGTTTTCATTTCTCCTCGTTTTTTCCACTTTCAATGCGTGCTACATTCTACAGCACGCATTGAAAGAGGAAAATGCCTGTAGTGATTGTTTTTGTGCAGGAAGGTGCCCCTTCCTGCACAAAAACAATCTCCCCATGACGCAGGCATCATTGCACCATGGTGCAAGGGTGCCAGCGCCGGCGCATGGCAGCTGTTTGTGCGCTAGCGCAGGGGAGAGCAGAGGAATGTGACATATTATTGTAAATATGTCGCATTCCTGTGCTTTGGAAGTGCCGCAGCGTGGCGCAGCCAAAGGGCTTAGGTTGCCGCGCTGCGGCACTTCCTTGTAAATCTGCCCCATAGTGTCCTCCTCAGACTCATGTGAAAGTTCCATTAAATGTGCAGGCCAACAAAACACACTACCATGCTATTGAATTAGCATACCTATTTTTCAAGGCTATGTAGCATTCCCACTCCTGTGTGCTACACATCTATCAACTGCAATTTTACCTGGAAATTGGAGAGCATTCATTAAATCCTTCACTTAAAATCATGGACAACGCCAAAGCCATACTGACAATCTGTAAATATAGTAACTCTCATTTGAGCAGTTAAACTGCATGCTCTGGTAAGGGCAATACATTCTGTAACTTGTGGGGCACTAGAGAGCCAGGTCATAAGATAGCCTCCCACTTGTGAGGCTCTGCTGGCTGTAGCTATTAATCTGACTTTTATCCGTTGTACACTAAGGCATTGAGGCACATAACACCCAAATGTGCACTCCTATTACCCTGCTGCACCAGCAACGCAATTTGTGTGCTGTTTTGGCCTGGAGGAAGACAATTTTTGCAGTCCTTGTCCGCCGAGATGTGTGACTGCATTAATTGCCCTGGGCCAGAGTGCGGGATCTGCCCACTGAGGTGACCAGGCATCGGCAGCTGAGGACCACAATTGCACTGGACCGGCCTTATTTGTGGCCACATTGGTGGGGAAAGTCAAGGGCTCCGCAGCAAGGAGGAATCACCAAACGTGTCCTGTCGGGGCAGCAGAGCCGCTGGGCCATGTGGTGGTGGATAGCTCCAGGCACTGGACAGCCGCAGGCGAGTGGACAGCCTGCTTGCTCACCTTTCTACCATGGAGCACTGTGGACCCCTGACCTGTGCATGTGCCGATCGGAGGATGGAGCCTGAAATTGTTGGGTGGGACTGCGCAGATGCCGGTTATCCTGAAAGTGGTGTCGGTGCCATAGCCCTGGCAGATCATGTAAGCTGCGAGTCCTGGAGGTGGTGGCTCAGGAGGGCTGCCACTTTGTGACTCCTGTCAGAGGGTCTGCTGTGAGGTGCCGCTGCACCGCAACCTGAGCGGTGCTGCGAGAGAAGGAGAGATGCCCCCGGCTGGCTTTCAGGAGGTGCTGGGGCAACGGACCCTGAAAATTTCAGCCACATAGTGAGGCTACCATTTCCCCTGTTGACAGAGCACCCCACAGAGAGATAGTGTACAGAGTGAGGGTCCTCGTTCTCTATCTCCATACTTGCTCCTTCTAATTGCTGCCCAACAGAAACCACAGACATATGAAGCCTAACTGAACTGGGATATTGCTGGCAATGCTGGCATGCTCTCTCGCATCCTGACTTCTGTATATATCCACAGCAACCCCACTCTCTGTCATTGGAGCCATTGGAGTGTGTAGCACATTCCGGCCTGGACTGATAAAATCGCTGTGGGGAGCCCTGCTCATGTCCCCCGGCGACTCGGGGTGAGGAGGGGGGCTGGCCACTGCTGAGGGCTCATAGTCACAGATCTGCCATACATGCACACAGGCTCTGTCAGATAGCGTTTGGGCTTGGAGGAAAACAGGCACAGGTCTGCTTGTGCCCTCCTCCTGACTATGGGCTGGAGAGTGGTGGGACCTTAAAAAGTACTGATGCCCAGAAGTGGATTGGAATGGGTACCGGCCTGAACGAGGCTGACGCTGCCTGCAGTGACTTACTGCATGGAAGATTCGTAAAGCAGATGTGAAGCAAGCCAAACTATCATTTGAAAACAGATGACAGACCCGTTTGATGGAACCACCTGTTGACGACTCCCTACCAGGTAGGATGAGCGGGAATGTCTTGGTCCCAGAACTACATACCAAATCTATGTTCCTGGACTTGAAACAGCCTCACAACCATAGATATGAAAATTGACTTATTAGCGCATACATTTGACCGCCTCAAAGAAAAAGTTGACAAGCACCACGATCGGATTGATGAACTTTAACATCGCTCTCGGATGTATAGGATGGGCAGTCTGTGGATAAGGAAAAGTAATCACATATTGAGAAAGTACTGGAAATGATACAACATAAAAATGAAGAAGTAGAGGAGCGTTCGAGAAGACACAATCTCTGACTTCTGGGGAGCCTGAGTTAATAGCCGTGGGCAGAATGGAGGACAATGTCAAGGGTATGCACCGAGCACTCTTTAGTGAAGCGCTCTCCGTTATGTTCTCTGTTGAGAGAGCCCACAGATCCCCTGGTCGACGGACCCTGCCAGGAACTCCTGCCTGTCCTATTATTACCCATTTATTGAATTACATGACCACGATGTGGCCTTATGCGTGGCGAGTGAGAGGCGGCTGCTCCAGTACCAGGACAACAAAATATCCATCTATCCAGACTTTACGATGGCCGTGGAAGCTGCCAGAAAATACTTCCTGCGAGTTAAGTGCACTCTTCATAAACTGATGCTAAATACTCATTGCTGTACCCTGTTGAGCTTCGGATACTACACCATGGGAAGACCCACTACTTCACTGAACCTAAGTCTGCGGCCAAGTTCGCCAAATCAATCCCGGCGTGGAAGGAGGGTTCCTCTCTGACTGCTTGTCCCAATTTCAATACTGATATACTTTCATAATGTGCCTGAGCCCCCTTTGACATTGCAGTCTCCCCCACCTGACTTTCTCAGACAGGGAGTAATCTGGATGCCTAGATCGCCCCCATGGGATGATTCTCCAGCAAACTCTGCCAATTAACTGTTGGACAGTTCATGGAATTTGGCCCAATTGCGGTGCCAAAGTGGAAAGTGGGGGGAATGTCTGCTGGATACTGTTTTTCACAGTTCATTGGCTGCTCTTTATTTTCTCTTTCTATTCCCTGAGGTTCATTCAGCACATGGTCACAATTTGCAATACATAGCAAAAGACACCAGTGTGCATGCGTAACTGGCAGGTGGTGACTAGGTGGCGTGAACCTCATTCAACAAACCCTTATAACACATAAGCTCAGTTAAGGTCCTAACCTGGAATGTCTGCTGCCTTAATGATCGGTGGAATGCGAAACACATTCTTTCTATTTGCAGCGACATTCAATAGATATCTGAATTTTTCAGGAGTTCCACTTCAAGTAAGAGCAGCATGGTGAGGCTGAGGGAAGGTTGGGTATGAGAAAAACACATGGCATATTACTCCAACTACGCAAGAGGAGAGGCTATACTTGTTCACAAGGGCTTACCATGGCATACACGACATGTGGTATGCGGCCCTCAAGGGTGATATGTGATGCTTGCTGGTATATTGCAGGGCCACCCGGTTAAGCTAATAGCTGTGCATGGACCAAACGTTGAGGAGCCTATGTTCTTTGTGGAGGTGCGGCACATAGCCGACTCTTTGGGCCCTGGTGCGATACTGTTGGGGTGGGGATTTCAATGTTGTTTTAGACCCAGAGATAGCTAGATCAAGCAGTTCCAGGTGCCTGCATCCATGTGCTGTGGCACAGCTCCTTATGATTATAGATGATTTTGGCCTTGCTGAATTATGTCGCTCCTACCTCCCAAATACAACTGAAGGCACGTGCCTTGCGGCGGCACATACCACATGGTCCCGCATTGATTACTGGTTGGCATCATGGGGCGTTGATGCGTCGGCCACGCAAGTCTCTCACCTGCCTCAGACGCTTTCCAATAATGCCCCAGTCCTGCTTGAACGTGCCCTCCCAGAAGGTCCCTCACGTGCATTCATCTGGAGGCTCCCGTCTGGAGGACTGAGTGTTCAAAGAGGAAATTTGAACCTCAATGACAGAATACTTTGAGCACAATGATAAATCTGAGCTGGCGCGGTGTTCCTTCTGGGAGGCCTTCAAGGTTGTGATAAGGAGTGCATGCATCGTGAAGCAGGCTGGAGTACTATGGGTGCTGCAAATCGAGTTGGCAAGGCGGGAGAAAGAGATTAGGAAATTAGAGTTCTGGTATTTCTCAGAATGCAGTGCAGCGGTGCTGGCATCCATTTGGGGCAAATTCACGGAATATGAGGAAGCAGTGCAAATAGAAACCCATTACTTAGGCAAGGGGGCCCACGCGCCGATATGGGGAGGGAGACACACTGGGCAAGACTTTGGCCCAAATGCTGCGCAAACCGTGGGCAAGCAACTACATAGTTAGAATTGCAGCAAGAGCACATTGGCACTAAGGCAGTGCAGAGAGCAATGATTGATTTCTTCTATTCACTGTATCAGACACAGCAGATTACCCCACCCCCAGACCTTGAGACATACTTTGACTCCATACAGCTTTTATGGCTCGAGGATGGCCATAGGAAGTATCTTGATGAACCCTTCGCATTTGAGAACATAGTCCGGGTCATTAGCACCATGCCAGCTGACAAGTCCCCGGGGCTGGATGGCCTGACAGTGGCATTTTATAAGACATGTGCCCACCTACTGGCACCACACCTCCTCGAGATGTACGAGGAGTTGCTGGCTGCCGGCTCCCTTCCACCTTCCTTAAGAGAAGTGCTGATCATGACGATTCTAAAACCCGGCAGAGATTCCCGATGTTGTCACTCATACTGCCCCCTATCAATGATTAATATTTACAATAAAATCCTGGCTAATCTGATCGCTTTGAGACTGCTCCCACTGCTCCCAAACATAGGGTGCCCAGACCAGTCAGGATTCGCCCCCGGTAGATCAACGTCGCATAATTTGCACATATTCTTTGTCCTTCTTCACACTGTTGAGTTGTCCCGGAGTGCTGCAGTGGTGTTTTTAGACACCACCAAGGCGTTCGACTCGCTTGAGTGGCCCTATCTTTTTGCTCTACTAACATGGATTGGAATGAGTTCTTGATTTAAATGACTGATTGGGTTACTGTAGGTTCAATCGGTGGCCCGGATACGGGTTAATGAGATGATCACACCTTAATTTTCGGTGACAAGGGGGACTTGACAAGGATGCCTCTTCTCCCCCATCCTGTATGCGATAGCCATGGATTCACTTGCGGCACGTTTGAGGCAACATCACGTGCAGTGTGGCCTTTCTTTCACACACCGTAGGATAATTGTATCCATGTATGCTGACGACGTAGTGCTTTACGTCAGAGATCCACAGACAGACCTAGATCCACTGATCAGGCAATTTATGAGGTTTGGAGGCCTGTCAGAGTTCACGATTAACTGGACAAAGTCTATCCTGTTTCTCTTAACAAATGTGATGAGGAAGTTCTCTCCTAAATGCTCAATCGGGTGGGAAGGTGGCCCTGTGAAATACCTTGGGATATAGCTCAGCAGGGAAATTGATGGCCTCTGGAGGGTCAACTATGGGCGTCTGATGACGTGGCTTGATGAGAATGTGGAGAGATGGTATCGGCTCCCGCTTTCTTTGTCAGGAAGTTTGTCCATCGCCAAGATGGTGATTTTTCAAAAATGTCTTTATTTGTTTATTGATCTGCCACTGCCCTTTCAGCTCTACTTCAGATGCCAGTTATGATTTTTCTGTATCATGTCTTTTATTACAGGCTTTATTCCTACAATTGTTCCTAGAACCCCACTGGTACGGTGGAGCTCTAGGAAACACCAAATTTGCCTTTATGGTAATCTGGACTTGTTCTACTCCTTTAATCAGCCCAATGTATTTTCCTTTGAGATGCCACACTTCTGGGTTCACAGTTTCCTATTAATGAGAACAAACCTACAGCTGTCTTTTGTTGAATCATTTTGAATCCTATATCTTCACCATGTGTCTGTAATTCCACACCATTCGTTGTGTAATAGATTGTTCAATTTAACTTGCACAATAAATCTCTCCCAAACAAGTTTACAGGACTTGTGTTGCAAACAACAAATTGATGATTTTCCTCGAATGTACCTATTTTTACAAGGACCTTTTCTGAAATTACATTGATAATCTGTCTGTTTGAAACTCCTACAACTTGGATCTTCTTTCCTGAGAGGGGTAGGTCTAGAACTTACACAGTTCTAACAGTGGATCTGGTAGAAAAAACTTGGGTTTGCTTTTGGCATCTGATTTACATTAAATTTTGGGTTTTCCATGTTCTGTGGGCTCATTTGAGCCTGTGAAACCTGTATTATTGGGACTTGTTTTTGCATTGGCATCTGCTCTACTGGCAGATTTTGCATCTGAACTTCTCGATGCATTGGCACATTTCCGTTTGCATTATCAAGATTAAATCTAAACTCCCTCTTCCAATGCCCCACCTCATGACAAACGTGACAAGGAGTCATCTTCTCTAATGCTGAAACACCGATTCCTGAACTACTCCTCTACCTCTACCCTGTGAAATACCAAAACCTTCAAAATTTCCCTGGAAACTAGTCTGTGGAAGAACAACACCTAGCATACCTCCTGAATTTCCTGCAAAAAGGAGAATTCTGGAAACCTTTATGAGACAATTTCATCTGTGCCAATATAACTTTTTCTTTAATCTTTTTCTGCTTCATTTCTAATTTGTCGCTGCAATACTTTGCATACCTCAGTATCTCCTCAAGTGGCTTATTCTGCCAACAGATTACACTTTGAGTTATGTGGGAACTGATCTCTGGTCTTAATCCTAACACAAACTGAGATACAAAAATCCCCATGTCCTCCTTTTCAGAGTATTCGCTTCCACTGTGCTGCTGAAACATCTGAAACAAATGTTCATAATACTCATGAACTGATTCTTTTGCTTGCTGTGTGGTTTGATTAATTTTCAACCAATCTTAGGGAGCATATTTACAAGAAACTGGAAGATTGCGATGCTTCTCCAAAATTGGTAACGCCGCGCTCCAACAGTTTCAAAATGCAGGTTTGCGCCGTATTCCCAAAATGCGGCACAACCCTGCAGTATGCCTAGCATCGCCGCTAAGAAAGCTGCCTAGCACCCCGCAGGCACCCCAGCACCATTTCGCTAGGGTGCCTGTGCTGCAGGGGCAATTGTTTATGTACAGGAATGGACACCTTCCTGCACATAAACAATCTTTACTGACGTTTTGCTCTATTGATGTGTGGTGCAGAATGCAGCACACGTGGAAAAAGCAAAATACCAAGAGAAATAAAAATTTCTCCTCGTATCACCTGCTTAAGACCAGATATTCCCTGGTGGTATTTTTGGTGCTGCCCCATACCTTGTAAATGTGGGGCAGCATCAAAAAGCATTGGGTGTTGTTGTGGAACGCCCACTGCAACACCCATTGCACGCCCCTTTCACGCTAAGTGCTTTGTGAATAGGGGCATTATTTACAAGGCAGCATTAAGCCATGTTAAGTGGCTTAATGCTGCCTTGTAAATAAAGCGAAGGAGTTAACGCCACCAGAAAGTCAGAAAATGTGACATGCTGGTGGCGTTAACTCCTTGGAAATATGCCCCTAAGTCTTTAGGAGGCGCTCTTCCTTTCAAGAAAGAAGTCACTGCTTCATATTTCTCCATAACTACAGGAGATGGTGCATTTGTGCATTTATCTCTTGGTGGCTCATTAGGTGTTCATCATGCAGTAGTCTTACACTCAACCCACAGATCACTTGGCACCACAATCTCAAATAAAGTATCAAAATCAGTCCACAACAACTTCAAATTTTTCACAAATCGTTTAACTTGTATGCACCACTGCACAGGTTTGTCTCTCAATTTTGGGAAGTCATTTGTAACTGCTGTAAGATCACCTCTGCTCCAAGGCACATATACATACACTCCTCCTGCTACTTCCCTAAGTGGATAAGCTGAAGCTCCTTCTTTCTCTAGCTCCTTATTTTCCTTCCTTATTTCTGGCTGCTTCTTTTTCTTTTCATGTTTCTTTTCCCATTTGCTTTTTAATTTTTCAAAACCACTCCATTTATTCATGCATTTTATTAATTCAGTAATGTGCAACCGCATTCCTGTAGGCCGTATGTTTTCAATTGCAGCATCTTCTAACTGTACCCTATAAGGTGAGATTTTTGGAATCTCCACATCATATTTCTGAGCCAAATCAGCTAATTTCACATGTGTGATTGCTGCTCGTCTTGTCATTTCTTTAAATCAGGAAAATCAATTACTTTTTGATGCGCACTCAAAAATTCTAAATCCAAGCATCCCCTAATAATTTCCTCTAGTTCAATTTTTAATCTTGGTATGTTTAATGCCCTGTCCTTCTCAGGTTCTGGGCTTATTATTTCCATTGAGCCTTCTGTATTTTTAATGCCTACAACTTCCTCAAACCATGGTGGAAAATTCCATCTTCGAACAGTTAGTTTCCTTTTGGGTCATTGGTGTCGTAAAGGCTTACTGCTTGACTGTCTGAAGTGTCTCCACACAACAATCTGTGAATTTGGTGAAGTCAGGAAAAATCCTGTTGCAAGTAAACCTTCTACAGCTCTTGGTGTCTCCGGAGTCAAATTAATATTTACTGGAGCATTTGCAACTGCATGTACAGTCGCTACTTGTGGTGCTTGCACTGGTACATGTATAACAGGTGGGTTACACAGGTGGAGGAACAATTTGTCTCTGAGCAACTTGTGGTCGGGCAACCTGCAACACTTGAAGTGATCTCTCAACATGTAACACTTTAGTTTCTACTGGAGCAGTCGCTATTGTTCTGTTTGCTGTGGCACTACTTCCAAGACTATCAGCTGTGGTTGCATAAGCTGAGGCTCCAGCAGCTAACATCTCTTCTAATATATCATCTTCTGAATCACGATCTGTCTAATTTTTGTTCTCCTTACCCTCTTTATCTTTTTCTTTAGTATTTATTTTCTTTCCATTCTCCAGAATTTCAGTAGAAATTGCTGGATATAGTCTAGTGCCTTCAACTATGACTTTCCACCATCTACGCTGTTCCTCATCCCATCGAGCATCTGCATGATTATGCATTGCTCTCTTTGTCTTTTTCTGGTATCTTTCTCTATCTTTGTCTCTTGCTGCTTTTTCCCACATGCTTAAAGCTTCAAATTGCAGAGGTCTGTTGGTGGCTTCATCTCACACAATTTTTCCCTTAAATTGTCAATTATTCTTATTTCATAACTCCCATATTTTGGGGCCCTCAATGGACCCCCTTTCTCAGTAATCATAAAATTAATCTCGTAAACAATTCTCAGTTCAATGTTTCAATTCTGTTCTGCAAATGTCAGATTTTCCTTCCAATCCTGTCTCATTTGTTATTTTTCAAATCCTGTTAACAAATCCCAATGCGGCATTCACAAAATCACTGACCTATCACACTGCGGCACCCTGATGTCACCAACCAAATCCCAGCACTAAAGCACACCAACAGACCAATCCTAGCGCGAACCACTATGACGTATAATCTCTCTCCCTGCAGCAGTTCACCATTTTTTACAATTTCTCTCGCACTTACACAAACCACAAAAACGTTTTAACAAAGCAAAATATTTATCAATTCTTGTCTGCTTTTCTAAAGGAAAGCAATAGCAATTCAACAACCAGAATATTAAGGGTTTTAAACCTTCCGGCTTTTATCATTCAAACAGAAATCTTAATTCGGAAGTGAGATCTCAACCAGCATGAAATCACCTTAAGCAATGCCGCTTCCCCTGTTTGCGCAATTAAGTTCTGCTAACATCAATCAATATTAGACAACCACAACAGATTATTAGTATTTCTATCTCAATTGTGTAGGTGATGGTACCTCACACTCTACACTACAAAATCTCTGTGAACAAAAAATACCATTCGACAATGGCTTATTCAAGTGTCTTCTACACTTGTCTCCATCTTTATTATCCTAGGAACTTAGGGCCTGATTCTGAGTTTGGTGCACCAGTGCTGGCGCAATGCCAGCTCAGCTGCGCCAAACCCGCGCATGGACCGCCAGCCGTATTACGAGTTGAACTCATGTTACACAAGTTTAACTCATAATACAGTAGGCGGTCCATTGCCCTTACCATGGCGTTGCCTAGAAAACAGGCACCGCAATGGTCACGGCAAAAACGTTCCAGCACTGCATGGACGGTGATGTCCACTAAGTGCTGGAACTTTGTGGGCATACCGACAGAGACTCCCTGAATGTATCCCCATGGTGGGAATACATGGGGGCCCTGTAGGGCCCCCGTTGTTTCTGCACCACCAGCCTTTTCATGGCGGGGCTCTGCCATGAAATGGCTGGCGCTGCAGAAACTCAAAATATGCTGAGTGGGACTGCACCAGTCCTTGCTCAGCATAATGTGTTGTGGCTCTTCTGCACCACCGCCAGGGAACGAATGTTCCCTGGTGCATCTGGCGCTCCACCACTGATACGACTTTCAAAGTCATAATCGGCAAAATGGTGGACCGCAACTCCTGCATCACTGTGAGCCTGGTGGTCGCAAGACCGCCAGACCCGTAAGCAGGCCTTAAGACTACGCTGAGTCTGATTTCTTGAATCTCTTCACATAAAATCAATAATCACCTACATTCATCAAATCATTTATTCAGACCCCAATAAGACAAGTATAACACATTTACAATTAAAATAGACATTGCATCACCCTATTATTACTCACACCACCAAAACAGCAACCGCCTTCAAAAACTGCACCTCGTCAGCTCCTCAAGCTCTGGGCATTAGATTCTAGGATTTGGGTATTTTATTCTAACTTGGGAATTATTTATAATTCCTTGCTCCTCACATTAACCACTACTCTGCTACCAGAAAACTGAGGATTCAAGGAGCAAAACAGGCATCTCAAACCAAATGTCATTAACAGGCAATGATGAGAGTTGTATGATATTTGTTAAGTTTTATTTATCATTACCAGATTAGTAAAGTACTTTTCTTTATTTTTGTCTTCATTTCAGTTATTTCATAAATCAAATAAGTTTACAGAAATCTCATCAAACAAAAATGGTTAGCATAAAGCATCAACTTATAAATTGTATTAATAATAAGTTCCATATTCTATAGATGAGGATCAGAGCTATTGGAGAGGGAAATTCATTCAAATTTATAATGACATGAGAAACTCGATAACGACTCTTTCTGAGAGAAATTTAATAAACATGTACCAATTACACACTTAAGAAAACATGAGAAAACTAGAAGAATTTTAGTTACTGCATCGTATGTTTAGACAATATCATTTGTGTAAATAATATAGATTCAATCAATCAGGGGTTTGTTAAAGCACGACTACTCACCCGTAAGGGTCTCAAGGCGCTAGGGGTGGGGGGAGGGTTGCAAGTTCCAACCCATCAAGGAGGGGGTCTGTCGAAGAGCCAAGTTTTGAGGTTTCTTGCGAAGATGGGGAGCGATGTTGTCTGTCTGAGGTGGAACGGAAGGACGTTCCATGCTTTGGCCGCGAGGAAGGAGAAGGAGCGGCCTCCCGATCTGGTCTTTCTGGTGCGGGGGACCACGGCGTAGGAGAGCTGGGCTGATCGTAGGGTCCTTTGGGGTGCGTGGAGTTTGAGTCGGCTGTTCAGGTATACTGGTCCGGTGCCGTGGATTGTGATTGTGATGTACTGAAAGAAAAGAACTGTATTCCATTAACCTGTGCTAGAAAATGTGTAAATGGTGAACTCTCACAGTATGAAGTTTATCTCTAATCACACTTTATTGTAATTTACGCGTGTGTATAACAAATGAAAACAAGTTAATCATTAAGATTTAACCTGAATATGATGTTGAATTCAAAATTAATGTGTCTTTTATGTGTAAACGTGGACACCGAAATGACAAAAGAAAAGTAGTTGCCACACATTCCTAATTAATGATGCTTTTACGAAACTTTCATAGATTGTACTTCATACATGTACTAATAAGGTGACTTTATAACAAAATCTCAAAAATGAATTTTAAATGTATTTAACATTAGTACATTCAAAAAAGTAGAACGTATTATTTGTAACCATACTGCATGATTTAAAGTGCATCAGAATATACTAGAAGTATAATGTCTTATATTTCTCATGAATATACGTTTATTAATTTTATATGTTTTACTTTATATTAGCCCAATTTAATGTAGACCTGATGGCATATGCGAAGGATTTTGCCTTGCTGAATCTATTGCTCGTGAGAGAATTCCTCAGTATAACAAAATAATGTGAACAAGTGTTTTCTTTCCTGAATTCTCATGTACTGTACAAGATACTTTGCTACATTTTATTGATACAATGATGAACAGCTGCCTGGGAAACTGTCCTGTTGAACTCACTTATGTGCTCTTGATGAAGGAGCATTGTTCTAATGATTTACTCACTGGATTTCTTAAGGACTGCATAATTGTCCCACCTTTTTCCCTCTACAATTTGTGTCTTCTTTATGTCGCCTGACACCCATCCTATACGAACTGACCAATGGACTGAGTGATCTGACCAGCTAAGGTGACTCCAGGAGGTGTCACCCCCGGAACTTCAAGAATGTAATATTGCTTGAATTAACTGTCAAAGGAATCTGACATCTTGCCTAGCCGGAGTGGATGACGGATGAGCTGCTGGCTATTTTCCTTAGCTGAACTTTCTTAGGCAAACCTTGATTTGCCCGATGCGGACTCACCTGGCTTCCTTTAGGAACTGACTCATACTCTTGGTGCACTGACTGGTGTCTTCCTTTCTGGGAGACTGCTTGAACTGGCATGTTTCATGTCCCTTCCTGAACTTTTGAGCTTTGGTATCTTATTTCAATGCCTTATTTGAATTTGACTAAACTGTCTTTTACCTGATTTATTGATGCATTTGCTTACCTTAAATTGTGATAAACTAAACTAAATCATTATAACAACTCAGCTATCATGATTGTGCATTCCTAATTTTGGACTAATGACCAGAGGAGATCATATTAGAGGGGTCTCAAAACATCGAATGCTAATGCTGTTGTTCTGTATAGCTTTAACAGAGCTCATAGTGTGTATGATGTTGGCTCACCTACGTATCTTCAGGAGATTTGGGCTTGCTGTGATAATCTTCTATCTTTATAGTATTGTTTTGAGAGTGATCTATATGAGTTTGATTTCTAGTTTGTAGTTCGGTCATTCAATTCCTGGTCCTCATTGCATGACTGTTGGAGCCCTTTATATCCACCCCCTCTCGGCACTAAACAAGATCCATTGGAGGGCCAAGAGAGACAGTTATGAGACTCTGAAAGGGAAATAAAAGTATTTACATACTTATAATGATTTTTATGGGCCTAGTAATTCTACAGCAGAGCATTAGAGTTAAAGAACCTGTGAAGAGTTTAAATTCAAGGAAAAGAGTGAAATCAAAGGAGCACAAAGCTTCAAAGCTAAATTAACGTAGTAGAACTCCCCATGAAGAGTGATTCATAAGACTCAGCCGAGTCTCAATAAATCTAATTAGATCAGCATACAGTTGCAGTAGCAATCTGTCAAGTCAAAAAGCAAAGTAAGGCAACAGGGGACAACCGTAGCAGCAGTAGCCACAATCGTTAAGGGTCCTGGACTGGGGCAATACTCCAAAGACTATGAATGAAAAGTGGTGAAACTTCCTAGGAACATTCACTAATGTAAAAGTCGAGAAAACATGTTGAAAACATTGTAACAGGCTCCTTTCTTAATGGACCAATAGGGAGGCAGGGTTCTTTGGTAAGCAGGTTCAGCTCCTCTGTTCCACTGAAAAAAAATGCGACTTATACTTTTTTTCACAAGGTTAGTGTTGTAATTGGTCCTCTCAATTATCAGTTATATACTGTTTTGTGTTATTTGTTTTTATTACCCTGCACCTGGTTCAACCCACTGCCCCCGTTATTCCCTAGTGCTGATTTAGGCCAACGTTCCACTCGGAGCAGGTTGACAGTTGGAGCGGAGGAGAGCAGATGTGAAACTGGAGGCTGTTCCACCTTCTTAGTAAAAGACGTTTAATCTAACTATTGTGGTGTCTTCATTACAACAGTTAGCTACAATCAGTCTTGGTAGTTAAATTCTGGAAGCATCAGACTTTGGTTCCCATAGGCCTTAAACACCAATAGACCTTCTATATCTCTCTTGTTTCACTGCGAGAACAATGTACTACTAACTAAAAGGCACAATCACTGTCAGGTAATGCATTCTTTCTAAGAAGATTCAACCTTTATTGTTTAAAATGCACAAGTTATTCTATTTAATATTACATGAAAAAAATAAGAAAATAGGAAGTTCATGACATTTAATAATAAAATGTTGCTTATGAAAATAATACATTTGTTAGACTGGAATATTCTGCAATTATGACATCTCTACGCATGTCACTTTAAGGTCGGGCTCCTAAAGCATGCTGTGCATATTTCAGCAATATTAGGCTCACTTCTAGTTCAAGAAAGCTTGCTTCATAGCCTTTATATGGCCTACATGGATAACCAGGAATGCCTATTGCGAATCAGCACATTTTAAATGTGCTTCAGTTGAACGTTAAGTTTTACACTCTTCATTGTGCATTCAGCTTACTAACTTAATTTGTCATTCAGATTAATAGACTCTATTACCTGTGCCCCAGGCCCTGTGGCAACCCCATGCTATGCATAGCTGTAGAACATGGAGACCATGTGCAATTGTGGTTGGCTACTCCATGTTGGTGTGGCACAGGTCCCGGCTGAAGACCTAGCACAGAATCCAAAGCTCCACTACTCTAAGCCAAAGGCTGTGCGGCGCAGTGGTTTGGCACCCATAGGCCAGGCCTTTCAGTCAGTACCTGCTGCTCATCGCCTTCGTGTTTTCCTCAATGTGGTGTTCTAAGGGCAATGGGTCTCCCCAGACATGGCTTTAATGTTCTCTCTGCCTGCATAGAGGGAGTTTGGCCTGGCGGTTCCGGCTGGACTATTCCAATGGAAGCAGGACAATGACTCATTGAATATGACTAGTTCCTTTCTGAGGTCACACAGGAGGAAAAAAATGATGAAATGGACTGCGGGTAGATTAATTACCAGAGGCTGAGATTGATTCATGTAATCTGTCACTTTTTTGCTTTCCTCTGTTAAATTTTTCACTATCGAAAGGGCTTCCTGTCACAATTGCAAAATAGCTTCTCTAATCCAATCTCAGTTAGTTTAACATAAGTGCTTTATTGAGAAATACTACCCACACTACACTACAAATATCCAGTAACGTAAAAATAGAAAAAGGAAGACTTGGGGACCTGCTTCATAATAGGGATTTACCACAGACAAGCTTTGTCATTACTTTCTCAGACAAAAGAGAGTCAATCTATTCCTAAGGTGCTTAGTCAAATAGGCAACTGCCCTCTTGCTGATCCTGTAGGCCCAGGTGAGGGTAAACATTCTCACAGGCTCCATTCTTCCATTCTGTGAATTGCAATAGCACAGTTCGATACTATCAGTGCCTAATTTGAGCCGGTGGCTGCAGGTGGGACTTATTTTTCTCCATCAGGCTTTGACTGAGAGCAAGACAGAAAAAGACAGAAAATGCAGAAAGAGGGGAAGACGAATAAATTAAAACAGTGCCAAACGGAATAAACAAGGGATGAAAAAGAGTTTGCAAGAGAGAGGTAAAGGAGCATAGACTGAGGGGGGGATAGAAGAGGCATGAGGTGGAATCAAGACTAGCCACCACTGGTGTTCGGCAACCCTGACATTCAATGGCCCTGAGGCGGGCTTCTGAGAAAAACATTGGTCGCCAATATTTATCCTGTTATTTATTAAGCACTAGGGGGCATATTATCAAGACGCAGCGATAATTATCGCTGAACGCACTTAGCGCGGTTTTTTCTATCGCCGGCTATCGCTGGATTATATCGCCATGATAGCGCTGTATTAACAACGCTTAGCGCATTGGCGATATAAAATCCAGCGATAGCGGAGAAATGGGCCAACATCACTGAAAAACCAGCGAAAAGCAATGCAAAACAGAGAAAAGCTTGCTGATACGACCATGTGGCCTTAACCCTATAATCCACCTCCCATGTTACGTATGCCTTAGTCAGGAATTTAACAGACGTTAGATTCCTGCGTTAATGGCGATTTAGCGGGATTATTTTTATTGCTACGACGGTCGGGGCCTCGTTGTAAATATCGCGAAGCTGGGTTAGTGATATTTTCCCGTGCAGTTTCGTGAGGCACGCCTACTTTGCATCTCATTAACGATGCGATGCGAGGCGTGAGTAAAACGGGTGCTAAAACATGGAAACACGCGCTAACGTGTCCTTGATAATAATGCGATAAAATTATCGCCACTTTTCGGCCGAAAACGGACGCTAAAGCGGCGATAATTTTATCGCCCCCTCTTGATAATATGCCCCTAGATACTGTTTAGACCAAATATATCCTGTTTGAGTCCCACCCAAAAAAATCATTTGCTGTAGACTACATGTAAAAGTGCATTATTAAAACCATGGAACAAGCAATTATTTAGCATTTTGCTGTGCAGCTTACAGTATTAGGTCTGTGTGTGGAATGTACAAACCAGTTCGTGGTCTTAGCTACCTTTTGTAAGTTATTATGAACTGGCTCATTTCTAATTTTTGAATATATCTTTAAAGAAATCCTAAGCACACTTGATGCTGAAACCTCACACGTTCCAAATCGCAAACGACAGAAGCATAGACAGTATTTTAGAAGTCCCAAGGCACGTCAATAACCCAAGAGGACCCATTTTTGCCTTGAAAATTGTTGTGAGTGCTTCCTGTCATTAATGCAAGTTCCTTTTTTATACATTTTGAGTTTGTTTCCACACAGCCATTAACATTTAATTGACCACAGTTTAAATGTAATACCAGCACCACATTAAGAATTTAGAAGAGACTTAAGCAAAGTTAAACAGAAATTCAATTTACTCAAATTAAGCAGCATTTAAATTCACCAGCTTAACCCATGAGTGATTTTGCCCAGATCAGGGAACAATACTCCAACGTTGTTTAATGAAGACATTCACGAATAGAAACTAATAGTACATGCTCTTAATTAGCGCATTTAGACAGTAGACAATAAATAGAGGCACGTGTTAAGGCAACTTGGAGAACCGGTATGCCTCACGCACACATTAAACAGCGTGCCCTATTAAACAAAACCTTGAGCACGAATAAACACCGAGATGGTTTCAACAGAGCAGTTCAGCATATGTCTACCATTCTGTGAACATTCTCCAGCCTGACTCGCTCCATAAAGCTGTCACATAATTGCTTTAATTGGGACTTTTGAAAACATGCTCTTACCTTCATCCAGATGATTACAGTAATGCGTATCACAGTGAAGAGGTATATTTAAAAAAATGAACAAATGCCACCCCACCTAGACGGAAAATGGTAATTAACCGTATTTATCTAGAACATGCAAATAGAAAAGCTTTCACATTTAGCAAACACAGAGCACACGATTAAGATACTTTTGGCTTGAAATCCCTTCATCACAACCCTGGCTGATGCCAAGAGTTAACTTTGTGTAAAGCTTTGTTCTTTACAGGCAGACCGTATGGTGCACATAAAGTCTATAGATATATATGTATAGGTCACTTGTTTGCCATATTTAATTTTAATTTCTTCTCTTTTTACTTTTTCGTAATAACACCTTATCATATACGCAGAGAAGATCGCTCAGTGAGTTGATCACTCGTTGAGATTCATGAAAAACAAGCACACAACTATTTTGATATCCGAGTTAGGCTGACTTTCGGGATTTATGAATTGATTTGTATTAATATTTGTTATAAATTGGGTCTCTAGTTGGCAGAGGTTTGCACCCTGCCCAAGTAGGGACCACAGTTCTAGTCAGGATAAGTCAGATAAACAACCTAAATTAACCTGTGCTCACCCTCTAGTAGCTTGGCACAGAGCAGTCAGGCATAGCTTGAATGGCAATGTGTAAAGAATTTGTGCAACACTTAAATTACAGTAACACAGAGAAAACACCAAAAAAGGACTCCACACCAGTTTAGAAAAATACAGAATATTTATCTGAGTAAAACACGATCAAAACGACAAAAATCCAATTAGTAGACCTTGACATAGGAATTTTGAAAGAATAAACTGCAATACAGTGCTTAAAGGTCAATAACGCTTAGGGGTTACTTGAAGTCACGCTGCATTGGAGTAAAGCCAAAGTTTCAGGCCGACCGCGGTGGAGGGTATGTCGGCTACAGGACTCACGCAGGGCCTGCTGAAAAAGTACCTTGGATGGAGCAAGCTTCGGTGTTGAAGTCTCGATGTGTCGGTTCCGATTCACACAGTCAGACCTTTACATTGCAGGCGCGGTGTCATTGTCAAGTTTCACAGTAGTGTCTTCAGATCAGCGCTGTGTTGTCATCAAGACTTGTTGTCGGGACCCGCCTCATCATCAAATCGGCAATGAGTCAGCATGGAAGGGCTCTTCATCGGTTCCGATGAGCGCAAAGTCGTCCCTGCGTCGCCTTTTGCAGAAAAACAGCTGCAGAAGCCACTTTTAAGGCCAGGACTGGATGGGCACATCTTTGCAGAGGAGGACTCACAGTTTGCAGAGTGTAGCAGCTGGAGCATAGTGGAACCAAATCTTTGATGGCCCTAAGACTTCAAGAACAGGGAGTAAGACAGATAATCCTTGGAGAAACTTGGGTTCAAGGATGTAGAGAGCAGGTCCAGTCCTTCTCACTCCCAGGCAAGAAGTGGCAGGCAGCAGGCCAACACAGCAAAGCAGGTAGCAAACTGGCAGCCCCTCGTGCAGCACAGCAATCAGCAAGTAGAAGGCCAACACATCAAAGCAGTTATCACAGTGGCAGTCCCTCCAACAGCACAGCAGCTCTTCGTATAGGCACAATGTCATTGGTTCCAGCAAAATTCAGGGATCCAGTACTTATACCCAGTTGTGCCTTTGATGTGGGGGAGGTTTCAATAGGCCTTTGAAGATCACAAAGTCCCTGTCTTTCCTGCCCTGGCTCCATACTTACTACAGGGGGTTATACAGCTCTTTGTGTGGGGACAGGCAATGCCCTATTCACGTGCAAGTGTCAGCTCATCCCACCCATCTGCCCCAGGAAAGTCCATCAGCCAGGTGATATGCCATCAGGATGCAAATGTCACACCCCAGCTCCCTTTGTGTGACTGTCTAGAAGGAATGAACAAAGCCCAGCTGTTACCCAACCCAGACGTGTATTCAGAGACAGGCAGAGGCCCAGAATGGATAAAGTAAGAAAGCACCAACTTTCGAAAAGTGAGATTTTCAGACTTAAAATTTAAAATCCAACTTCACCATAAGTTGTGATTTTAAATTGTGTGTCCAGAGACACCAAACACCAAATCTCTATCTCTTCCCATTTGGAAATTGCATTTAAAAGATGTTTTAAGGCAATCCCAATGTTACCCTATTGGAGAGATAGGCCTTGCAATAGCGAAAAATACGTTTTACAGTTTTTCACTACCAAGACATGCAAAACTCAAAAGTACATGCTCCACCTTTTAAATACGCTGCACCCTGCCCATAGGGCTGCCTAGGGCCTACCTTAGGGGTGACTTATGTGTAATATAAGGGAAGATTTGGGCCTTGCAATTAGATTAACTTGCCAGGTCAAAATGGCAGCTTAAAACTGCACACACACAGGCTCTGCAGGGGCAGGCCAGAGGCATGTTTAAAGTGCTACTTAAGTGGGTGGCACAATCAGTGCTGCAGGCCCACCAGTAACATCTAATTTACAGACCCTTGGCACAGATAGTTCACTTTTCTAGGGACTTACAAGTAAATTTAATATGCCAAACAGGTGTAAACCAATTATACCATGTTTTAGGGAGAGAGAACATGCCCTTTAGCACTGATTAGCAGCAGTAAAGTGCCCTGAGTCCTAGAGCCAAAACATGAGGTCAGAAAAAAGGGGAAAAGGAAGGCAAAATATTTGGGGGTAACCCTGCAGAAAGGGCCAGGTCCAACAATATGGCTGCAAATATCTGCCAAATCTTTGTCAGCAAATGTTCCATGACTGATCAAGCTTTGGCTGTACATCATGCAGCAGCTGGCTCACTGGGACACTCTGAGTGCTTCATTACTTTTGCCAGTGGCAGCTGTCAGTCAGTTAGCTAATGTTTGCAGCTGTGTTCAGACAATTAGCATTGTTGCATCTGAAAGTGGGAAAAGAAGATTTACCTTTACAGGTGGTGCTGAATGTTCCACCCACAAACTCTTAAAGGCTTCTTAAGTACCCTACCTTTTTTACTTCATGGCGGAGCCTACCTGTGAAGATCACAGAGGGAGGTAAATGAACTGGGACCTGGAAGCATTCCATCAGCAGTTGTCGGGACCATTTATCACATCTGGGCTTTGTATGGTTCTTGCAAACCCCTTCTTTAGTGTGATTCCTGGAACTGCCCCTGGGTGAGCATATGATATCTCATGGGATTGACAAGTCTTTTGAGGGTGAGTTGGACTTATGACACATCGCTTGCCATATGGTGATGCCTGGTCACTAAATGATTTTAATGTGCCCTTGAGTGGTGGCTGAACATAATCTAACATATGTTAGACTATAGAGAAAGCATTAACAGGTATCGCATGCCATCAACAGACTTATGAAGGTCACGTTGGCTCATCTTGATACTGACCGGCTTATCAATGTTCTTCCTGGACACATCATGGTATCGACTCGTTTGTGAATGTGACAGAGAGGCAAAACATACATTAACTGTCCTATTATACGATTTAGACATATATCACAGTATTGAATGGTCTATGTGGGTACTTCTGGGAGAAACCATGATGGTGAATGGCTCATGGGGCACCTAGGAGACATCATGGTATTAAACAGCCTATTGAGGGTTGTCTGTGGCATATCACAAACTGAATAACCCAACTATCAGTTAACAAATTCTCTTCCCAGTAAAAAAATTCCCTTGGGTGTTAAAGGGGCTGGGCAGGCAGTCATGAGTTGTTGGGCCTCAAACATATTAATGAGGGGGATTTATGTCTGGTGACCTGGGGCTACCGTACTAAAGGTCCCCAAACTGGAAACCAAGTACTCTGTTTTGCAATTGACTCTTGGATTAGTGAGCTCAAGGAGGATCGGTGGGCTCGAAACTCCAAACTCCCTACCACATACTAAAACTATTCAATAAATAAATGTTCAGTCAGTGCTTGCACTTTGAAATAGAGCAAAAAGGTATTTTAATAGACACAGAACTAAATACTACTGGCCTAATTTCCAAGGCTATTGAGCTGACGGTGCGTCACTTTTTTAGATGCACCCGCAGCACAGTGTGCCTGTCCATATTTACAAGGCCACATAAAGTCACCCTGCATGACTTTTCATGGCCTTGTAAATATGGGCCCCTTTCATGCATTACTCTGCGTGAAAGGGGCATTCCATGGGTGTTGCTGTGGGTGTTCCCACGCAACATCCATGGAACCTGCACATTCCCAGATTTACAAAGTTTTGTAAAGCTGGGAATGCGTCAGAATCCCATGCCTCCCCAGGAGAGGCGTACGAGTGGTGCAATGAGGATAAATACTTCTATTTCTCCTAGTTTCTTCCTCTTTCTATGAGTGCTGCATTCTGCAGCAATCATATAAAGAGGAAAATGCCATCAATGATTATTTTTGTGCTGGAAGGTGTCCCTTCCTGCAGAAAAACAATCATCCCTGCAATGCAGGCACCATTGCAGTATGACGCAAGGAGGCCTGCGCTGGCGCATGGCAGCGAACTGTGTGCCAGTGCAGGGGAAAACACACGTATGCATTGTATTGTTGTTAATGCAACGCATCCCAGTGCATTTTAAATGACGCAGCTAGGCCAGCAAAATGGCTTGCGGCGCCGCGCTGCGTCATTTTTTTGTAAATGAGGCCCAACATGTGCAATTACAAATATGCACACAAATCTAGCCTCACATATTTGACATGGGTGTGTTATAGTGCAAGAAAAAGGCCTATCAGGTTTCTGACACACTTTTAACACTAAAGAAACCAAGCCAACTGCCTTTGAATGTGACTTTCCACAACAACACATAACTTCTACCTTTGACATTGTTTTTGCACAGTAACCAAACCAAGTTTGCAATCTTTGACATGTATCAATAAATTATGCTTAGAGTGTTTGTTTATAATGTCTAGAAGGAAACATGCAACGCTCTAGTTAAAACCAATTCATACAATAATAGACCAAAAGCTAGGACCAAAATGTGCTCTGTCCAGACCTAAAGTGTATCACGAAGTCCCTATCCATCTCACTAATTCCCATTTGACAAGAACCAATCACTAACACCAAACCTGTTGGACTTGGCCCTTTTTGCAGTGTTATGCCCAAACATTTTGCTTCTTCCTCCTATGTTTTCCTGACCTGTTGTTGTTGGCTATAGGACTCTGGGCATTTTACCACTGCTAATCAGTGCTAAAGTGCATATATTCTCTGTGTAAGTTGTGAACATGATTGGTTATCCATGATTGGCATATTTGATTTACTTGTAAGCCCCTAGTAAAGTGCACTGAAGTGTGCCAGGGCCTGTAAATCAAATGCTACTAGTGGGCCTGCAGCACTGATTGTGACACCCACATGAGTAGCCCTGAAACGGTATCTCAGACCTGCCACTGCAATGTCTGTGCACAGTTTGTTAACTGCCATGTCGACTTGGCAAGTGCACCCACTTGCCAGGCACTAACCTTCCCTTTTTCTACCTGAAAGACACCCCTATGGTAGGCCGAAGGTACCCCCCTGGGCAGGGCGCAGTGTATGTGAAAGGTAGGACATGTACTGGTGTGTGTGACATGTCCTGATAGTGAAATACAGCCAATTTAGTTTTTCACTAATGAAAGGCTATCTTGCCCCATAGGATAGAATGGGAGTTTATTTATAACATCTTATAAATATAACTTCCCATTGGAACAAGATAGAAAAATAAAGTTTAGGCTCTCTGAACTCAGAATTTAATAGCACATCTTTTAGTAAAGATGGTTTTTAAATTGTGTGTTTGAAAATGCCACTGGCATTTTCTTGTTTAACCATTCTGTGTGCCTCTGCCTGTTTGTGTATTGAGTGTCTGGTTTTGGAGAGACAGGGGCTGGAGATATGCATTCACTGTAGACAGCCACTGGGGGGGGGGTGAGGTGTGCCTAGCCCTTCCTGGAGACTCAGAGCTGGGCTAAATACCCCCTGGCTGAATTTAGAGTAGGGGGAGGAGATATCCTTGCACCTGAATAGGGCCTGTCTCCCTTGCACAATGCTGTCTCCACCCCCTGTGGTCATACTGCACCAGTGAGGACAGAACTGGTTTGGATCGGGCTCAGAGACCCTTGCACAAAGAGAACAAATACATTTTGGGGTATAAGTATTATACCTAAAACCCCTGAACTTTAGACTACTTCTGGAATCAAGAGGAACCTTTGCCAAGGAGAAGAGCTGGAGAAACTGAGTAGAAGTACTGCCCCTTTGCTGTGTGTCTGGGATTGGCCTGCCGTAGCTCTCTCTGCCAAGGAAAGGAGAAGGACTTTGCTGTGTGCTGTGTCCCCTGCTTGAAGAAGATCTCCAAGGGCTTGAGTAGAGTTTGCCTCCTGTTTTGAATTCTCAGGGACACAAAGACTTCACCCCTAGCTCCCCTGAACTTCCTTGCTGGGAGGTCTGACCTGCCAGGAGGTGCCTGTGACTATCTTGGGCCTCTGGAGGTTGTTTCTGCTGTTGGGAGCTGGAAAAGCAACGCAACTACAAAGAAAAGCATCGCTCTTCTTGCTGCAGTTTTTCCGACGCAGCACCGCTGTGCGAGAAGAATCTCCATGCATCGCTACACTGCTGCCGAAACTGACACATCGCCTTTCGCCACTGCAAGAACCAACGCATCGAGGGATCCCAGCTGAAGAAACCGATGCAGCGCCGCTCGACGCCGCTGCATCGATCGCCGACGCATCCTGGATTTCCATGCATCGTACCTATGCGGCAAGTTTTCTGGACGCATCACCCGCGGACCAGAACCGTCTTGGAATCGACGCATCACTTTCCCCTACAGACCGGATTTGACGCATCACTTCTCCTGTGTGCAGCAGAACTGTTGCATCGCCTCCTCAGGGTCTCAGGAACTGACACATCTCTTTGTTTTTCGATGCTTCCCATCTCTACGGCTGTTTGGCCTTGTGAATTTTGTCTTAACTACAGGTACTTTGAGAGAAATCACGCATCCTTAGTTTTCTATGGGCCAAGTTGTTGGAAACCTTTTTAAAGTCATATTCTTATTGCATGTATGTTGGATTTTTGTCATTTTGGTCTTGTTGAGTTTAGATAAAGAAACTTTATTTTTCTAAACTGGTGTGGTGTCCATTTGTGGTGTTATTACTGTATTACTGTGTGTTTTGAGTACAAATACTTTACACATTACCTTTGGGATAAGCCTGTCTGCTCGTGTCAAGCTACAGAGGGTGTAAGCAGGGGTTATTTAAAGTGTGTGTCCCCCTTACCCTGACTAGAAGCAAGGGTCCCTATTTGGACAAAGGTACCTACCTCTGCCAACTAGAGACCCCCATTTCTAACAAAACCCCTTAGAGGATGGACAAAATTATATCTCACCAAACTTAATTTTTCACATTACTAAGTCTCTTATTATGCAACCTACTGGCCAGGCCTAAGTTAAATACATAAATTCACTCACTCAAGAGATAAGTAAAACTGAGCCAGAATTCTTCTAATTCGTATTCCAACTTGTTGAATGCAACTCAGGGTTGCCTGGAAAACCACAATTGTCTTGCTCAGAGAAACTCAACAGACTGATGACATGTGTGGCACCTGTTCTGGGTGGTGCATGGGTGTCCAATACGGAATGGATTACCCCAGTAGTGTCTGCCCAGTGACAAGTCTTCCTTCTCCATTCCTTCATGAATCAAATCTTAGAATCATTCAAACCAAGGTACACCCCGTTTCCTGCAATGTGTGAAACCTCAAGTGAGCCAGGATAGATAAATACAAACAGTTTTTTATTCAGGTTTCATTATGTCATGCTTTTTAATGATGATAGAGACAGAAACTCTCATTTAGAGTTTGAGTAGAACTGAAAAATCTCCAGTTTCTAGAGGCAACTTAAAATACAGAGTAGTGTACCCTTGCTGCATTTGCTCCACAGTATTACTTCTACGGTGCTGGAAAATCGGCCATTTGACTCTACTATGCATTTAGAATTTCCTCCAGAAATTGGATGATTTTAAGCTCCTCCCAAAATGTAAACTTCGCCCAAACTCCCATGGGGCCCTTGAAAGGAGTGTCATTGACAGATTCCCCCAGATGGGCCACTGATCTTGGAGCATTTTTGTATCACAAATAGAATTTTATTAGGCATTGTTTGCCAATTCAATCATGTGTAAGAGTATAGTTTCATAGCAAACACAACAAGATGATGGACGGAGTGTTTCAACCACTCATCCCCAGTCAAGAGATCTGGGTTGAATCCATCATTCTTTTGCTCACTATGCCACCCCAGCTTGCACCCAGCCATATGCAAATCAGTCTTGACCCTGCTTCTCATGGGAACAGTCCAGCGCGAACTGCCAGGCCAGGTCTTCCCTGGACCGGAAACAAGCATCCTAGGACCGGTTTCGGAGTATCACCCCTCATCAGCCAGGCTAGATTAAATCAAGTGGCACAGTGAGCAAGGGACCCTCGTCTGGGCATACTCTTGGCCACTTAGGGCGAACATGGCAAACACAACAAGATGATGGACGGAGTGCTGAAACTTTTCAACCACTCCCCCCAGAGTATAGTTTCTCCAAAACTTATTACATTGAGTTTCACTTTTCATATTAGTGTGTTATCCGTGTTATGGTGTGATTGACAGAATACTCTGTAGGCACAAACCCCAGGAATAGTATTGTTGTGAACACTGTATCTCATGTCACACATTTGTAATGGCAGGCGCCCATGGCTACAGAATTCAGAGATTTATTTCTCTTGAAAAATATTTGTCATGTTTATTAAACTACTGGTACATTATATTTAGAGGGTTTTTTTCTGGCACAGCATTCCGAATGTAAATAGACCTTGCCTATCACATTTTTTCGGAGGTATCTTATTTACGCTTCCATGCTGTTATTATGGAAAACATTATTTTCACAATTGAATATTTGAGAATCTCGCTATTTTCCACTAGATTGCACTCTGAAATATATCAAATGCTCTGCTAATATTTTCAGTAAAGCTAGATCCTACTACTGCATTCTGTGTGATGTAGTTTCTCTTGTGAGCCTTTTTATGGGGTGTCATTTTCCAAGGTGAAGTTTGTCAAAAGACATTATTCCTCCTAGCAGATATTTTTGGGTTTTAACTTTTCCGATGTATCCGTATTTCGCGGGACAGTATTACTCTTAGATCCTTATTAAGGGTGAAACTGTGAATTGCAGCCCTTGCACAAACATCTGCTTCTACAAGTGTCATGACTATATGGTTGTCCAAGTTTAACGGACCCTGGTCAAACCTGGGATATGCAGATTTTGGTGCAAAATGCACCACAACCCAAATGTTTTCACCATTTGGGTGGAAAAAGCTCATAATGGGAATTATTTATTAACCTTGATATATCCCTGGAGTAGTCCTAGAGTATTATTATTTATATATCCACATAAATTATGTATCCCACAATGGACCACTCATACTTAGTGGCTTAGTTATAGATATTGTTTGTGTGGTGCAGTATGTGAGAAATACATTTCAAAATCAAATTTCAACTTTCATACCATATTAAAATTTGACTTTAAAATGCAGTTACAACTCACCCAAAAATGATTTGCATAAATAAAACACACTTAGGGAAAATGTGCTTGCTTGAAATGTGTAGGGAAAATGACATGAAGAAAAAATGTAGTAGGCTATCATTTACTATGTGCTTTTGTAACTAGGCCCAAACCATTTTTATTTGGTCTCACAGCTAAATAGATGTTAATTTACAACATTTTGCCTAGCACCAGCATCCTCCTAAAGAATGTGCTGACTTTAAGATTGCTTCATCATACTATATTAGCTCACCCTGCTTGAACAACAAACTTTGCTGTGGATTCATAATGAATAGACTGTTAGAATAAAGAATAGTTTAGATATATTTTATGTATGCTTAACCAGGACATTGTTGATAGATTTGTTGCACTGCATTTGACTAGCCCTTTGTTTTCACAGCGGGACATTGAAAACAGCCAACAGCTTAGGAATGAAGGTTCTCATGAGAACTTTCCTCCATGTAACACACTTTATAACATTAGATTAACTATGCACCGGCGTGAATGTTTACCATGGAAATCAGGAGAAGAAGCAACGGATATCGACAACACAATCGGACGAGTGGTTTACAATGGCTGAGAGTGATGAACACCTATTCATTTTCGTCACATTATTGTGCATTTTATATTATAATTGAGTGTTCTTAGTTAGAGAGCGTGACTCTTTTCTATTAGGATTATGGAGAGGAGTTCTATATAGAACAGGAGAGACTACTTGAGGGAATCTCTTACTTGCTCCTCGTTACTGAAAGCTACTGCTGATAGTGACTTTACCCTCCTTTACTCTTACTCTATAGATCAATGCTATTGCAGCGATCACACTTCTATCACTGAATTATATTAATGGTTGCTACTGCAGCTGTGGGAACTAGGCTGAGTTTCCAGAAAGACCCTATATGGTAAGTTCAAGACTTTATCTAAGCTCAGAAAATCTTGCTTTTTTCCAAAAGGGACTCTTCATGGGTTCTCTACAGGGTAGGTTAGGCTCTTTAGCGACAAAATTCCCTTATGGAACACTATCTGATTTACTCTGTCATTAATCAAACTTTACTTGAATAATTCTGTGATCTGGACTAATTTCATTAAAGAATGACAAAACCATACTAACTCCTTAAAGATAAATAAAGGTTTTGGAAACTTCTCATCATAGACTGAAAATTAAGACCCTGACCGTTGTTGAAAACATGACCTGTATTCCTCTTTTAGCACCATTCGAAACACGGTGGCAAAGGTCCATCCGACCTGTCAATTGCCCCAGGATTTCAAGTGTCCACGCTGTAAGTTTGAGGTGATTGATTTAAGACCCGATTTTTCCAGATTTTGGGCGCTAACAAGTGCCTTGGATATTGTATGCTGTTGGTCACAGATTAGGCACACCTTTCAATCACAAATGTCGTCTCATGGGGTTATTAATTGTTTTCTTCTTGTGACACTGTGGAATTGATTCACAAAGGTACACTTACACTTTTGTGTAAGTTTACTCTTTTTGCTATTCACAAACTACTATTTAAGAGTAACTTTACAACTGTGGAGATTCTGCAGTCAGGGCGGAGTACTCCACACATAAAAAGATAGGACAGGCCTCTCTTTTATGTGTGGAGTTCTCTGCTCAACTGCAGTTGTAAAGTTACTATTAAATCTCAGTTTGTGAGTATTGAAAAAGAGTAAACTTACACAAAAGTGCAAGCTTACTTTTGTGACTCTGGCCCAGTATGTCTCATTGGAATTCGTCAACTTTTTTGCATTTGAATAGTGTTTATAATGCTTGAATTTCTGGTGCAGATTAATGTTTTTGACAGTATGGTTTCTTCTGTGGTGGCAAAATGCAATTGCTATTCTTTTGCAGATGGACCACCTTTCAGAGTAGTAAATGCATGTCTCTATAGAAAATATTAATATGGGACTGCCACAAAAGCGTGATACTTGTAGAAGGATAAGAACTACTATGTATTAGAAGATCCTCTTCAAAATATCTCTATAAAACGTTCAGATTAGAAATATTTGCTTGGAGAACATTTCTGTAAACACAATTGTTTATATTTTAATCTTTCTATGCAAAGTAATCGTGAGATACAATCAAAGAAAACAAGTGGTAAGTATACTTCATGCTGATAATGCTAAAGTCACGCCATTAAAGCTAAATGACTTAAAAAGAGATTTACATTCATGCAGCTTATGTGTTTCACACTTTTATATTCCTTCAATGCTCCTTCACTGCCCGGGGCAAAGGAGGGTGCCTTGAGACATAAAAACTTAACCAGGAAGTGCAGCAACAAAAGTATTATTTGAGATGTTCCAGTCCCTCTTCTTAAACACATTAGATGGCCTTTGACTGCAGCACTCAGGTAATATATCAGTAGACGAGGTCCTCAACATCCTGGTAGGCCCCCCCCACACCTAGGGGCGGGGGGCCCTTAGTGGCATTTTGTTCGGGAAGCCAACCAAAACTTCCGGTCCGGAGGGAAAAGTGGGAGGGGGCGTCGCCAGGAGACACGAGAGGTCACGAAGGGCGTCACTAAGGTGCGCCGGCGACCCTCCCAGGAGAAGTGTTAAAAGCAGGGGACACGAGGGGGAAGCCCTCTTTGTCCTCTCACTACGGTGCCCTGCGGATCGGAGCCACAAGCAAGTTGGAGATCGGAGTTGCTGTTTGCCATTTGCCGATCGTAGTACTCAGGTGAGGGGGCCATCACAGCGTAGCGAAGGGGGGGTGTCATGGCGACTGCATGCGGTCGGCAGTATGTTAATTTAAAGCGCTCGTACCCTAGGTAGGAGCGGAGGCTGTTTGTTTAAAGGGAGCAGCGTGGTGCGCCGAGGGTTGGGACCGGGAGCATCGGCCCAAGATGTGCATGAGGATAATTTAAAAGTGCTCGAACGGTTTGTGAGCCCAATTTGGCTCCGCTTTTGGGGACGCGGTGAAGAGAGTCGTGGGCCAAGCGCCTTTCCATTAAAGAATTAAAGCGAGTGCTAGACGGGCAGATGGAGCCTGACTGCAGCGTTGCAGGTGGGCCAAGCAAAGTCTAAGGATTAAAGCGCGGGCTAGAGGGGCGGATGGAGCCCGAGTTTAGTGTGCGCGCACATCGGTGAGCAGGCGCGTCATTTGCAACTTATGAAAGGCAATGTCGGGCGTGCATAATCGGGTCACTTTCCTCTTGTTACTGGAGGGAGTTAAACACGGGCATTTTGAACACTCACGATGGCTTTACTGAATTATGTCCTTTGCATGAAGCTAAGCCAAGGGCTTAAGGGGACAATGGACATGTGCATGAGGGTATGGGGCCTACCCGGCATGGCATGAGCTGGGGGAGGTGCAATGGGCTGCCACAACAAACCAGGGCACTCGGCTAGTGAGTAGGCTGAGCGCCCCGGGAGAGGGGGGCATTACACATGGCGCTGCATGAATCAGAGCGCGACAACCCCCGGGGAACTCGACTAGTGAGTAGGTCGAGTATCCCTGAGGGGGGGGGGTTTGTTTTCATGCATGGACGGTCCGCCAGGGGAAGTGGGCGATCTAGGATGCATGGGGACACTGGGTAGTGAGTATTCCCAGTGCCCCAGCCATGAAGGCTGCAAGGCGAGCATGTGGAAGCAAAGGGTTGGGGGCGCGAGTCACAAGGCCCATCAAGAGGGCAAAGGGAAAGAAGCAGTGGCCTTGGTTTAACTCTTTTTTGCTTTATCTAGTGGGCAGGATGCCACCAAAGTGGGCGCGGGGAGCCAAGGAGGCCCCCGCTACATTGGAGGAATTTCAATCGCTGTCGGCGTTGTGGGGGGTCGCAAAGAAAGGCGGCATTGATTGGGCGCGGCCGACGTTAACTCAAGGGGCCGGAGCGAGTCCACAGCAGGAGGTCCCGTTGTGCAACGCACAAGGTGGATGCCCGAACGTTTCAAGGACGTGCAACAAGAAAAGGCCAAATGGGTCGCTGAAGCGCGGGCAAGCCCCTTAGGTGAGGCGGTGGCAGCGGGCCAGCCCCTGTTGAACACAGACAATAGTCACGCTTCTTGCACTGCTGCGCAGAAGAGTCAGTTGAATGTAGAGTCGCTTCCGGTAGGGGGACTTCAACAGAGCCCGGCTCCCCTTATAGTATCACCGCCAATAAAGGCAACTACAGCTCACGCCACAGAAGCAAAGGGGGAGATGGCGGCGGCAGCAATACCTACCGCACAGGCTCCCGCTCCAGTAGTAGCGCATCAAGGCAGCGGGGTGGCACAAGTTTAGGTCCAGTCGGGCGGGGTAGCACAATCTCCCATGGGGATCGCTGCGACATCACAGGGCCCGACCAATAATACAGGATTGCCAGGGTCACGTCTATCCCAATAGCGCCACCGGTACCCCCGGGAGCGGTGGTATCAGTGCAAACCCCTATGACACAGAGCCCTGTGATATATGGTTCCGCATCGCTCGCAGTAGCCCCATCAGCAGGTATTACATGGCATGTGCCAGCAGAAACCAAGGAAAAGATTTTCAGGGGAGAATTCATAGATGTATTTGATCTTATCAATGCGGGCGTGGTACCTGGGAAGAACAGGGCAGGCAAAGAGGGAGAATTTAAGCAAAAAAAGTTTGGGTAGAATGGTCAATCAAGAATTGGGTTACTGGTTTCGCTATCTATGCAGCAATCATGGTAGAGCGGTTCCCAGCGCTGGCAGCCCAGCTGATAAGCTACATGTCAATGATTCACGGGGCAGCGTCAGAATTCCAGGGCATGGCCTGGCTGCAATACGACAACAAATTTAGACAAATGAAGGCAGTAAGGCCAGAAGTGGCATGGGATCAGAGGGAGATCAACTTTTGGCACGCTGAATTTTACTCGTCAGCGCCGGTTAGCAAGACCACTCATTCCTTTCGGGGGGACAAAGGGGCAGGTGATAAGAAACAAGCTTGTTGGCAGTTTAACAAGAATGAATGCAGGAGGGGATCTGCATGCAAGTTCAGGCATATATGCTCCTTCTGTGGAATGCAAGACCATCCAGAGAACAAGTGTTACAAAAAAGTTGGGAAACCTAAGGAACAGCATGCCCCTGCCCACGCACAGGCCAGGGGCCGCCCTGCCCAGTCATCTTAAGAGTTTGCCCACGCCCATACGCCTGCATGTCCTGGCCCACTTGCTCAGTAGATATGAGAAGGGGCAAGAGACCCAGCTATTATATCAAGGTTTTAAATTTGGCTTTCATATCCCATCTAGTGCTCCGCCTTCTACGGTCCCCCCACGCAATCAGCGCTCAGTGTTGCAGAATCCAGATTTGGCTAGGGAAAAAATCATGAAGGAGGTAGCGCTGGGGAGGGTGGCGGGGCCTTTTCAGCATCCTCCAAGGCAAGACCTGGTGTGTTCACCATTGGGCTTGGTGCCAAAGAAGGAGGCGGGAAAATACCGCCTGATTCATAACCTATCAAGTCCACTGGGTCTGTCGGTTAATGACAGGTTGGACCCAGAACTATGTGCAGTGCGTTACACCACTCTTGACACCGCTATTCAGAAGCTACAGAGGCTAGGGGAGGGTGCCCTGATGGCCAAATCAGATGTGGAAGCTGCTTTTCGCCTCCTGCCAGTGCACCCAGAAGACACTAGGTTGCTAGGTTTTACATTTGAGGGGCAGTTCTTCATGGACCTATGTATGCCAATGGGTTGTTCCATCGCATGCGCAGTGTTTGAAACTTTCAGTCGTTTCTTGGAATGGGCAGTGCAGGACCTAGTGGAGTCACGTGATGTGGTGCATTATCTAGATGATTTCCTTTTTCTGGGTCCACCGGGCTCGCCAGCTTGCGGGAAGGCTCTGCTGGGCTTCCAGTGGTTGGCGGAAGCATTGGGGGTAACCTTGGTGGGGGAAAAAACTGAAGGCCTGACAACTCGCTTAACCTTCCTGGCCATAGAAATTGACACCGTGGAGGGAGTATGCAGACTCCCGCAGGAGAAAGTAAGAGCCTTTGATGCATCCATAGATGAATGTCTAGCAGCACGCAAAGGTCACTTTGCACCAGTTATAGGTCTTGGTGGGTCAGCTGAAATTTGCGCTCCGGGTGATACCCATGGGTAGGGCCTTTTCCTGTAACATCGCCAGGGCAATGTCCGGCTTAAGGGCGAAACACCACCACACTAGGCTATCTGCGGAGGTTAAAGACGACTTAGGCACATGGAAGGAATTCCTGACGGGGTTCAATGGCTCAGTGATTTGGCAGCAACCAACGCAAGCGAACGCAGAATTAGAGCTTTACACAGATGCAGCTGGTAGCGTAGGGTTCGGGGCAGTCTTAGGATCAAGATGGTGCATGAAACATTGGCCGGCAGACTGGGTCAAAACTGGATTGACTCGCAACATCACATTCTTAGAATTATTTCCCATCATTGTGGCATTACATCTCTGGGGCTCCTTCCTTGAAAATAAGCGCATAGTTTTTTGGTCTGACAGTATGTCGGCAGTAATGGCGGTGAACAATCAGAGGGCAAAATGTCCGTGGGTGCTCCGCTTGCTTAAAGAGCTGGTGCGGGGTTGCCTGCAGCGCAATGTGTACTTTATTGCCAAATATGTGCCAGGGGTGGACAACATAGTAGCTGACGCCCTGTCTCGTTTTAAGTTAACAGAATTCAGAGCCCGATGGCCCCAAGCGGACAATCAGATTATGTTTTTCCCGGAAAAGCTATGGAAGCTTGGTGCCCCATTGCCCCCGACCTGATAGCGGCTTCTATCGCGCCCAAGACTAAGAATATGTATGAGAGGGCATGGCAGGTGTACCTAGCAGTCCTAAGGGGAGCCGGGATGGCAGAGCAATTTACCCCGCAGGGGGTACTCCTTTTCATGGTACGGCAAAGAGAGAATGGGAAATCACTGTCCCTGGTTAAGAGGCAGTTGTCGGCAATTGCCTTCTTTGCGGGTCTGGAAGGGGTGGGGGACCCTACCAAAGATCCTAGAGTAAGGCGGGCAGTGAAGGGTTGGGAACGGTTGGCACAGGGGCGAAAGATAGCAGGAGACCTATAGACGCCAGTAGACTCTCAAGTATTCTGGAGGTATTACTGCAAGTATGCATGTCCCCTTACGAGACACAGCTGCTGCGACTAGCCTACTCTTTGGCATTCTTTGGGGCGTTCCGAATATCTGAGCTCATACCGGCTTCAAAGGCGGATGGGGAAGGGGGAATCAGATGGGCTGATGTGCTAATTTCAGAGGGCATGCTGCAAGTTAAAGTGAGGAGGTCAAAAACAGATCCTGTAGGGAAAGGGGTCTGGGTTCAATTGAGAGCAGTACATGGGGCGGTTTATTGCCCTGTGACAGTGATGCAGAACTTCATTCAAGTACGGCCTAGGGACGGAGCTGGTAGGCTGCTACTGCATGCGGACGGAACACCCCTCACAAGATTTCAGTTCACGTGCATATGCAAGCGCTCCCTGTTATTGTTGGGGGAGTAGACGGCCCACTTCACGTCTCATTCATTTTGGATTGGGGCTGCCACGACAGCAGCTGCATTAGGCCTCCCCACGGACACCATCAAGAGGGTAGGCAGATGGAAGTCATCCTGTTTTGAACGGTACATGAGACCACAGCTAGCTTAAGATAGCGGCTGGGGGACAGCGGCCCAGAGGGTGTCTCTCGCCTAATGAAGCCTTCTTTTCTTTTCTTTCAATTTCTTTAATTTTCATACAGTGGTCTCGAGGCAGCGGACGCATATATGCTGGTGCGGCCATTCTTTTATAGGCAGAGCAGGGCAATTGTTCGGGAATTCCAGGGAGGAAAGAGCGCAGAGGGTAAAAGGAATCGATCACCACTGGATAGGGGCTGGAGGGCAACGTTTAAAGGATGTCATAGCCCATCTACGGAATGCAAAAGATAATGGCATGCCCATCCCAGATGTGCTGGTGATTCACTCAGGGGGAAATGACATGATCCGGTGAGCCGGAGGGGGGTGAAAGATGCACTCTTTTTTACACTCTCAAGGGTGAGAGAGGACCTCCCGGACACCACGATTTTCTGGTCAGAGATGATTCCACGTCAGGTTTGGGCTAATAAAGCACCAGCAATCGCAGTAAACAGGTCGGTGAAGAAATTGAATCAGGCGGTGGCAAAACTTTTGAGATGTTCACCCATACGTTCCATCAGGCATAACCGGATACAGGCATCAAAATCAGAACTATGGGTCTATGGATGGCAGGGGCGAATCGCACGTGATATGCCCACTATGGTAGGCCCCCCCCACACCTAGGGGCGGGGGGCCCTTAGTGGCATTTCGTTCGGGAAGCCAACAAAAACTTACGGTCCAGAGGGAAAAGTGGGAGGGGGCGTCTCCAGGAGACACAAGAGGTCACGAAGGGCGTCACTAAGGTGCGCCGGCGACCCTCCCAGGAGAAGTGTTAAAAGTAGGGGACACGAGGGGGAAGCCCTCTTTGTCCTCTCACCACGGTGCCCTGTGGATCGGAGCCGCAAGCAAGTTGCCCACCCACCCATCCCTTAGATTAGAGGAGAGTTGGCGGAGTGGCGGGGTCCCAGTCAAGAGAAATGGCGGGGACTCCTGATTGGCGGGGACTGTCTGATCCTGTAACGAACAGGGCGGGCAGTCAATGGGGGCTCCGGGCTGGCAGGAGAGGGGGCTGACCTGCTGGTGGTCCTGGACTCTCCGGCCCTACCCGAGATGCCGGCGCTTGCTGTAAGCAACTTGGAGAGAGCTGGCGCTCAAGAAAGGCGCCAAGCAGTGCCCTGGTGGCCGCGTCTAGCGGATAGACAACGGGTAGTTATCCCAAAGGGGAGCTGTAAAGAATTGGTTGTGGCCTGCTGGCGCAACACGCATCAAGTGTGGCTCTGGAGATCCAGAAATGTAAATACAATATCAACCTATGGCTTAAATGTATACTTCGGAAGCCTATTGCTTTTATCAATGTGTGTTGGTTTGGATTTTAATAAAAAGATGGTCAAGAGTTGACAGTGCATCAACAAATAAAGATTGCGTTTATCTGAAGTTTAATAAAGACTACGCAGTGAAGACCAACTACTTGCCTGGTTTGTTTTGTGGGGGAAGAGAATAAGTGGGGCACTATGGGTCTATGGATGGCAGGGGCGAATCACACATGATATGCCCACTAAGATATGTCATCCAGAGCTCACTCCACGATATGATCCTTCTTGAAAATGCAGGATTTTTATGCCTCACCTCTGATGATTTTCGCCATTTTCTAATCTCTGGCTTCCACCCAGTTGTGAGACCTGTAATCTGTGGGCCAGATTTCCATGCAAATGGTGCAATGCGGTGCAGCAACCAAAGTTGCTGCATTGTGTTCCATAAAAGTGACATTTCAGAAGTCACCATATCTGCTGTTTCTCTCTCCCACTGCACTGGCGCACTCTAGGTAGCCTTGCATCATGCACACAACTTTGCACCATGTTGCAAGAGTGTGTGTATGAAGTCTAGCATAAGTGTAAAACTGAAAGGGTACCCCTCAGGTCCAATACACTGCGCTTAGACTAGTTTACTTTTTTGCCAAGCTTGTATGTGTGCTGTAAAGTACAGCACACATACAAACATGGAAAAGTTTGAGGAAAAAAAACTTTTTCCTGCCATAATGTTCGCATCGAGGAGGTGTACATTTTTGGTGCAAAGCTCTCTCCCTTTTTAGTAGATAGGGCTTCACCTAAATATCCTAGCAGTTCTGCATGGAAATGTCCATGTACCACCCATGGCATGCCATCTTGAGGAGAAGTAGTGCAAAATATTGTATATTGCTACTTTGTGCTACTTTAGAGCTACTTTCCATTGAAAAACAATATTTGTGCTTAAATGTAAATCCCAATTCTAGACATTGGTTTGATTTGCACCACTTTTCTGATACAAACCCCGTACAAAGTGTTAATAAATTTGCCTCTTAATCAGTAGTGGCAGGTGTGTCGATAGAGTGGCGGGGCGGGTTGAAGGGGGAGACGGAAGAACGATGAGACAAAATAAAAAAAACACCTGTCATAGCGCACTCCTCTCCACTGCAAGCACAGACTGCCAGAGTCCTCTGCACCCAATTCTGACACTGCTTTCATGCTGCTGAAAGCAGCGTCAGGATTGGCCTGATCGCTGCTGATTTGCGCTCCCAGTTAGACTGGGAGCCTGTGCCTGCTCTCTCCAACCCGGCAACGCAGCTCGGGTTGGCAAGAACTTCAGTGTGCCTGACGGTGTGCCCGTCCTGAGACGGCCAGCCAGACCTTCATGTCACTGAATAGCAGTGCAACCACTCCTCCACCAGCCTGTCATCCCCCTGGCTACGCCCACAAGCCTAGACTCTGAGAGCAAAAATAAAACGATAATAAACAAGGGTTTATCATCGTTTTATTTGTCATTTTTTTTGGCTTGTGGCAGGTGGGGCGATGCTCCTCGGCCATAGCGGAGGAGCCGCCACTGCTCTTAATTTGTAATACAGCGCTGCAAGGTGAAATATACATTGAAGGATTGAACGCAGCAGTAAATGTTACATTGAGTGTAGTTATGATTTAGAATTGATGGACCAGGCCCCAATTAGAAGTGGGTGAAATTACCCTTGCGGAATACTGTAATTCTCGTGAGAATTACTCGTTTTTGCAAGTATAACTCGTCGGCAGTCACCTGGGTGAAAATTACGTCATCAGACTAAGCATAAGGAAAAGAAAAATTGCATATGGCACGCATAGCTCAATAACCTGGGATTACACATGTTTATAACATTTACTCACAGGCCTAATTATGAGCGTACTTTTGCAGCAGCTGCATGAGTCAATGTCAGTAGCAGAGAAGTTACAGTGGATTATTATATTGTGCGTCGTTATACACCATAGAGGGCTCCACATTTTAAGGCAGTCCTAAATCTCTGTTCATTACCAAGTAACTTCCTGTATTATAATTTAGGTATGGACATTCCATTATCACTTGCACAGAGATGTCTTGATTTAATATACTGAAGAAACATCTAGGTTCAGGTTGCAGTGTTGAAGTTCACTTTGGAGAATGGTGCATGGCTTTTTTTGTAGGGAGACTCGCAGATGTATACGCTTTTGATTGCCTTTTTGATTGAAAGTTCCATCTGAGACCACGACAGTGCAACCAGTAATAAGATTTCAAGAAATCCCATCACTGGCTCTGTAGGAGAGGTAAAGCATGACAGAAATCTCATCATTGTCAGTCACAAAGATAAGGTAACAACCGCGAGTGGGTGTCACTTTAAATTGTGCATTTAAACAGCTTTTAAACATGAATATCAAGGAGCTGGAGTGGAAAGAAAAACAAAGAAAAGCTATTCGGTTCCTGATAATATGAATGAGCGGCTGACGTGGCCAGTGGCTCGGAGGCAAAAATACACCTGGCACAAGAGTTTATTTCATTTACAAGAAGATAGGCCAGTGATAAGATTATCTGAATCTCAAATATGCACACTTCATTCATTTGGAACCCTCATGGTAAATTGTCCTTAAGTTTCACAGTTTTCCTCCATATACTTCCAGCAAGATGTGGCATAGTTGTGAATAAATAATACGCGGTTTAATCTCTAGATGTAGGGGCATATTTACAAGAACTGGCGCATCTCTGCAAATATGCAGAGATGCGCCAGTTCATTTGCGTGACGGAAAAATAGCCTTGCGCCACCATGGATGTGCCACATTTCCAATGCGGCGCACCGTGGCGCAAGGACAGACAGATGCGTGACGCATCTTTTGTCGGAAAGGCAACGCATTGCTGGAGTCGTGTCATAAGCATGACGCAACTCCAGCAATGACCAGGAATGCCTATTCCGACCATGCTGCGTCACTCCTCCTGCTTCAAGCAGGCGCAAGGTTTTGACGCACTGGCATCGTAAAAGTCACTCAGTGAAATCTTGTAGATTTCACTGAGTCACTTTTACGAGGCTTCCTTGTGACGGAACGCCCACCCTGCATACATTATACCTGACGCAGGTATAATGTAGCGCAGGGCTTTACAACGTGACGCATCTCCCTAGATGCGTCACGTTGTAAATATGTCGCATCGTGGCGCATTGTTTATGACGCCGCTGCGTCACAGAAGGGGCTTGTAAATCTTCCCCGTAGTTTGTAACGAGAAGCACTTTGCATGGTTGAAATCAATAAAGTACTAAAGGCTGGTTTAAATAAACTACAATGCAATCAAACGCAAAGGAAAATGTCCAACTGGATTTGCAGGGCATTTAACTGCGGGGGGAAGGCACTCTCTCGATGCCCTCCCTTGCCCCACCCTGTCCGCAGCCATTCAGCCACCTACAACAGCAGCGCTGTTTAATTAAGCGCTGCAGTGCAGACTGCAAAATGTCCATCAGCATAATAAAAGTCCACATATTGTCCAACTGGTTTCCGCTGGTGCCAATATTGCCAAATGGCGAAGCCAAGCTCTCAATGATGACATCTCCAGGTGCCTCCTTGTTTTCAACCTGAAGCTCTTGGATACTGATCATGTATGCTGGGCTGGAAAGCAGCAGAGCATGGTTTCAATAGTGGAAGATGCCAAACAAATCATAAAACCATATTGATTTTCATGACTGGACTATAAGCTATGTCACTGCTACCTGATTAATGTTAGCTAACTGGACTTTGTATAACCCTGCTCCACTGTTCCACACTGATTGCTCTGAGAGCCCAGGAACAACCCATGATGGTACCATGATGTTAGCTAGTGTGGACATCGGCGCCATGATGGCAGCTAGTGTATACAACTGTGTAGAGGCACATGAGATCCTTTGCAACTGTTTTAACATTAACCCACTAAACGGACGATTAAAAGACTGCATTTTGTAGTAGGTAAAGTAGTACTATAGTAGCACTGGTCACATCCTACAAAATGCAATTCACAAACCTACGTACGGAGACCTCTACCTCCCCATCTTTTCTGTGCTGAGGTCTCTGCAATGGTGGCAGAGATCGCCATACACTTAAGTATACAACTCTGCAGTAAATGTGGGATTGACAAGGAAGGTCGTGTTGGAATGGGGCCTACTTACATAAAAATGGGTGGGGTTAAGGGAAATTTAGGGCAGGGTTTAGGAGGGACATGCAAGACAAACAAACAAACAAATACCCACAAAAGAGTAAGACCACTGCATTTCACAAAATACACTTCTAAAGTTACTAAAGTCCTGAAGTTGTCAAGCATCACATATGGCCAACTCATGGTAAGGAGACACACTCCTATTACAAACTATGAAGGGAGGGAATTAAAATGATACCCACAGTGTTGTCATCAATGATGTCATTTCAGATGTCGCAGTGATGTTATCAATGATGTCATGGAACATGTCATTAGTGATGTAATATGTGAGGTGCTTAGCAGTCCATGTGGAGGGTGTAAATTATAGTTACTTACGGCACAAGTTATAGTTACTTGAGATAACTTTATATGGTGGATTTCAGTGGTTTTATTTATTTAAATGGTATGCTTTAGCTGCTGTTTTTACCTAACTTCCATTTAACCTTTGTTTTTTGCAGTGACTTTCTAATTTGTTTTGATAATATAAAGTGCAATAACATTAAGACTCCTTACTATAACGCCACTATAACCTTTTGTTTTTTCAGTGAGTTCCTAATTTTTTTTTAACGTGAAGTAAGATGTCCATCACCGTATGCAGCGTTGGTTTGGGCGCCTTACCCACATGCAAACCACAGCCTTCGTCTTTGCACAGAATGTGGTTAGGTGCAGTCACAGCCTGAGCCCAACCCTGATTGGTAGCAAACCCCCATTGGGAACGGCCTTTGGCCGGTGTACATGGTGTAGTTGGCTGGAACGCCTCACAGGCTAGGCCCTGCATCCAACCCTGTCGGCTCCCTATGCCCAGAGGCACACAGCCTTTGGTGGTGCACAGTATAGGGATGGGAAAAGGGCCTGCCCAATGACCAAGCCCTCTGCCCAAACTCCGCAGGGGCGCACAGGTGACTAGTGATGCAACAATATCAAACTTGTGACATGAAGTAAGGCAGTCCTACTGATTTTGTCAAAGAATCAGCACATTAACATATATAAAGCAGAGCTATTGTCTATGTCAAAAAGTCATCAATTAGTATAAGCATTGAAGTGCTTTAAAAAAATATGGTAAACTCTCCTGGGGTCATGAATTCAATGACCCAGGAGACTTACTATGGTTTTTTTGTTGCTGGAGGCAGTGGCGTAACACAGGACCCCAGAGCCCCCAAGCTCCAGGGGGCCTCCTCAGACCAGTACGCTGGCCGAGAGCTCCTGATTGAGTCCGAGATGGGGCCCCTCCATGTACCTTGCAGGGGAGCCCCCTCAAGTTTCATTATGCCAGTGACTGGAGGGTTGTTTCACTCCCTGTAGCACCTATAACATTTAAAAAATGTTTTGTGGTACCCCTGCCCCACCTCCAGGAAGAAAAAAATATAATTTAAAAAAGCTGTAGGGCAGAAGCTCCCAAACTTTTTTGCACCATGGCCCACTTTTTAGAACAACAAACTATTGCACCCCACAACCTTTAACTGACATAAGGCGGGACATTTTTTTATGTAACTAAAGTATTGTGTGGTAGCGCATTTTCACTTACAAACAGTACATTGTCCCTTGAAATGGCCAGTAAATTTGCACAGACATACAGTTTTATAGAAAAAAAACTATATAGCACACACATGATAAAGTGTTGAAATCGGGTGTCTGTGAATATTTATTATTTAACCATCAATAAGTAAGTGTCTTCATTTGTTTGGATCTTATTAAAATCTCTGTTTCCAACATACTTGATACTTGAACAAAAAAGTGCTACATTGTTTCTTTCGTGACTGCTGGATGCTTACAGTTCATTTACAAGTACTTACATTTTGTTGTGTATTGCAAAAAACAACATCCTACATTGTCACATAAGTCACTTTGAAATCTCCTCTCACTTTGCAGCCAGGAAAAGAAAAGTAAACACCAATCCTGTGTTAAAAGAATAAAGCAGCCTGACATTGACCTCTGTCTTTGAATCACCAGAAGATGTGACAAGTTAAACAAGAAATTTAAAGGCATTTTTAATCAATAGCGGCTCCCCCGCTAAAGAGGAGGAGTGTCGCCCCACTGCTTTTAAGCAGTGTTTCTAAAGGAAAAGTATAATGATAATAACTCTAAGTTATTATAATTTTATTTTTTCCTTGTTGCGGCAGCTTTGCAGGCGGGGCTGCTCGGCTGACAGAGGAGGGGATGGGAAGAGTGGTTTACACTTCCTAAAGTGCGCATGAATGTTTGGCCCGCACTCTGGGGGTGGCCAAATATTCATGTGCACTTTGCATGTTCTCCACCCAGGCTGCATTACAGCCTCGGTGGAGAACATGCCCAGGCCCCCATTCCCTGGCTGAGCCAATCACAATGCTACATTGCAGTGCTGTGATTGGCTCTGGGGAGCCTGTGTGCTTACCATTCACAACACTGCATTGCAGCATTGTGATTGGCTCAGGGTAGCCTGGGTGCTTTCTGGGTGCTCTGTTCTGGAGACAACGATGGAGAGAGCGGCGAGACACGGTTAGGAGGTATTTTTATTCTTTACCCCCTTTCCCGGCTCCCCCGCCCTCTGCCCCCCACCGCCGATCTGTGCTAGCTGTCGCTGTTTTTATTAATTGCCCTGACTTTCGCAACCCACCAAAAATCAGCTTGTGATTCACCAGTGTGTCGTAACCTACAGTTTGGGAAACACTGCCATGGGGCATTATGGGGCATTCCTTGTATGGAGCAGCGAATAATAGATGAGCATCTCCTGCTCTCATTTATTATTCTTATTTATGTTTAGTTTTTTTTGATAGGTGCACACATGCCCACCTCAGGCACCCACATCTTTTAAATATGTAGGGGGCTCCCAGGCCAGCATCAAAATTGGTTGCTGAAAGGAGTGAGAAACTTTTTGTTTTGTAGGTATCCTGGCACCCACCAGCAGCACATACATTTTTAAAATACGTTTGCAGCCATAGGTGGAGCCCAAGGCCCCCATGCCCCTTCCCAGCCACCACCCATCCTGAGTGCAACATGTATGCTCCTGCCCTGCGGAAACAGATTCTCACTCTGATCACTCAGTGGGAGAAAACATGTTTGCCTTACCTGTGCTTGCAGGAAGGGAGAAAAGCGAATGAATGCTCCCTCCCCAGTTATAAATACAGTCCATGGGGATGGGGGTCCGCAAAGCCATAGTACAGCTCGGGGGGCACAAGTCCCCTACCCTCAAAAAGCAATCAGGCCCAAGGGGTGGCATCCCTGGGTCCTAAAAAGGGTGTGGGGAGGAGGGCTGCAAGCACGCCTTCCCATTAAAAGTGAAGTGGCCCCTGAGGATGGGGTCACCAGTGCCTAAGAAAGGCTCAGAGAGCATTGCGGCATACCCTCCTGCCCAATAAAAAATTGTGGTGCCAGTCCCTCGTGCACCAGCATGTCCTGGGAGGTATAAAAAAGAAAAAGGGTGGTAGCCCACCATTTTATTTTTACTTGTACTGCAAATCAGTGGATCCTCTGCAGATCCGTGGTTCCACTAAAAAACAAAAAATTACATTTTAGGCCCCAGGGAAACCTCCTTCAGGCCTGGGGTAGCAATGTATCCCTACCCTGACCACTACATGTTTTATTTAACTTTTTTTCCCCGAGTCCTAAAATGGCTGTTGCCACATATTTGTTGATGTTATGGCAGCCAGTCAGATCTTTAGATCGGTCAATTCCACGGATCCTCCGCGGTATGATATTTACATACAGTTTGAACCTTAATTTCTGAAAAACTACTGAACGAATTTACACCAAATCACAAAAAGCACACTTTTGGACCAAGAACTATCTTTCTGCCAAATTTGGTGCAATTTCATTCAGACTTTTTAGCTGTAGTTGTGTCTTATTATCATTTGTAAAACTTCATGGGTAAAGTGCATTTTGGGACCCCTCCTTTTCCTCAGCCTCCGCTTGACAGATCACCCTGAAACTTTCCAGGAAGGAGCTAAGGTGGATGAACTTTTTATTTACAAAGGTTTTTGTTTTTTAACAAAACTGGGTAATGATAACTGTATAGTTATAGTAAGGACAGGCTTATGGCCAAAAATAATTTTTGGGTTTGTTAATAACTTTGGCGCCATTTGACAAATCTTCACAAAACTTTCCAAAATAAGAAAAGTGAATCCACCTCAGCTCCTCCTTGGAAGGTATCAGAGTGATCTGTCAAGGAGGGGCTGAGACAGAGGGGCAGCACAGAAAAAAACAGTGAGCAGAATTACACCAAACTAGGCAGAAAGCTAGATATTTGCCCAGAAAGTGTGATTTTTGTTATTTGGTGTAACTCTGTTTTAGAGAAATTAAGTTGAAAAACAAATGATGTCTAGTGCTGTGGGACTCTTTCAGGAAAAAAAATACAAAATATATCATTGGCTGTGACCACAGGACCAAGATCACTGTCTGAATGGTCAAACATGAATATTCTTGTGGCTGCTATTACAGGACTCAGGGAATCAGTCCCTGAGTCCTACAAAACAAATAAAAAAACATAGAAGGGGCTTGGGTAGGGATACCCTCACCCCCAGCCCTTAGTGAGGGGTCCTGGAGGGAAATTCCTGAAGCATTCAAGTAAAGAATATACATTTGTTTAGGTTGTCGCTGTCCTGCTGGACTCTCGCAGGAGCCAGAGTGCCCCCCATGTATTCCCCCGTGTGGTCCAGTGGGACTCTTGCTTGACTCTCACTTGACTTCCACGATTTTCCCTAAGGGACCAAAAAAACATTTTAAAAATGTGGGGTGGGGGTCTGTGGCTGGTTAGCACCTCTGACTGAAAGCCGCCAGTGGGGGGTGGCTACCGGCCTGGACACAGGCTAGGCCCTGCAGCCAAACCCGCTGAGCACTGCCAAACAATGTGAGCGGTGGCAGGGTGACTGCCTACAAGTTGTTGGGCACAGGGCCTGGACACTGGCCTGGGCCTGTGGCCAACCCTCACTGTGCACAGCCAAAGGATATGCGAGGTGGGAGGTTGGCCACAGACATATCTTAAAGACTTTACGATTTTAACTATCATTAAAAAACATTTGAAATTCTGTGGAAAATAACAAAAGTGGAGGTATAGTATGTCTTCTACAGATTAAAAAAATGATTTAAAACCAAAAAACACTGAAATTCACCAGTTATACATAAATGACCTATGTATAACTTGCACCGCTACGATGCCCTGCTTATGACATCACATATTACATCAGTGATGACATCTGAAATCTATGGCAGTGTAAAATATAGTTAGATAATTTACATATATCCGATAGCCCCTTAGGTGCTGCCCCCCATTCCCCCCCTCCCCCCCCCCCTTGGTGCTGAGCCTTTTTTGGCTATTTGGGGTAGTACGCACTTAGGGCTTAGGGCTCCATAACGTTTTTCCCAGAAAAGATATCCATGTGTTAAATTTGCATCCTTTTTTGCAAACATCCTGGGGATTCTAAAGATACCTGTGGTTTGTGGATGCTTCTGGAGGGGCCTGAGATAATAGGCAAATTATAGCAACATTTTGAGATTTTTTTAAAAATATTGGGGAAAACTGTTACAGATAAGAGTGTCTGGTTTTTTTCCTAAAAATGGCTTACTGTACTAAATTCACCATCTTCCCAGCTTTCAGGAACATACAGAGCTGAATCAGAAGACCTAATTTTGGACCACACTTTTGGCATTTTTCTAAGAGTTAGCCTATGTTCCCCATTTTTTGTGCTCTCAACCTATGTCTAGTTTGCTGCAGGAACTAGCAAGAAGCCCATGTGTGATCCAGGAAAGCTATATATTTCTGAAAAGTAGACAATATTCCAAATTCAGCAAAGGGCCATATGTGTAGATCCCTCAAGGTTTTCCCAAGTAAAATACCTGTTGAAAAAAAAAAAATATTTGAACAGAGTAGGAAAAAATTGTAATTTGTGACAACATTTTCATATGTAACTTAATGTCACAATATATGATTCACAAAAACAATATAACATTATGTCCGCTAGACCCTTTTGGTTGTGGGGATATATAGGGTTTGTAAGTTCTCCAAGAACCCAAGGTACCCAGAGCAAACAACTGAGCTGCACTGTACAATGGTTTTTCATTGAGTACTGAGTATAGACCAATTCTTATAGAAAATTAGCCAGAGCGAAAAATGAGTATCAAAGAAACATATATTTCTGAAATAGGCACAAGATATAGAGTTTAGGAGCAGTGGGTATTTCTACATTTCTGAATGTGTGGGTACCCCTGCTAGCGTATGATTTGGAGGGTATTTATCAAGATGTCATGTAAAGATGTAGTCCACCACAAGGAGAGTTGATCAGGAAGATTTATTCCAGCAACAGGTATACAGGTATAACGGGCCCAGGGAATCAGCACCAACTGAAGCTCATGTTCTCATCCACTGTTCCCATACATTCCATTACAGCATAACACTAAGTAGAGGGACATAACAAACCCAACATTCTATACCATAAATAAAGTAAAGGGAGGACACATGAAATACAATATGCGGCAATAGATAGCAATACAAAATACATAGCAATACATAAAACACCACATATCTCCCCCTTAATAAAAAATAAGAATAAGCAAAGAGAATTAAAAAAATAAACAGTGACTAATCACAAAGTTTGTTTGGAACCTTCCTTACCCTACAACTTCGCCGTAAGTTGGCATCAGAAGAAGGCGAAGACTGCGAACCAGAAACATTGTCAAGTTGTGTGACCTTGGCAAGACGGGAAAAACTCCACCACTGACCATTGTCAAGACGAACAGCATGTCCCTTAATCTCAGCAATGTAGTGAGGTTGTCTAAATTTTGACATTCCTTTTTGTAGTAATAAGGGATCTTTTACCCTAACCAGGTCACCAATGGTAAACCTGATCACTTTTCTTTTTCCAGATTGACAAAGTTTATCAAATCTAAGGCAATTGGAATTGTCAGAAACAATTTTAGCTTTAGAAGCTTCAGCAGAAACAGAACAATGATCATTGAAAACATTGAGTTTCCAGAAGGGGCACAGAGATGAAGAAACTTTTCTGCCCCTCATAAACTCAAAAGGAATGGAACCTGAAACAGAATGGGGAGTGGTCCTATACGCCCAAATCATGTTTCGCACAGCCGTTTCACAATCACCATGACTATTGAGAGTACTCTGCACACATTCAACAAGAACCCTATTAAACCTTTCGACTTTGCCATTGGATTGGGGATGATAGAGAGGAGTGCGTAGATGTTTCACTCCCAGTTTGGCCAGAAATTCTTGCATGGAAACAGAAGTGAATTGCACTCCATTATCAGTTAGTAGCGCTTCCGGGACGCCCTCTCTCGAGAAGACATCTTGCAGGAAACGAATGACCGTTTTGGAGTTGGAATCAGATACGCCTCTTACTTCCACCCACCTGGAGAGATTGTCGATGAGCACAATGAAATACCTCATGCAGTTGGGGAAAACATGAAAGGGACCAAGAAAATCAACAGAAATTCTTTGCCAAACCCTGGCTGGACACGGGACGGGTTTAGGTATAGGAGTGCTGGTAGTGAGGTGTTTATCACTATAACAACACTGTACACAATTCTTGACCAAGTTATCAATGTCCCGGTCCATACTGGGCCACCAGAAATCATTCCTGATTCTGCGCTTGGTAGCATTCATCCCCAAGTGACCAGAGTGAGTTGTTTCCATTATTCTCACTTTGAAAACAGCAGGGGGGATACGTTTATTGTCTCTGACCAATAAATCATTCTCGATAGAGAGTTCGTTAGAAATTTTACAGTATGGTTGTAATTCAAAGGAAAGAGTCCTCTCTTTGGGCCATCCTTTGACAACAAAATCCATCACCTGCCTCAAGGTGGGATCATTGGATAGAGCTTCTTGTCAAAGTGACATGTCAGAACAAATGACAGTATCATCCACATTGGCAATAATACACTCTTCAATGTCATCTGGAATGTCAGTAGTGATTTGTGGATTGTCCATCGGAAGTCTGGATAGAAAGTCCGCCCTGACATTTTTACCACCAGCTATGTGAAGTACAGCAAAGTTAAATTCTAGAAGTTTGGTAGACAACCTAGCCAGTCTGGCCGTAGTTTTTTTGATTTTGGAACCAGAAAGAATGTCTACTAAGGGTTTATGGTCCGTCCTTAGCCAAAACTTCCTTCCCCAGACATAAGATTTAAACTTTTAAACGCCCCATACGCAGGCTAGCATCTCTTTCTCTATCACTGAATATCTTAATTCAACATCTCTCATTCTCCTGGACGCAAATCCTACAGTGACTTGCCTTCCACCATCCATTTGAGATAAAACCGGACCCATTCCATAGGCACTGGAATCAACAGTAATGAAGGTGTCACGACCTTCCACGTAAGCCTGAAGAGCTGGGGCCGATAAAATACATTCTTTAATTAAAACAAAGTGTTCCTGACATGTGGCTGTCCAAATAAATTCTGAACCCTTTTTTAATAGATTTCTAAAACATTCAGTAAGACTGGAATAATTCCTAATGAACTTAGAATAAAATTTGCATAGACCAAGAAAAGATCGCAACTGGTCTTTGTCCAAGGGATGTGGGGCATTAACAATACCTTCAACGATGCTGGGTTTGGGCTTGACACCATCCTTGGTGAGCATGTGACCTAGATATTCGATTTCATTTACTGAAAAAATACACTTATCTTCCCTCAGAGTGACACCATTGCTCTGGAGAGTTTGAAAAACAAGATCCAAAATTTGGTTATGTTTAAGTTCTGTATTCGTATGCACAAGAATATCATCCTGAAAAATTACAACATTGGGAACATGCTGAAACATCATAGTCATAACTTTCTGAAACACAGAAGCAGCCGAGGCCAGTCCAAATGGCATCCGTCAAAATTGAAATGTACCATCAGGTGTTACAAAAGCTGTAAGATGACGGGAATGTTCGTCAAGAACTACCTGATGGTACGCTGATCGTAAATCCAATTTGGAAAACCATTTGGACTGACCTACAGCAGTGATAAGGTCGTCTATGCGAGGTAATGGAAAGTTCTCTACCCAAATAGCCTTGTTGACAGATCTTAAATCAACACATAAACGAAGTTCTCCAGTCCTTTTTTTAGCTAAAACAATGGGAGATAACCAGAGAGTGGCATCAGCACGTTCAATTATGCCATCATCAAGCATTTTGTTAAGCATAATAGTAAGATCACTTCTTATACTATAAGGAACATTCCTTAACTTGGGTTTGACAGGGGGTACACCCTCTTTAATTTGAATGGAATGCACAAAATCTTTTATTTTTCCAATTCTGTTTGCAAAAACTTGTGAGTAATTATCTCTCCATTGAGAGGAGTCGGAAATTGAATTAATCAAAGAAACAGGATTCTTCTGACCAGGTCTTATGATCATACCAAATTCAGCCTGGTGCCACCATCCTAAAACATTGATGCCTTTAAGAGCAACATAAACCTTGCCATGGATAGTTTTGTTTTGAAAGGTAATGTCAGCCCAAAAGTAGCCTGCAAGATCAATCCTGCTACCCTCAAATGCGGTAGTGATGACATCAGGGGGTAGCAAAACCATATTGGACCAAGATTGTTTAAATTTATCAATAGAGATAATGGTGATTCTGGCACCTGAATCGATAAGTAATGAAATATCATGAGACTAGATGGATACCTGAACAAAGGGATCCCCAAATTTTTTGTCTGAGTGAACATTATTTATGTTCAAATATTCAACTGAAACAACAGATAAAGACAATTCTTCAATTCTTTTATCTAACTCATCAGGAATTTCATTGGAAGTTATATCTTGGACACTTCTAACCGGGAAACGTTTGCCTCCTCTGCACACCTTGCCAAAATGGCCAGTTTTTTTACATTTGTAACATTCTTGGATAATAGCAGGACAATTTCTGAAATTGGAAAGATGAGAAGGTGAACCACATCTGTAACACTGAAAACCAGAGGAAGGACGTACAGAAAACTTGTTCCTGTCAGGAATATCTTTGCCTTTTTTAGGCTTGACATCGCTAATAGGTTGTCGAGCGGTGGAATGAGAACTAGTGGCAGCTACTGTCGAACAAGTGTTGGATTCCAATTGTTTAGCGTCCAATTCTGACCGCTCGATACTTTTAGCGATATCAATAGTTTCATCCAAAGAAGGATTTTTGCAGGAAAGTAATTTCAGTTGAATCCTTTTGGAATAACACCTGCACACAATTTGGTCTCTTATTAATTGAGAAGTAAAATCCTCAAAATCACAATAACTAGTTAATACCTTTAAAAAAGTGACATAAGTGTCTATGGATTCACTTGGAGACTGAACACGAGTAAAAAAATTGTGTCTATGGACCACCAAATTAACTCTACCTTCAAAATAAGTACTTAGTTGTTTGAGAGCTAATTGATATTCGTCCATGTCACCACTGTCATGGCCATTATAAACAGGTAAATGATCATAAACATTTTGCCCCTCAACACCTAAATAGTAGTAAAGAAGACTGCGTTTCCTATCCGGTTTGAACTTCATACCATCAATAGCTCCTAGGTAAGCATTGAATGATCTGAACCACAATCGCCATTTTAAAGGTGGTTCTCCTGGATCTTGCAAAAAATAGTTAGGAGGAGTAACAGTTTGCATGGTGTAAGACAGAAAATAGAGAAATAGCAGAAAACAGGATGAGCAAAAAATGGTGGATAGTAAGATGTAAGAATAAAGACAAAGAAAAGAGAGAAAAAAAAATAATGTGAGTGGGAGAAAAAGAGTAAAAGCACAAAATTCACACACGTAAAAAAGAAATGGAGAAATGGAAAAATAAATAGTGTGAATCACAGAATCCTCGTGGTAAATACGATATAAATATAACAAATGCAGTAGTAAAACAATTAAATAGGCTTCCAAATGTTGGACTGTAGAGTAGTAGCGTTGCTAGCATTTACCAGGAAGTGTGTGAATCACTGGATCCACAAGTTGTAGAGGTTGGCATGCTAGATCTTTAACCGGTGCACTTCCTTGTTCACAGGAAGTGAGGTTACTGTGTCAGTACTCAACGTTTCCAGGAGCGAGTGAAATCAGTCTGGAGTAATATGGCAGTCTGGAGCAAAGAGAGGAAATATATGCCTCAGGAATCCAAGAAAAAACGAGAACTGATAGGTAAAATCACTCGCAGGAAGACACAGACGTCGGAGCGGTATCCCACGGCTGGGCGCGTTGAAGGAAGACAACGCGAACAAGAACTGGAAGACACAGACGCCGGAGCAGTATCCCACGGCTGAACACGTTGAAGAGAGACAGCAGCCTTGAATTTGGTTTCCTGGACAACGAGAGATTGTGGCGTAATGCAGCGTGTCCAGGGAAACCACGGTGAGTGATGAAGGGAATCTTGTCACTGAGCGAGGGAACGCTCGAGGACACGCTCGAGATGTAGCACACGGGTAATTAATTATTTTTTAAAAATCAACACGGAGGCGTGTGAACGCTTACCCGGGTTTTAAATCTGGGCAAAAAATGACAGCAATAAAGGTGTGGAAGATAGAGACGCCAGTCCAAAATTAGAAGGACAGGGTGAGCAGCACAGAGTCTTTAAAGGATAAAAAACAGGAAAAAAAAACAATCCCTGGGCCCATTGGGGAAACAACAGATGCGCAGTACCTTAATAAAACAGTAGAGCTGGAACAGAACAGCGCTTTACAGGCAGGATAGGTCCAAATCCCAAGTCAGTCGCCAATTGTAAAGATGTAGTCCACCACAAGGAGAGTTGATCAGGAAGATTTATTCCAGCAACAGGTATACAGGTATAACGGGCCCAGGGAATCAGCACCAACTGAAGCTGATGTTCTCATCCACTGTTCCCATACATTCCATTACAGCATAACACTAAGTAGAGGGACATAACAATCCCAACATTCTATACCATAAATAAAGTAAAGGGAGGACACATGAAATACAATATGCGACAATAGATAGCAATACAAAATACATGGCAATACATAAAACACCACATGTCATCTTTGTTATACACTGTTTACATTTGAAAGGTACAAATGCAGCTAATTCCAATGGGTAACAACAAATGTTCCACTATTTTATGCTCCCACACCTCTCCCAATAAAAATGGTACCTCACTTTTGTGGCTTGGCCTATTGCCCACATCAGGAAATGGCCCAAAATGCAACATGGGCGCATCACAGCAGGCACCTAGAGAAACCTAGGCAGCCTGTACATTTATAAAAACATTTATAAAACCTAGACACCTAGGGGAATCCAGGATGGGCTGACTTGCATGTCTTTAACCACGTTTTGTTACCATTAATCCCTTGCAAACCTCAAACTTTCACTAAAAAGCACACATTTTCCTCATATTTCTGTGATGGAAAGTTCTGTGAGGAACCAAACGCTTCCTTCTACCCCGCATTTCCCCATGTCTCCTGATAAAAATGTACCTCATTTGTGTGGAAAGGTCCTATTGACCGCGACTGGAAACGACCGAAAATGCAACATGGATGCAGCGCATTTTCCAACTGAAAACGGACCCTTTTTTCCAATGTGGGTAGCTCTACATTTTGGATCCTAGCTCAGCCAGCACCTAGGAAAACCTAGCCAAATTGTACATTTTTCAAAACTAGAAATGTAGGGATATCCAGGGTGGGCTGACTTGTATGGCTCTCACCACATTATTTTACATAGAAACCCTTGCAATCCTCAAACTTTCACAAACAAAACATGTTCCTCACATTTCTGTGCTGGGAAGTTCTGGAATCTATGGGGAGCCACAAACATCTTTCCAACTGGAATTTCCCCAAGTCTCATGATACAAATAGTACCTCACTTGTGTGGGTAGGCCTAGTGCCTGTAACAGGAAACGGCCCAAAACGCAACATGGACACATCACATTTTTTCATGAGCCACTTTTTATTCCAAAGTGGGTAGCTCTAGATTTTGGACCCAAACTCAACCGGCACTTAGGAAAACCTAGCAAACCTATATATTTTTTAAAACTATACACAAAGGGGTATCCTGTGTGGGCTGACTTGTGTGGTTCTCACCACGTTTTGTTACCCAGAATCCCTTGCAAACCTCAAACTTACACTTAAAAAAACACATTTTCTTCACATTTCTGTGATGGAAAGATGCAGAATCTGTGGGGAGCCACAAACTTCCTTCCACCCGGCATTTCCCCAAGATTCTTGATAAAAATGTTGCTTCACTTGTGTGGGTAGACCTAGTGTCCGCGATAGTAAACTGCCCAAAACGCAACATGGACGCAGTGCATTTTCCCACGGAAAATGAACCCTTTTTTCCAATGTAGGTATCTCTACATTTTCGACCCTAGCTCAGCCGGCACCTAGGGAAACCAAGCCAACCTGTACATTTTTGACTAGACACCTAGGGGTATCCAGGGTGGGATGACTTGCGGGGCTTTCACCACGTTTTGTTTACCCAAAATACTTTGGAAACCTCAAACTTTCACTAAAAAAGCACATTTTCCTCATATTTCTGTGGTGGAAAGTTCTGGAATCTGTGGGGAGCCACAAACTTCTTTCCACCTGACATTTTCCCAAGTCTTGTGATAAAAATGGTACCTCACTTGTGTGGGTAAGCTTAGTGCCCGTAACCGAAAATGGCCCAAACCGCAACATGGACATATCACAGTTTTTCACCGAAAACTGACCCACTAATTTTTTCCAATGTGGGTAGTCCTTGTGCTGTATATATGTTTCCTAAAAATCACTTTACAATCTAGTCAAGCCTTTATAATTTTGCCACACAGGGTACTCTGTGACAATGTGGCTTATGTTTTATCCACCATTATGTGCAGTGTGGGGACTATAATGCACATGTCAATCGGCAAACAGAACACCAACCACTTTCCTACGGCGGACAAAGGTATTGAGAAGGCCATAAGCAAGTCCATGATTTCCTCAAGTAGAGGCACAAAAATTCTACAGCTGCTTGCCTAGTGAAGTAGTGGCCTTTGGAAGGTAGGTATTCATGCACAGCCATTAAAAAAAATGACGTAATGACAGCTCAACCTCAGTCAATTTCCCAATACTTCACTTTTGTATGGTACAATATAAGGCAATCAGGAAAACACAGGGCTGAGTGAGATGGGCACTGGGGGCAGTAAAAATGACTCTTCTACCTCTTTCACTGCTTAAAGCAGACTTTACAACAACAACATAGTTGAGTCTTTTTTAGGTGTTGTCGGAATACGATTAGCAAAGTGTCGCTCCTACAGCCTTGCCAGAGCATATGAACTGGAGGCTGCTGCTTCTGTAGCAGTAAGACTTTCAATGACGGACAAAAGGAAGTCGATGAAAGACATGATTCTTCCTAGGGGTTGTCTGATGATAAACAATAAATGCATTGTATGTTGCCATCTCGATCAGGTGGGTAAACAGTTTCATGTACCAAGTGCGTGTTTTAAAATTCACATTGTATGGCTGAGGAACCTGGTCATTATTATCCACTCCGCCCATGTACTGGTTGTAATCAAGTATACAGGTGGGCTTGTGAACTTCAGTCATCTGACCCCAAACCATGACAGGGGAAGTGCTCTCATCATGAATTGTAGTGAGCATGTACACATCACGCTTATCTGAAAACATGACAGCAAGTAGTTTGTTGGAACACAAAGCAGTGCTCTGGAATTTCTAGAGCTTCTTACAAACATGCTCCATTCTTTGATGAGGCAACAAACTGTACTGCAGGCCACAGTGCCAGCTTTGTACATCGCACTAAACAGATCTAGTCCTATATACAAATTGTCCACATAAAGGTTATAACCTTTGTAAGGAGTGGCTGGACAAGCTCCCCTAAAATCTTCCCTGTGACTCCTAGAATGGGATAGCAACCTACATGGTTTAGAGTGGAGTCCTTCCCTCTATACACTCTCAAGCTGTACACAGCATGTACAGCTTGATGCCATAGTGAGCTCTTTGCTTGCAATGTACTGCCTGAGCACCAGCCACCCTTTGTACAGGATCAAGGATGCATCGATGGCTATGGTCTTTACCAGGAGCATAAATCTCTGGAAACTTGGCCGACAAATGTTCCACAACTGGCCAAATATTTAACAACCTGTCATAGTCTGGATGGACCCGGGCAATGCAGCAACATTGCCATTGAAATGCAGCATTTGCTGCAATAGAAAAAATGATCTCTGATCATGTACGGTGCAAAGATGGGGGTTACACAAACCGCACGAGTAGACTAGTAGGACAGCAAGGTTGGTTTATGAACAACCACCATTTTGAGTGTAAGGGGCAAAAATGTCTTCAACTCCACTAATGAAGTGGGAGTACACTTGAGTGCCCTAGAAGGAGGCCCAAGAGTGCCTCCATGCTCCCTTAGAAATTGTATGGCATGCTTAATTTGTTTGCTGCACAATTTGCTCAAGGAAGGCAGCATCCGAAAAGAGATGGACGTAGTCAATTGGCAAAAAATTCACCGTATCGACTTTACATCCAGCGTCGCCAGTGAAAGGCGGAATTTGGGGCTGAACTAATTTGGGGGATTGCCAAGAGAGCATTCCCTCTGTGCTTGCCACTGCATGTGCCTGCTCTCTGGTTTGGTCTAACCTGCCACTGTTGTCCCGCTGCACAGACTGTGCTTGCAAAGGGACAGCACGACTGTCATCATCTTGTCACTCGAAATCACTAGAAGATGAATCGTCAGATGGATCTCTGCTGACTGAAAAATCACTTCCAGATTCTGATCCTTTGTCCACTCCCTCAGATGCTGTTTCAGTATCTACTGTCTCAATCTCTGATCCTGCCTCAGAGCTGGCCCATAACCCAAGTTAGGGCTTGAGCAGCAGTCATCCACCGGGACGCCATTTCTGCTACTGCCTAAAACCGTCCTTCTAAAACACTATCCTACGTAGAAGGCAGATCGGATGTTTTGAAACTGTTGGTGGCTGTGGGTGTGAGTGGTGTGTGTAACAGTAAATAATGCCAGTCACCTTAACTTGTCCTCTTCCCAGAATCAGCAGGTTCTCCAAGGACACAAATAAAACACAGTATTACTTCACCCTGCCACATACCCATCATCATAGCCTTTAGCGCAGGTGACGCCCAGTGCGACAATAATTTATGGGGCCCCGCTCCCATGACCTCTTCCTTCTATTCCCTCACTGCCACCCAGCAAAAGTGTCCCTCATCTCTCTATAGTCTCTCTCTCTATCAGGCACATAATCATTAGAGTTATCTTGATGTTTTTATCGCTGCCCAAAAGTTGTGATATGTATATATATATATATTCACTGAAAAAACCGTAGGTTTCAGGCACATTATAGTTACAAATTAGCATTTTAAAAACCTTTGAAATTCACTGAAAAAACCATAGGTTTCAGACACGTTATAGTTAGAAATTAGCATTTAAAAACCTTTGAAATTCACTGAAAAAACCATAGGTTTTAGGGACAGTTATAGTTAGTTGGACATTGCACTCGTACAAAACCCGTGAAATTCCCCGTTATAGTTAGTTCAGCTAACTATAACTCGCGCCCCCGCAATGCACTGCTGATGACGTCACATATTACATCACGCATGACATGGTCAGTGACATCACTGATGACATCACTGATGACATCTCAAATGACATCACTGATGACATCATCCAGTGACTGTGTGTTTCTGTAAAGTTTAAATATGTTTAATATATATAGGGAAAGGCGTATTGAAGAATGAGTGGGTGTATAAGTGTCTGAATGGATGATTTAGTACGTGCGTGACTGACTCTACAAGTGAGTGATTAAACGTATCTTACTGAATGCATGGGTTAGTGACTAAACTGTGTGAATGTCTGTATCCGTCTGTTGGTGTGTAAGTGGATGCATGGATTTGCGAATAGCTACATGAGTGTCTATATGGGTTATTGATTGGTTCTATGAGTATCTGTATGGGTGCCTGAGTGTTTGTGTGGATGGGGTGTGTGCGACTGTGCATAGATGTGTGAGTGGGTGATTCACTAGGTGGATGGTTTCAAGAGTGCATCTGTGATAGACTGTATGGGTGGGTAAGTGTGTGTAAGAGTGTGTTAGTGAGTGAATGTATGTCCCAGTTGTACATGTGTGAGTAACTACATATGTGAAAGGCAGTATATATGTGTATTGGAGTATATAAATAGCTATAAGCGAGAGTGAGTGATTGTGATAGTGGCTGTATGGATGAGTGTGTGCTTGTATCAGTGATTGTATAAGAGCGTAACAATGTGCTAGTATTTGTATGATTAAGTGAGCTGGTGTGTGTATAACTGTATAGGTGAGTAAATGGCAGTGTGTTTAATTATTTGCATGACTGACTAGGTGTGTGAGTACCTCTATGGATGAGTGGCGGTGTTTGAGTGTCTATATAGGAGTAAGAGTGCATATGATAGTCCTGTACTGAGTGACCATAAGTATGAGTGACTGTACGGGTGAGTGAGTGGATGTGTGTGTGTAGACCTAAGAATCAGTGAGTGGGTATGTAGTTATTGGTGTTGGAGTGTCTATGGTTTTGCGAATGGCAGTCTGTAATTTAGATTGGGTGTATCAAAGGTTATATTAGGGTGTGAGGAGCTGCATCAGATTATCACGTGGATGATGTCATCTGAGATGTCATCAGTGATGTCATCAGTGATGTCACTGACCATGTCATGAGTGATGTAATATGTGACGTCATCAGCAGTGCATTATGGGGCGCGAGTTATAGTTAGCTGAACTAACTATAACGGGGGAATTTCACGGGTTTTGTACGAGTGCAATGTCCAACTAACTATAACTGTCCCTAAAACCTATGGTTTTTTCAGTGAATTTCAAAGGTTTTTAAATGCTAATTTCTAACTATAACGTGTCTGAAACCTATGGTTTTTTCAGTGAATTTCAAAGGTTTTTAAAATGCTAATTTGTAACTATAACGTGCCTGAAACCTACGGTTTTTTCAGTGAATTTCAAAGGTTTTTTAAATGACAATTTTTAAATGTATTAATTTTTATATTAATTTTTTTCACACTGATTTACTACATTTTTAGAAACAATTTCTTTTACATATTTTATTTTTTAAATTACATTGTAATTACATTATACATTACATTACAAAAATACTTTCTCAGAATGAATTACTTTAGTTTAAATACTTTGCACATAGGCAATAGACTTTTAAGTACAGTAGTTACAGTTGTTGCAATGGGCAACACATTTTCATACACAATGCAACATTCAGCTCAATGTGAATTTCTAGTTAAATGCAATTAGTTACTTTATGGATTACTTTTCTAACCACAGGACTGGATCCTAGATTCAGTCCTGGTACATCTCCTGTAAACAGTTGAGTAAAAGCGTTTTGGTTACAGTCGTGATTTTTAAGGAATATTATTGTATTTTAAAAGTTGACACTTAGAAACTTTTTCTCATAGAATCACCAATGTTATCCTATGGAAGGAAATTCACTTAGCAGGTAAAAACTGTTATCGTTACTTTTTCTTACTCAGTGTTGGATCCTGGATCCAGCACTGGTGCATCTCCTGTAAACAGTTGAAAGAATGCATTTAAGTCATACAGGCGATTTTTAAGGAATATTTGTAGTTTGTGAAAATCGACACTTTGAAACTTTTCTGCTGAAAACCAGACAATGGATTCCTATGGAAGAAAATATAAGTTACTGGTAAGTACGGTTAAAATTACTTTTCAGGACCAGTACTGGGCTGAAAGATACAGCACTGAGGTCTCTCCTTATAACAGGTGAGTAAATCGGAATTCGTATTTCGGCTGATTTTAGAGGAATATTTGTATGTTTCAAAAATCAACACTTAGAAACTTTTTCAGCAAAAAGCAGTCAATGATATCCTATGGAAGGAAATTCAAGTTACTGGTAAGTACGGTTAAAATTACTTTTGAGGATCAGTACTGGGCTGAAAGATGCAGCACTGAGGTCTCTCCTGATAACAGATGAGTAAATCGGAATTCGTATTTCGGCTGATTTTAGATGAATATTTTAAAGTTCCAAAACTCCACACTTAGAAGAATTTCCAAGTGAAACCAGTCAATGTTAGCCTATGGAAGGAAATTCAAGTTACCGGTAAGTATGGTTAAAATTACTTTTCAGGACCAGTACTGGGCTGAAAGATACAGCACTGAGGTCTCTCCTGATAACAGGTGAGTAAATCGGAATTCGTATTTCGGCTGATTTTAGATGAATATTTTAAAGTTCCAAAACTCCACACACAGAAGAATTTCCAAGTGAAACAAGTCAATGTTAGCCTATGGAAGGAAATTCAAGTTACCGGTAAGTACGGTTAAAATTACTTTTCAGGACCAGTACTGGGCTGAAAGATACAGCACTGAGGTCTCTCCTGATAACAGGTGAGTAAATCGGAATTCGTATTTCGGCTGATTTTAGAGGAATATTTGTATGTTTCAAAAATCAACACTTAGAAACTTTTTCAGCAAAAAGCAGGCAATGATATCCTATGGAAGGAAATTCAAGTTACTGGTAAGTACGGTTAAAATTACTTTTGAGGATCAGTACTGGGCTGAAAGATGCAGCACTGAGGTCTCTCCTGATAACAGGTGAGTAAATCGGAATTCGTATTTCGGCTGATTTTAGAGGAATATTTTAAAGTTCCAAAACTCCACACTTAGAAGAATTTCCAAGTGAAACCAGTCAATGTTAGCCTATGAAGGAAATTCAAGTTACTGGTAAGTACAGTTAAAATTACTTTTCAGGATCAGTACTGGGCTGAAAGATGCAGCACTGAGGTCTCTCCTGATAACAGGTGAGTAAATCGGAATTCGTATTTCGGCTGATTTTAGAGGAATATTTTAAAGTTCCAAAACTCCACACTTAGAAGAATTTCCAAGTGAAACCAGTCAATGTTAGCCTATGAAGGAAATTCAAGTTACCGGTAAGTACGGTTAAAATTACTTTTGAGGATCAGTACTGGGCTGAAAGATGCAGCACTGAGGTCTCTCCTGATAACAGGTGAGTAAATCGGAATTCGTATTTCGGCTGATTTTAGAGGAATATTTTAAAGTTCCAAAACTCCACACTTAGAAGAATTTCCAAGTGAAACCAGTCAATGTTAGCCTATGAAGGAAATTCAAGTTACCGGTAAGTACGGTTAAAATTACTTTTGAGGATCAGTACTGGGCTGAAAGATGCAGCACTGAGGTCTCTCCTGATAACAGGTGAGTAAATCGGAATTCGTATTTCGGCTGATTTTAGAGGAATATTTTAAAGTTCCAAAACTCCACACTTAGAAGAATTTCCAAGTGAAACCAGTCAATGTTAGCCTATGAAGGAAATTCAAGTTACCGGTAAGTACAGTTAAAATTACTTTTCAGGACCAGTACTGGGCTGAAAGATGCAGCACTGAGGTCTCTCCTGATAGCAGGTGAGTAAATCGGAATTCGTATTTCGGCTGATTTTAGAGGAATATTTTAAAGTTCCAAAACTCCACACTTAGAAGAATTTCCAAGTGAAACCAGTCAATGTTAGCCTATGGAAGGAAATTCAAGTTACTGGTAAGTACGGTTAAAATTACTTTTCAGGATTAGTACTGGGCTGAAAGATGCAGCACTGAGGTCTCTCCTGATAACAGGTGAGTAAATCAGAATTCGTATTTCGGCTGATTTTAGAGGAATATTTGCACAATGGTGAAGGGAGGGGGCGGGGCCTGAGGTGACATCTGTGCAAACGCGCCCGTGGCGCGTTTTAAGTTGGGGGATTAAGTCCCCTTGAATCATGAGGGTCCCTACGGGCCAACTAGCCCACCAGGAACCTCCAGTATGCGCCAGGGGGCTGCGTTGCAGAGACATGTACAGAGGCCACACCCCTTTTAGACCTCTCTGCAACGCAGCTCTGTGGCGCTTTCTGGATGTACCTGTTGGGCTAGTTGGCCCCCAGGGACCCTCAGGATTGAAGAGGATTTAATTCCCCATCTTAAAACGCGCCACGGGGCCTGTTTGCACACATGTCACCTGATGCCCCGCCCCTCCCTTCACCACTGTGCAAATGCGCCCGTGGCGCGTTTTAAGTCGGGGGATTAACTCCCCTTGAATCCTGAGGGTCCCTGGGGTGCAACTAGCCCACCATATACCTCCAAAAAGCGCCATAGAGCTGCGTTGCAGAGAGGTGTAAAAGGGGCGTGGCCTCTGTACACCTCTCTGCAAGGCAGCTCCCTGGCGCATACTGGAGGTTCCTGGTGGGCTAGTTGGCTCCCAGGGACCCCCAGTATTCAAGGGGAATTCGTTTCCCTCTGCAAACGCGCCAGGGGGCGCGTTTGCAGAGTGGTGAAGGAAGGGGCGGGGCCTACGGGCCCGATCGTTTTTTGTTGTTGTTTTTTTCTCTCTGAAGGGGGGCTGTGTGGCCCCCTTCCTTTTTCCTATTTTTAGGCCCTGGGGACCCCATCCCCCAGGGCCTTACCCTTTTTTTTAAATTGAAATAAATTAACAAAAACGGGAAGGGGCCGCGTGGCCCTCCTTCCCTGGGCCTGTATTGGCCCGGGGACCCCATCCCCGGGGCATGGCCTCTTTTTTTATTTGGAGGGGGCTGCGTGGCCCCCTCCTCAGGCCATTTAAGGCCCCGGGGACCCCATCCCCGGGCCGGCCTTGCACTTTTTTTATTTTTTTTTCCTTTTTTCCTTTGGGGAGGGGGGCTGCGTGGCCCCCCTCCGTGGCCACTTATGGCCCCGGGGACCCCATCCCCCGGGGCCTGGCTTCTCGTTGGGGACTGTGGGGGGGGTCCCCAAGCCCCCCACAGTCCCGCCGGCTCCCCGTATCCTACGGGAGCCAGCATTGCTTTTGCACATGGGGAGCAGCTAACATGCTGCTCCCCATGTGGAAAAGCAATCGGCATTGGATATTGGAAGAGAGAGCAGGTTTCCCTGCTCTCTCTTCCAATATCCAAAGCAAGTTTGCAATGACAGGACGGGAGCCGCGAGGCTCCCGTCCCTGTCATTACAAACAGCAGTGTCCCGGGGGTAGGCACCCCGGGACACTGCAGGAGCCGGCCCTGGGGGTGGCGGTCCCCAGGGCCACCACAGGCTCCAGGAAGGGGGCCGCGCGGCCCCCTCCCTACATTTTGAAAGCCCCGGGGAGGTGGTGGTCCCCGGGGCTTGGGGGTCCAAAACGGACCCCCATTTTAATTTTTCTTAGTGCCCCGGGAGGTGGTGGTCCCGGGCGTGTGGGGGCTGGAGCCCCCACACAGGTTTTTAATTTAAAAAAGAAGCCCCCGGGAGGTGGTGGTCCTCGGGGCTGCGGGAGGGCTCAGAGCCCTCCCGCACCATTATACATAAAGCCCGGGGGGTGGTGGTCCCGGGGCTTGGGGGGCCCTTAGAGGCCCCCCCACATAAAATTAACCCCCCCCCCAGCATGCCTCTTGAAATCATGCACCCAGTGAATCACCCACTCACACATCTATGTACAGAGTCACACACACCCCACCCACACAAACACTCAGGCAGCCATACAGATACTCAGAGAACCAATCAATAACCCATATAGACACTCATGTAGCTATTCGCAAATCCATGCATCCACTTACACACCAACAAACAGACGGATACAGACATTCACACAGTTTAGTCACTAACCCATGCATTCAGTAAGATACGTTTAATCACTCACTTGTAGAGTCAGTCACTCACGTACTAAATCATCCATTCAGACACTTATACACCCACTCATTCTTCAATACGCCTTTCCCTATATATATTAAACATATTTAAACTTTACAGAAACACACAGTCACTGGATGATGTCATCAGTGATGTCATCAGTGATGTCATTTGAGATGTCATCAGTGATGTCACTGACCATGTCATGAGTGATGTAATATGTGACGTCATCAGCAGTGCATTGTGGGCGCGAGTTATAGTTAGCTGAACTAACTATAACAGGGGAATTTCTATGGTTTTGTACGAGTGAAATGTCCAACTAACTATAACTGTCCCTAAAACCTATGGTTTTTTCAGTGAATATATATATATATATTATCTACTGGCGGTCGCCAGTAGATAGTTATAGTTACAACCTATTATCCATAGGAAATCCGCGACATTCTATGTGAAATAACTCTCTTGCCTGTTGACGTATCTTCGCAAAATTTTCAAACTTTGTGGCCCGCTCCGGTCCGCTCCTACCCTGAAAGTCTCGGGGGGATTCGTCAAGCGGGGGCCGAGAAAAAAGGGGGGTCCCAAAACGCGTTTTCCCCATGCAATTTTCCATAGGAAACTTTAGACACGGCTACAGCTCGAACTGTTGAACGGAATTACACCAAATTTGGCAAAGAGGTAGTTCTTGGTTCAGAAAGAACCCTTTTGTTAAAATGGTGTAAATCTGCTCAGTAGTTGCTGAGAAAATCAAAAGTAAAAAGATAGTGATATCTACGGCCGAGTAGGGTCCGCGTACCGTCCCGATCACGAGCTGCATGTTAATTGGCTGTCAGCTGGCTGTCAACATTCCGATTCAGGAAATGTTGGCAGTTATTTTGTCCCTCGGTAGAACCGAGGACAGAAACAAGTGCGCAAAGCGCACAAAGGGGGCAGGGTAGAAACACCCTGACCCCCTAGGTTTGCTCAGGGGGTCCGACAAGGACCCCCTGGGCAAAAAAATTTTTTTTTTTTTAAAAATCGGCAGGATGCGCTCAGGGAGGGGTATGACGGCACCCACTGGGGAAAGAATCGTGCAGAACTACAAGTTCCAGTATGCTGGTTCAGCACACTCCCACAGGGCGGGACTTTGTGTCATTATCAGGTGCTCTGCATGATACCTGCCGCTGCTCCTTTCCTTTAGCCCGTGATCAAGGACACAAGTTGTTTGAAACGCGTTGGGCTTTGAAGAGTGATTTGGAAGGGGAAGATTGTTACCCTGAAGTCCTCGATTAAAGGTTTTAAACTCCACATGGGTGGCATCTTCACTCGAGGGCAACCTTTCTTTTTGGATATTTAGCGGCTTGCTCAGCCGCGGAGACGCCCCGCTGTTGCCTGCACAGATCCTGCGGTTGGAAAAGCCAAGCGCTGATGGAATGTGGAGTCCGTGTCGATGGACATTAAATGAACAGTGTTTCAGTTTTCTACATTCCTGTCTACCCACTGAGGATATTATTGGAATCATTATGAGGGGTATGACGGCACCCACTGGGGAAAGAATCATGCAGAAC